>CM053602.1:11446185-11473284 GCA_028646575.1 Pseudocheirus occidentalis | reverse complement strand
ACACACTGAAGTTCACAAGGTTCAGCACACCTCAAACTCTTCAGGACTTCTCTTGCCTGGAACTCAAGGATCAGCCAGGCCACCAACAAACAAAGTGGTATCCTGTTCATGTCTTCAGTCAGTGTCACTGAGGAGCCAAATCCAAAATCTGTCTTGACTCTATAAAATTATTCCTTATAAGCACTGGCCTTCTCCCAAGTCAACAGGGAGTGTCTCAGCCAATAGCATTCTTCCAAGTCACAGGGGAATTCACACCTTCTTGGGGGGGGGGAGGGATTCACACCTTCCAGACAAGGCTCACACCTTCCATGCTTAGTACTCAATATCCAACAAATTGATTACCATTACACATCCTTGGCTCCTTCCAGAATCCACAGAAATGATCAGTAGTTGTCTGTAAATTGAGTTGAGTCATAATATTTGACATATGAGAATATTAGAGAAAATGTCTGGTAATACTTCTGAAGTTCCTTAATTCCTACATTTAACTGACAATTAACAAAGTAAATGTATGCTCTGAGATGTTTTCTACAAAGCAATTTCTGAATAATTGATGCCCTATGAAATGTTTTATTCCTACTCTTCCTTCTGCCCTTTGGGAGCTCACTTTGTTGAGGGCAGATACTTGTGGTACAAAAATTAATCTCTAGTAATGAAAGTTCACTTTTCACCCTGGCTTTGATTTACCTTACAAGTCACATCAATGGCCACTTTCTTCATAGTTGCTAAGATCAAAGGTAATACGGTAAATAGATATCCTTGAAACTTGGAAACTATGGAGAAAGGAATTCTTAACCCTGAATAAGACATCAAGTTCCCAGGAGATGTTAATGAATTATTCATAATATTATCCAACAAAAGGCATAAAATTACCTTGTACTGTCTGCATAAGAGCTATGTAAATTTCATAAAGTCATGAGAAAGTGGTGTCATTATCTATTTCACAGTGTCTAGAGCTTTCCACTCACTTCCTTAGCAGAATTTCTCTAAATTTACAGACTGTTTTAGTTCATTTAATAATTTGTTTACCAGGAAAAAAACTTGATAGACAAATGTCATTTCATAAACAAGGCCTCCCAGGGCCACCAACCAGAGCTTAATCAGTATAAATACCAACCTTACTACAAAACCTATTGTGTTATTATTAGAGTATAAATGTTTACTGTCTTACCAGCAGCATAGTAGAAACCCCACTGAATATTCATGCAGTGGACAGGAAAAAAAAATGAAATATAGACCATCAAGAGTAGATATATAATGTTTAGAAATTTGCATATTTATTTCCTTGATGGAAACATTCTTGGTATCCTTTTCTCTTCCTTGACCTGTTGGGAATTTTTTTAAGAAAACAACTTTAGGCCCAGAGAGAGAAAGTATGATCTAAAAGTAGAGGAAAGAGAAGTGAAATTTAATTTTACTATTCACATGTTGACACCTAGCCTCAACAGCTAACATTTTCCTCTGCAAATCAAATATTTATTTTAAAAAATCTTTCAAAGATTACTAGGAATGACAATATTTAAATATTATCCATTTCAGGTGACTATATAAATATTTATAGACATATGCTACATGCATATATATGTTATTAACATCACAATCAGTAAACATGCATATGTGTGTGTATGACCCTAATTGCATTATGCCATCTGTTTTGTAAATACATGGAGAACTACTACAGGTAGGGACATTATTACCAGGACATTTAGCATTACTTCAATTTGAAAATAGTCTAAGAGGCTGAAATTCATGGTCCCTTTGAGTTCTGGCTTAATATTAAAATGGTACCACTGATACTACAAAATTGATGAAATCTGGGAAAGAGTTTCGAGGGCTCAAACCTTGCAATTTCTAAATTTTCTACAAACAACAAGATCATACTGTTTTGATAAGGCTAGAAAAAACATTACCTGTGCTTTACAAGTACTTGGTTTATATATGATTATCGTGACTTTCATCAATCCTGCAGGAATATAATGAGGAAAAACAAATCTCATGAAATGGTATTTCACAATTGTCTCTATCCCTTGTTTGATTAAGAATTCATTCCTTACCCATAACCATGGAAGGGTCTACTTCTCATCCTACTATGCCCCAATCAGCATGCTAGCTTTCAAAGCTGTCTTCCTTCTCTGTGGTTCTTGCCATCCCTCTGTTCTTTTCTACACATTAAAAAATTATGCAATGCTCTGATAATATTTGATTTCTCTTTCTTTCTTGGAGGGTTTCATGTTCCTATGTGATGGCTCAAAGGCTACACATCTTGTTCATAGGTTTCATTAAAGGATATAAGCAAAGCTCTACCCACTGTTCCTTTGACTTTCTCTTGCCTAGCTCTCTTTCCCACTGACGTATGGATGAGGAAGTCACACAGCCTGACACACCTGTCTGGAAGCACATGTGTAGTGAAATTAACACTGGCAAATTTGAAAAGAAAATCTAGACCTCTTAGAAATCTGGAATTATTTTTCAGTACGTGACAAGTATTAAAAAAGACAAACCCTTAATCCAATCCATTTCAATTCAATAAGCATGTGATTAGTGTCTGCAGGACCAGGCGCTGTGCAAGGTACCAGAAGTACAAAGGGTAGCCGTCATTCCATGCTCTGTGTTTCATCCAGGACTACAGAATGTAAAAAGTGAACTCAATGGGAAATATATGCAAAGAATAAAAGTAGATTTAAAGAGAGGGGCATTAGTGATTGGGGGCAAATCAGGAAAGGCATTGGGAAAGAGGGGGTGCTTGAGCAGAGGCAAAGACAGAAAGCATTTCAAGGATGTTATTGTTCAGTCATTCCAGCTGTTTTGGACTTTCCATGGCCCCATTTGGGTTTTTCTTGGAACAGATACTGGAGCAGTTTGTGCCATTTCCTTCTCCAGCTCATTTGACAGATGAGAAAGCTGAGGCAAACAGGCTTAAGGGATTTGTCCAGGGTCACACAACTAGAAAGTGTCTGAGGCTAGATTTGCGCTCAGGCCTGACACGCTGTGTCTAACTAGCCTATTCCTAGTATGAGAGAGAGACAAACTGTGCAAAGGAACAGTCAGTCGATGGAGGGTTGAAAAGCAATTCCCAGCGAACTGTAAGGAGTCATTTTGCCTGGTACATTGTGTACGTGAAGAGGAGTGATGGGGTATCAGCTCGGAAAGATACATTGGAGTCAGAATGTGTAAAGTGTCAAATGCCAAAGGCATTTATATTATATTTGTGAAGGAACCAGGAGCCATTTAAGCCTCTCGAGCAGCCAAGTGAAATGATTGGACTGGTGATTTATAAATATCAGTCTGTCAGCTTTGTGGAGAGTGGTTTTCAGAAAAAGAAGAGTAGACAGAGCAAACAACTCAGAGAAGTCCATGAAAGAGAGGTGCTGAATTAGGAAGTGGTTATGTGAGCGGAGGGAAGAAGTCAAATGTAATAAGATATTGTGGAGGTAGAATTGACTAGAAAAAGACTTGGCTAGATTCCCACTAATTGGATTGACAAAGCAAATTTCCACATATAAATATAATGGAATGTCACTGTGCTATCAAAATGATGACTGTGCTGATTGCAGAGATGTGTGGATTTATGTGGACTAACTCAAAGCAAAGTAAGTAGAGCTGGGAAAACGGTATGAACAACACCTACCATAAGAAAGCAGTCAGTATTGAATGTTAGGAAATCACTTCACCTTATATTAGTTCACGCCTCTCCATTCTTCTCCAATTTTGTCACTTTTACCATTTCTTACAGCTCTTTGTTTAGCCATTCCTCAGTTGGCCAAATTGGGCATCCACTTTGTTTCTAGTTCTTTATAACCACCCCCAAAATGCTATAAATGTTGTGGTATATATGGAGCCTTTCTTTTTATTAGAGATCTCTTTGGGCCTAATCCCTAGCAGTGGAAATTCTAGGTCAAAGGCTGTGTACATTTTAGTCATTTTCTTTACAGAATTCAAAATTGTTTTCTATAGTGATTGTGGCCATTGATGACTTCACCAACAATCTTGCTTGCCCGTTTCCCAGAACTCTTCCAACATTGGTTATTCTTGCTTTTTATCATGTTTACATATTGGTAGGTTTGAAACAAAACCTCAAGGAGATGTTTTTATGCCTTTCTCTTAGTATCAGTGATTCAAAGTTTCTCTTAGACGGTTGTTAAGAGTTTGCAACTCTTCTTTTGGGAGCTCTTCATGTCTTTTGAGCCATTCTGAACTGGGGGATGACTTTTGATCTTATAGAGTTCTATTAGTTGTCTATATATCAAGGATATGAAACATTTATCATAGATATTTGATGCAAAGATTTGTTTGTCCCCATTGACGACTTCCCTTCTTATCCTGGATGTGCTAATTCTGTTCATACAAACATCTTTCAGTTTAATGTAATTAAGATTATCTATTCAGTATTTCACAATTGTCTCTATCCCTTGTTTGGTTAAGAATTCATTCCTCACCCATAACCATGTAAGGGATATGTGGGTCTACTTCCCATCTTACTGTGGCCTGATCAGCCTGCTAGCTTTCAAAGCTGTCTTCCTTCTCTGTGATTCTTGCCATCCCTCTGTTCTTTTCTACACATTAAAAAATTATTCAATGACTCCGATTATCTTTGGTTTTTCTTTCTTTCTTTTTTTGGAAGGTTTCATATCCCTTGCTCCCCTCATCTTCCAATCCCCCCAAATGAAAAATAAAATCTTCATAACAAATATGCAACAAATTATGCCATTGGCCATGCCCCCAAACGCATATTTAATTCTCCACCTCAAGTCTATCATTTCTGTGTAGGAGGTGGACATTACGCTTCATCATAGAATCTCTTGAGATGTGGTTGATCATTGCATTGATCAGAATTCTGCTGGTTTTCAAAATTGGTTTTTCTTTACAATGTTTTTTCGTATTGAATTACCCCATTCTCCAGCTTCTGTTCACGTCACTCTATGTGGATCTATACAAATCTTCCTAAGTCACTATGGAATGACACCTTTTGTTATTTTGTCAAAGTAGAATTTCATGCCATACAAATACAATCATTTCTTCAGCTATTGCCCCTTGGTGGGCACCCCTTTAGTTTCCAGTTCCTCTCTCATATCAATATTTTTGTACACAGAAATGCTTTTCTTCTGCTTGTTGTCTGTTCGGGGCCTAGTCACAGCATCACTGAGGTATGCATAGTTTAGTGATTTGGGAAGAGCAGTTTCAACCTGTTTCTTTAATGACTGGGCCAATTGGGAGCTCCATCATGGGTTTACTTTCTTCATGTTCAACCCTGTTATGTAATAAGAATACAATGCATCAAATTCATGGACTATTAAATCTGGACAAGATCATCTCGCCTGATTCTTAATTCTGAGGTGAATTTGGAGATTCTTACTGTGAAGTCTGGGAACTTTCAAAAATATTTGGAAAACTATATTGCTGTTTTGATCACTTTCTTTTGTAATTGTGTATTGTATTTTGCGCATTTCTACCACTATTCCGAGAAGAGCTGCACGGGCTCCTGCAGCCTGCCTGCCACAGGGTCCATCTGAGGCCTAGGGAGGTGAAGTGGCTTGCCAAGGTCATTCATGCATTATCTTAAGCAAGTCCCTTCCCCTCTCTACCCTCAGCATTCTCTTCTGTAAGTTGAAGATAATAATCCTTCGTAGGGTTCTCAGAGGACTCAAATGAGCTAAAGAATGGAAAGCTCTTTGACATAAATGTAAGTAGCTGATTCTGTTGTTGCCATTGTTGTATGCAAAGTCGTGGGCTGATTGCTTGACTCCCAGCCTATGACTTTTAATTCATGGCTTCCTCTTAGGGAAGAAAAACCTTTTTATGAAATTATTACTCTGGTTCTTCTTCTTCTTCCCCTCCCCTCTCATCTTCCTTTCTTGACAAGTATGAGAGAAAGACATAAAGTTACAGGGGGAAATTATTGAGGAAAGAAGAGAATATTTTTCCCTTACCTCCTTATTACCACCTACCATACCACAGGACCACTTAGAAAACGGGAGCAGTTTCTAAAATCTCCCAAGTCTTTGATCCGATGCACTGGACTTGTACAGTGGATTGGTATAGATGTTTCTTCTAAAGGCAGTAATCACAATGTCTGTGAATCCTTTAGATTGGGCCCACTCCTAAGTGTCTTCCTTGTAGACCATGTTGCTCTTCTTTATACATAGCACCAAGTATGGTGGAGCTGACCAACGGAGTTGGCCACTTCTCACTCCATTCTTTAACACGAAATGATGACAATGTGATAATAATCTTCATTTGCAGCCATTTCTGCCATGCCTTTTCATTTTTAAGGACAAAAAATCCAAATCTTAAAAATGATAGCACTATTCTCTAGGATTTCATTGTGTTGTTGGAAAAAGGTGTGATACTCCATGCGACACTGAGAAGGAAAGCCTGTTTTGTGAGCTACCAACAAGCATTATGTTACATGCAACATGGCTGGGCAAAAATGCCTACACACAGCATCTCTGCCATCAGAATAAAGCTCTTGAAGGCCAGATATATGCTTGGTAGCAAAAATGGCAATTGTTTCCTCAGGGAGCATATTAGTAAAAAATCCTGTGTCACCTCCTTCAAACAAACTGAGTTGTGAGACTGGGAGAATTTCAACACATGTGGCTGCTCATTCCCTCTTGTTTCTCCTGCATTGTGCCCATAACAACAATAGTGGGCATTTGGCATTTGAGGTTTCTAAAGCATTTTACTAGTAATAACTCGTTTGACCCTCACAACAATCCTGAGAGGTAGATGCTTTGAGTAGCCTTACTTTGCAGATGAGAACACTGAGGCAAGCAGAGGCTAAGGAACTTGCCCAGGGTCATATTATTAATAAGTGTCTTAGGCAGTATTTGAACTTATCTTCCTGATTAAAGTCCAGAACTTCATGCACTCACTATTCTCTCATCCAGTGATCCCATTTCATTGCCTGTCATCCCTGCTGTATGGATGGATGGGAAGGCTTGGAGGATGAATGTCCACGGCCACATCCTCTCATCATTTGTGTCCATTACACCTATGGGGTAACATGGTTAGTCAGTGATGGGTGCCAGAGTGCCCCTTCTAATAGCTTCTGCATGATTTTGTCTACCTAGATATCAAGATTAGGGCATGTGGAACCAATGATGTGGAACCAATTAATCTTGCTTCTGCCACGTGCTGGCTGCATTATTTGGTGATAGGGTACATATAATGTACCAATGAGATTTCTATGGAATTTGGTGCATTGATTTATTTATTTTTCATTCTGTTTTAGGTGATTGTACTGTTAATGTGCCTTCCTCAATGTGACCTTTTAGCTTCTTTAACAATAATAATTAACCTGAATGAAATTGTGTCACTTCTTCTGACACCTGAATGTTTCAGGATTCACATCCTCTCCTGTTGCAGGGGTGCTTTCATAACCATTACCAGAAGGTGGCCAAGAAGAAGATATTTTTGCTATCCCTGTGGGAAGCAAGGTGGATATTATATGTACCCTATCACCAAATAATGCAGCCATCACGTGGCAGAAGCAAGATTAAGCCTTGGAGGCCAGTTTTGTAGCCTCAGCTCCACATGTTCTCACACTCTCTCGTTGGAGTGATGTAGCAATTTGTTTTGAGAGGCACTTATCTTTTTTCTCTTTGTAATAGGCCCTTCAGGGCACTATGCCCTACATGGCACTCTCCTTGTGGCCTGGAAGCAGTCCCTAAAACAAACCCAGAGTAGACTTACTGAGGAGGGGAATATGGGTCTCTGGTCATGCAGTGCTTCAGGCCCCATGAGTCCCTAACTAGGAGCCTTTGAGAACATAGCAACTTGGAACAGCTTTGTCTCTAACCTGTTTCTGAGTCAATCATCAGTCTCTAGGTATTCAAGAGGAGTTACAAAGTAGTATAGGTACATTCTAGCTACAGCCAAACAAGATGGAATTCTCTCTAATGGCAGAAACTCCCATCTCTTGGAATTGTCAAGGATTTTGCCATCTGTGGGACATTGTTATTAAGCAGGAAGGTACTTCCAGATATGGCATTATAGTTTATCATTCACCAGAAGTCAGGCTTACTACTGTTTGCATCCGTCTGCAATACATGAGAGCATATGTTTTATAGTGCTGACTCCAAGTAAATAGATCTTTCCTTTCTGAAAACCTTGACTTTGAAAACTTGCTGCTGATCAGCATTAATGGTTCAATTATAGACTAAAGTGAATGTGCTTAGGCTTCTACTGACAGCTTCCACTAAAACTGAGGTTGTTTTATAAAATTAAGAAAAGAGAAAAAAACAACCAGTTGTGTTTTGGCAACTTCTATCCATCCATTCATTCATGCCACAAACATTAAACAGTTACTATGTGCAAGATGCTATGCATGGTCCTGGGGATGCAATTAACCACGGAAAGTAACCCTTACCCTCAGGGAGCTTCTATTCTGCAATATGTGCACAGATGAATCATTTGAGGAGAGATAGAACACCAACACCTTAGAACTGGGGGCACACATCTGGCGTTTCATAGAGAAAGTGGCACCCAAGCTGAGCCTTGAAGGAAGCTAAGGGTTCTAAAGATGTGAAGATAGATGAAGGAGTGCATTTTAGACATGAGGGAGCAGCTCAAAAGATGGGACAGAGACAGCAGGGGAATGGTGACTTAGGTGGGATAGCTAACATAGGAACATAGAAGGAGTGAAAGGAAATCATGGGAAATAAGGCTAGAAAGGGAGGTTGGAGCCAGACTGTGGATGGCTTGAAAACTGGTGAGATTTGTTTTTTAAATTCCAGTAGCGAAAGAGAACCACTTAAGGTCTATGGACAGGAAAGTGACATGAATAGGTGCATTTCACTGGTAAAAAAAATGTAGGGGTGGCATGGCCTTCTCTCTTCTTATATAGTTAAAAATATAAAAATGATTTGATTGTGACTATCCCTCTGGATCGTTTGCTCCCTCAGGTTCTCTGGAAGCTTCTCTTGCTCTAAATATCCAGATTTGGGGAGAAAGTTTTGCCCCGGAGAAGGCATTGATGCGCAGTGTTTCTGTCTAGATGCTTTGCTTGAAGGCACTTGATATTTCCGTAGCTGCTTTTTGACAAGTGGTCCTTTAACCCTCCCAGTTGATGTTGCTGTTGACTTGGCACTGTGATGAAATCGCTGCACAATTCATGCTACGTGTTCAGTTTCTCCTTTTAAAAGAGAGAGAGGAGACACATGGTAAAGTTACAGGAGATGAGCTAAGTTCATATCCTAAAAATGACTAGATATTTGTGTTGCTAGGTTATGCTTTTCCTTTCAGAGCAAAGCTATGTCCTAAAAACTGCCCTCTCCCAGTAGGCTAGAAGCTGTGAGTGTTTTAGCCCTGCAGCTAATTCTCAGGTTCTTCAGAAGACTGGTTAGATCCAGCACAGGGATGTGGATGGGCTTGAATAGCAGAGCAAAGAGTCACAAATCCAAGCAGAGCCGAGATTCACCTGGGTGGGGAATATTGTTTCATTTTTTCTTTCATTTGTTTGCTTGTTTTTATCCCACAAAACCCTACAAGTTCAGTTCCACTGCCCTTTCACTATTGGAAAGTCAAGTTCCTTCTTCTCTAATGCTAATAATGGCACGGTAGTCTGGACTTAATATTGGTTCCCATTTCCCAGGATGTTTGTGCTTCCATCAAGAAGATTAAGTATCCAGAAGAAGCTGTGCCTCCTTGTAAATTCACAGAGCGCTTTTCACATGACCACCTGCGAGACTTGCCAAAGTAACCACGGTCACAGATGCCACGAATCCTCTCTGCTTAGGAAACAGTGATCCTGGGCTTCCAGGGCATGTTCCTATCCGTGCCCTGGAAGCCCAGGATTTCTGTATCCAAAGTGATCCTCTCCATTCTGCATTCCAACCAAATGGACCACTGGCCATTCCTGGAAATCATCATTCATCTGCATTTGTACCTTCTCATTCTTCATTCTGGTTATGATCAGTCGAGCTGGCCACACCCTACCTTTTGCTTCAGATGCCTGATTTTTGGTTACGTCTTTTCCATAGCCTCTAACTCTAGATCCCAAAGGTTCTATATAAACGCTCTGTATTGCCCTAAATAGTCTCATCTCACTCTCCATTGACATTCATTGGTAGATCTCTCAGAGTCCCTCTGTTTGCAGTCTTCTACCAACTTATATGTGTTTAGAGTTCAGACTGCAATCATGGTTCTGTTTGATAAGTAAAGAACAAAATAGAAACATCTATTCTAACTGGACATTTCGTTGTAAACCAAAATAGGATTCAATGAGACTTTATCTCGAAGGTGAACGAAGCATAGCAGTACATAGAAAGGATGTTGTCTTCCTTTTTGTTTGGCTCAGCAGCACAGCACCTGCTATAATAAATCTGAATACATTAACCTTAAAAATATTCATCATGAATTTATCCATTTGTCCTAGTTAAAGGATCGGAAATTTTCATGCCAGAGTCAATGACTCTCTTATTTGTTTGTATTCAATTCAGAGACTTCTGAAATTTTGCTTTCACTTGTGGGCTTTTTAATGGATTAGTAATATAGTACTGTTCCCTTGAAGTATGGATCACTTTTTTCTTGTGTCCAGCTATATATTTTAAATTGGTATCTTTCAGCAGAAATAACCTTTAGTCTATTTCCTAAGATTTCAAAGATCAGACTTTGTACATGGCATTCAATTGTAAATGAGCTCTTTTTGAGGCAGTACACTATATGTTTGGGGGTTTTGCCCTCAGCATGTGATGCCACCTGATCTCAATGGAGCCTGGGTTTCTGTGACACCAAAAGCTGCTTTTGAGAAGTGAATCATGTCAAGTGACTATTGGCATAGGTTTCAGGGTTATGTGATTTGGTGAGCATGTAGATTCCCTACACTAATGTAGACCCAAGTCCCTCTACAGTTAGGAAATGGTCTTCAGGAGATGAGCCCCTCTAAAAGGCTGGTGTGCAGTGACTAGACAGGGGAGGCAGTAGAGTCAGAGTACCTAAGTTTGAAATACACCTCATTCATTTACTTCCTTGGGACCCTGGGCAAGACACTTTGCTCTTCTGGCTTCAACATCCTTATCTGTGAAATAAGAGAGTTGAATTAGATGACTTTTAAGGTCCCTTCTGGTTCTAAATCTGGGATCTTATGAATCACAGGCCACAAGATCATTGACATTATTATGATGTAAAAAAAATAGCCTCTTTAACAGTTATCCCAAACAAGGAACCATATCTTCAGTTATTTTGAGTTCCCTACAGTATTCAGTGTATGTAGTAGGTATGCAGTAAAACCTTGTTGAGTACATAATAGTTAAGATTATTGAAGAAGACCTCATAGAACACAACTGGGGTTTTCTGATTTTAGGTAAAAGTGAGGACACAAGTTCTGTTGATTTTGGAAAATGTGACTGTTCACTTTTTTAAAAGTAATTATTAAGGCAAAATGTGTTGACAATGTCATTATATCTGCTTTAGAAAGATAACTATAAAAGTTTTGATCATGAGCATTGGGTAACTAGAAGAATCTACCTGGTGAACAATTCCTCTTAAGCATTCATAATTTAGGCATTAAAAATTAAAATGTATAATTAATTGTAATTAAAACTTATTTATGAAATGAAACATCTTTAAGACCGTTTTCAAACAACAGTTGCTGTGGTTGGTGAAACTCAAGATGGCACGTTTATGCTGGCCCCAAAGAGGGAATCATTTCAAAGGGAAATGTAAATAATGCATTTGAGTCTTAGGAGACAGAGTGTGTTTGGTCCAGCAATTGATAAGAATAGCACTTTGCATTTTTAGAATGCTTTAGTTTTCAAAGTACTCAAATATGTATGGTTTTCTTTGCAAGGCACTGTGAATAGTGGTTAGAGCAGCAGATTTGGAATCTGGCAGACCTAAGAACAAACCCCACCTCAGATACTTCCTGGCTGGGTGACCCTGGGATTCAATTTCCTCAATTGTCAAGTTGAGATAATAATGCCTAGAGACAGCCAGGGGGCACCATAGTGCAGAACATAGTACTTATAGCCAGAAAGACCCTAGTTCAAATCTAGCCTCAGACACTCACTACCCATGTGACCCTGGGCAAGTGACTTGCCTTCTGTTTGCCTCAGTTTCCTCATCTGTAAAAATGAGGTTGATAATAGCATCCATCTTACAAGGTTGTTACAAGAATTAAATGAGGCTAATTATAAAGCACTTAGCAGAGTTAGCACTATATAAATGTTAGCTAATATCATTCTTGATTCTGCTAACACTGATCCTCCGATCCTCTATCTTTAGTTGGTTTTAAGGGTCAAAAGAAATAATGCATGTAAAGTGCTTTGCAAATTTTAAAAGTCAAGGTCAGCTTTTGTTAACTGCCTGATCACAGCAACTGAGGTACACAGGAAAGTATTCCCTGTTCTTATATGGGAAAATTGAGGTTCTGAATAGGTGTCTTTTGTTAAGTCTTTTGTCTCCTAGCTCCTAATACAACATTTGGCCCACTTCTGATATGTTCTGGCTATTCTAGGTCCCACAGTTGTTATAAAAATTGTCTCCTTTGTTGCCTCTTGGTGATGACAGTAAAAAGTAGGTGCAGGATATTTGGGATAAATGTTTGCAATGGTCCTGGAATGCGGGAGGATCGTTCTCTGGGCAGGGATTGGGGGAGTCCATCACTGACTGCCTGAGCCTCTGTGTTCTCCACTGCAAGATAAAGCAAGCTTTCTGACTTCCTCCTAACCTAAGCCTTCTTTAAACAGCTCAGAGGACAGGCAGGAGAGACCCGACAGCACTACTCTGCTTTCTCATTTCAACATTATCCTTTTGTCATGCTCAGAGGTTTTCATTTGGATTAATGATGGAAAAGGCTCCATGTGGGCCTCATTCTTACATTGCAGGTCCCCTCAAGGCAAGGGTCATTTCTTTGGAACTTGGCTCCCAAGCACATAGTTATGATATGAAATGCAGACACCTTACATAGAACTGCTTTCTGTTTATTTGTGTTTATTCTGTTTATATCTTTTTCTTTGCATATGCTTCTATATGTCCTTTTTGTCATTGCCCTCTCCCCTACTTTGTTTACTTGTATTCCCAGCCCCTTCACAGTGCCTGCACATAGTAGGCACTTTGTGAATATTTACTGATTTATTTATTAGTACGGTACAGAATGGTACCAGAAAGAAAGCACAAAGTATGAGGAACTCAACCAATACGGGGAATTGACCCTTATGTGAGAAGGCACCAAAGTCCCCCTCCAGTTCAGCACTTTGGCCTGAGGAGGCTCCAGACAAAGGTCTATCACAAAGCACAAGCACACGTTTCTTCTAAATAAGCTTCTTCATACAGTAGACTCTTTAACTAGACAGGTTCTTGAGCCAATCTCCCAGTAAAGCTCTGGCCTTCAGGTAACCCATTCACCTTGCCATTCCAGGAGGTCAAAGAGCGTATCTGCAGCATGAAATTGAAAAGGGGCACGTGGCGCTTCTCGGGTTTGGGTCTGAGGGATACCTAAAGTGTGGGCATGGACACTTCTTGTGTTCAGGGGCATCAGCTAGCTGGTAGGTGAGGTGAAATGTATTGCCTTTCCAGTCAAAGAAATGATTACACATATGACCCATTGGCATATTGATAATTATAATGAACAAATAATGATAATAATAAACTGAAAATGTAAACATGTGGTGACACAAAGCTGAGCACAAATAAAGATTCCTTTCATCGATACCACACATACTGTATTTTTTTAACTATTACCAGGACAATACAAATGGACACAATGCAGGTGCTTTGTTCTGGCTTACCTGTTGGAGGAACAGGGATGTCCTGATTTGTGATTTCATCATTATAAAGCACTCCCAGTATGCAAATTTCCTCTACTAATATAGATCAGTGATTCATCTATAACCTATGATTTTAGAGGTCTAATTGGGGTTGCGAGAAATGAAATGATTTATCCAGGGTCATACAACCTTTATATGTCAGAAGTAGAGCTTGAACAAAAATCTCCTTGACTGTAAGAGTGATCCTTTTTCCATTTTCTCTCTTTTGGCTCTGCTAAGGGGATACATACACACACACACACACACACACACACACAGTCAGGAGCCATTATTGCTAGCAAATGTAATTGTCAGTTTTCAGAAAGGAAGCAAACTGGGACAGCTAAGGGGTGCAAGGAACTGAGCACCAGCCCTTGAGTCAGGAGGACCTGAGTTCAAATGTGACTTCAGACACTTGACATACTAGCTGTGTGACCTTGGACAAGCACTTAACTCCAATTGCCCTGCCCTCCCCCCTCCAAAAAATAAAAAAGGAAGCAAATTCAACAAACAGC
The DNA here is from genome assembly GCA_028646575.1 of Pseudocheirus occidentalis. Lineage (NCBI taxonomy): Eukaryota > Metazoa > Chordata > Mammalia > Diprotodontia > Pseudocheiridae > Pseudocheirus > Pseudocheirus occidentalis. Next base: position 11,459,024 of record CM053602.1, on the reverse strand, counting down.
ATAACAGGACCTTTTTGGAAAGCTCACTCACAGTATGGTGGAAAGAGAACTAGATTTGGAGTTCCAAGAGGCAGGTTTTAATTCCTACTCTGCCACTTACTTAATAACTGAATGGCCTCGAACAAGTCATTTCATATCATTGAATCTCAGTTTCCTAGTCTTTAAATGGTGGACGATAGTATTTGTACTATTTAATTCACAAGATTGTTAGGAGGATCATGTGAGATAATGAATTTAAAGGGTTTTGCAAACCTTTAAGTGTTATATAAAGTCCATCATTATTCTTTTATAATAGTAAGAGCAAAGAAAATCTAAACTTTTGACTTCTTCTTTGGTATTAGCAGCAGAGATATTCCCTCCGTTCAGGAGTTATCTGGCGATGATGGATAATGGGGGATATGATTCAGCACTGAATAACTGTACTTTGCTGTTGTAGACCTAAGGTGAAGGAAGCTGCGAAATATGGGAGTGTTGCCAAAGTGGCATGTGGGTTCATACCAGAGCCTTGGAAAAATAGAATAAAAGCATAATTTCATGAGATCAAGCAGAATTTTAAGAACCCAAAATGTATAATTGTTCTGAAGGATATACTTCTTTCCCATTTTAATTCATTGGGCTAAAATGTAGGCACAGAAAATTACAACATCAAGAATAAGAAAAATCTACCCAGATCAGGGGCTCTTCACTTTAGGTCCATGAACTGGGGATTTTAAAAAACTATTTTGATAAGTGTATTTCAGTCTAAGTGTTTTCCTTTGAGTTTGCTTTTATGCATTTAAAGTACAATTCTGAGAAGGATGGCAAAGTCAGGGTCCAAAAGTTTCACCACAGTGATGGACAGAGAAGTCCATGCCATAAAGAAGGCAGCAAAGCTCTGCTCTCAATGGAGAATGAGCAGGAGAAAGCAGTGCTAGACATGGCAAGGTGAACAGGGCAAGGTAGAGAGCCAGTGGATACCAGCAGAATAATGGTACATTTCTAATGGGTCTTGTAGGCTGAATTGTACCAACTGGCTATCTACAGTATATCCAGCCTCACCAAAAAATTGTACACCCTTCACTTGACTTAACCTCTCTATAATATAGAATTAGCCCCTTACTGTTATTCTGCTACTACAACTCAACAAAGTACCAAGTTCTACATGCCACAATGTTCTGCAGATTAGCCATACCCACACTGCATTGCTGACTTTATTAGAAGAGGGAACAGTGAGAAACCAGGGTTGTCAGACCACACTAGTCTTTAATGACCGTGCCTCATTACTGAACAGCTCAAAAGGCAAATATAGTTCTTATTTATGTGCATCATGATATACTCATGGGTACTGGCAAATGGATTCTTTAGCATATGTTATCATATGATAGCAACCATGAGCTAGCTGTATGTGAATGTTTCTGGCAAAAGAAACTCAAATTCAGTGACACCTTGGCCTTTGTTTGAGAATCAAATAAATGTTTATAATGAGTTTACTTTAAGTGTCTTGATGGAATTATGCATTCCTTGAACTCAGTCATTTCTATTTTCTCGTCTTTGCCTTTAAATTATTTGCATCTTAGATGGTGATCTGCCTGTGCCATGAAGAAACCGTGAATCTCTGTTTTGGGGTGTTGTGGGGAGGGGAATCAAGTACTGTGCTATTTAGGCTGTCATGGGGTTGTTACTGGGAATTTCTATTTTAATCTTAATGAGGTATGACCCATATTATCTGACACCTAACTAGTCCAAGAAGTAAATGAAATGGGGAAAAAAACCAGACAACCAATATTTCCAGGGCTTGAAAGAACTGGACATGTACATTAGAATTCCAAAATATGGACTCTATGGAACTTAGACTTTTCTCGTTAAGGAATTACTAAGTTGCCTAAAATAGAGATCAAGATTCCAAAGCCAAAACTCTGTTCTATACACTTTAGGTGTAAATTCTAAACACTGTGTGGAAAAAGTCTCATTCTATCACTGTTGGCTCTTAATTCTACCAGTTTTAGCTAAAGACCAAACATTGACTAGGGTCCATATACGACAAAGAAAAAATTATGATATTTATGACCCCTCGTTGGTTTAGAGTTCAGTGATGACAAAGAATCTCGTATTTCCTTAAGTTAGACCCCAAAGTTTGATGTCAGGTGTCATGGCAGCTCAGGGAGCCTCTGTTCTGGTGGTAAAATGCTATGTTCGAAGTTTCAACATGCTTGTGGAAAGGCAAAGATCTTTAGCATTTACTCTTGGCTACTAATATGCTCAATGAATGCGCATAATCTTAAAGTATTTGGCATTAACAAGATTAGAACCAGAATAACATTTAATTAGCTTGGTTTTGCTTTGCATACCTCACCTTCTCTGTTTACTGTCAAGATCTGTTCATTTCTTCATTGAATCAACATTTTTAAGGGCCTGCTGTGTTCTCAGTAGTACACTAAAACCTTTGAGCAATATTAAGGAAGCAGGAGACATTATCTCTAATTTGGAATGGCCAAGAGTCTAATTAGAAAGCTCAATATACATCTACAGGAAAGATTAAAGATTCATCTTAAAGACACACATGTAGCTGGATCATGTATAGACTGTTTGCATATTCTAAATGCATTCAGAGGAGGGTAAAGAATTACTGTAAGGTCGGATTAGTCTAGGAGACCTTGGGAAGAAATTGAACTTGAATTGAGCTTTGAAGAAAGTTTAGGCCAGGGGTGGGGAACGTGCAGCCTCGAGGCCACAGGTGGCCCTATAGGTCCTTGGGTGAGTCCAAGTTTTACAGAACAAATCCTTTTATGAAGGGGATTTGTCCTGGGAAGTTCAGACTCAGTCAAAAGGCCACATTTGAGGACCTAGAGGGTCCCCTGTGGCCTCGAGGCCACAGGTTCCCCACCCCTGGTTTAGGACTTGGAAAAGTAAAGCAACAGCATGAGCAGCAATACAGAGGCAGCAATGCAAGGTGACCACTGGGCAGTCCTGGCAGATAAGTCGGTAAGAAAAGATGTGGCTAGTTGATGGCCAGCCTCGAATGTCAGGCTGAGAAGTTTGGATTTGATCTTTCTCATGGAGGCAGTGTGACATAATGGATAGATCATTTTGTTTGGAGTCTGGAACATTTGGTCAGTTATTTACTTAGATACTCGTATGACCCTGGGTAAGTCACTTATCTCCTCTCAGACTGTTTTCTCACTTATAAACTGATGATAACAGGTATGAGAAAATGTGTATGTGTGTGTGTGTGTGCATGTATAGATATAGATATACAAAGTTAAAATCTTTTCTTTGTCACTGCTTCCCCCCTGCATTGATGATGATTCTGAGTGTTAATGATGGCGTTTTATTTAAAATAGGTGACTTTTACAACAAATGTTTGAATGGCGCAAAAATTTTAGGATACTTTCCAAAATATGTATCTTTGTAAATCTAGTAGCCTTATACTCTGATATATAAAGGCTTATTAGCCTTAATAGTCTAAATAGGGTATAAATAGACATTGCTCCTGAAATAGGATTTTGAATCATTGCACATAAGAAAGATTCAGAGGAAAAGTCAGACTCTTCAATGAATTTCAATTTACCTCACCAAAAATAGCCTAGTTCACATATATAACCTAGCCTTCATTTTGTCTTTTTATGAGTTATTACAAAACATTGCCATTTATATAATTAAGATAAAATGACTTTTCCCAGAAACAAATACTATAATAGTGTAAATGATCTGTCCCTCATTTTGTCTTAGCAGTCAATCTCAGATTTGGGCTGTTTTCTTTACTTGGTGATAAATAATCAAATATTAAAATCAGAAAATAAGCTAGGATAAGATGGCACTTTTGAAGCTTTGAAAAAAGCTAGCCTAGTATTACACAATCAGTGAAACAGCCCAGAGGATGTATGTGCTAAATCGAGCTGATGCTCCCTCCCTGTGAAACAAGAGCAATGTCATTGCGAACCACCATTGACCAACATGGAACATACACAGCACAATCATTGCTCTAGTTGATACTGGCATTGCCATAAAAGAAACAACAGAGTGTGTGTACATTTAGGAGAAATCTTGCTGGAATTTCCATTCATTAAAAAAAAATAGTCATCTTAGTAATGGCCACATTTTGAAATACCCATTTAAATGGCTTCCCTTCTTTTTAGAGTTCCAGATTTCAATGTACAAAAGTTTGTCCTAGAGGAAATTTCATGCCTTTTAAAAAACTTTTCTTCCTCTTTCTGCTGCATTAGAAAAATTTTAGCCATGCCAATGTCTAATATGATATGGACAAACTTCCAAATAAGAGACTTTGGAAAACTAACAACGAGAATATCCTAAATTGAAAGATGACACAAGGCTATTGCTGATAGGGCAATCCTTTACATCATCATATCTGTTCATTGGACATACTTCACTACCTGTCGATTGCAGCAAGTTTTCTTTGTATACCTTTGTTTCATTTTAGTCTGCTGTGTTCTCTTTTCTCTCTTTACCAGATCCTTGAATTCTAGAGATCAGATCATTTTTTCTTAATAAAAGCAGTACTCATGGCGGGGGGGGGGGAGGTGTGCATTACTGTTTTACTGTTTTACCTTTTGTATTTTAATCCACTCCTACAAAGATGAAGCATTGTAGTACATGAAAAGTAGTGTTTCAACATTAGCAATTCCAAGTTGCTTGGAAAATGTCCCAAAATAATAATATCACTTCTTAACACAGTGGTAGACAGGTCCAAGCAAATGCCACTCTGGAGAGCAGATTTAGTGCCTAATGTGAAAATGTTCCTTTAAAAGCTGGGTGATTGGCATCCTTGAGGAATTGATCCTTTTATGGCAAAGGCCTGCCCAACTAGAAAGTGTTTAGGCTCCTAGCATATAAGCTGGTCCTGGAAACTCACAGTAACTTAGTGTGAGCCAGAAGACATTGAAATAAATCACTGCATTATCCATTTGTGCAAACTAGGAAATTTACAGAGTACAGAAAAGTAACCAACCTGAAATTCTGAACCACCACTCGTGCTCCATGTAACATCAATTGGTTGAAACCAGCTTGATTCCTATTTCTTCCCATGCACAGTCTTATAAATAAAGGTGTTCTAATAGAGCTGATCTTGTGCACAGTTTCAAACCACCCTGGCCATGAAATTTTCATCAAGAAAGAAAAAGAACATATTCTAGGTCCAGTTAGCAAGACTTGGGGTCAAGCTTCTGTCTGCCACATGCCAGTTGTATATACACGGACTAGTCACTTCACCATTCAGTTCCCCAAGCAGCTCCTGAAGAGTCTAAGTTCCAGACTGAATTATGGATCTGCATGCATGGAGGGAAATTTCACACTGCAGGGTCCACACAAGAAAAGGAAACTTTTACAAGGAAACTGGAAGGGACACGGAATAGAGAAACAAAAGAATTAAGAATCTGGGAGGTGAGAAAAGACCCATGTGTGGAAAAAAGGTTAAGGGAGGTAGAAGAAAAGCATGAAAGGTGACTTTCTGTCTGCTTTTCAATATTTGAAAACCAACTATTCACTTTTATTAAGGACAGAGCAAGAATCCATTCGTGTTAACAATGACATTTTATAAAACCTAAGGAACACATTCTTGATAATAAAACCAGCAGATAACTGAAACAGGGGCCTTTCAGGGAAGTTGGGCCACCTTCTGTGAGAAGTTCAAAGGAGGATTATACTGACACCATTCACTGGCTTAGATGGTTAAGGGAGGCATAGAGAGACAGGACTGAATTTGATTTCTTGGGCTCTTATTCTGCTCTGTGATTTTATGATCCTTTTCAAAGTACAGCCATTTTCTTTCATAGTGTTCCCTATACAGATGATGTCAACTGAAGTTGTGGTTTTCACTTCCAATGAGTTTTTTTTTACACTTTTATTGCTCAATGTTTCACATAAAGGCAGGTCAAATGTGAAATTTTAATTTCATATCTCAGTTCTGATCTCAGTTCTCCCCTACAAGGGACCATGCCAAAGAATTAGCATAGGGATGAACAGGGAAGAAAACTGCTTAATATGTAACCACTGATATACTCCAAACCATCTTATTTTCTAAATATTATGTTGGGGTTTTTTTACCCTATTTCCAGGTTAACTAATTAGGAATTAACATATTTAGTCAAGGACATGATAAGACATTGCCTCAGAGGTGGCTTCTACAATGTCTCCCATTTTCTTAATAAGAATTAAAGAGATTGAGCCTATGGGTCAAGGAAAAAATAATTGTCCCCCAAAGTAGTATTTTGAAAAAAAAAAGTTTCTGTGCGATATATATTAATTACTAGCTTTAGCTGTTTTTAATAGCTTTCAGTAGCTTCCAGTCTCAACGTTATTGTTCTTTAGTTGGTAGAAGTATATAATTTTATAATATCCATACAAGTGCATTAATTTTCCAGAATATATGTGTATTTTATACATGATAGTCCGCATGAAGAAATGTGCTCATTTGCAGGTAGGGTTCTCACTAAACTTATGGGCCTTTTTCATATGAGAATAGCACATATGTTCATTTAAAACCAGGAGTTAGGATCTGTTCCTACCAAAATGAAAACCATTTAAGAAACCTCTCTAAATTACAGTTATAAAACCAAAGGTCTGAAAACATAAATGTGTTTCATCACTCTTTTTTTTGCTTTTTGGAGGGCAATTGAGGTTAAGTGACTTGCCCAAGGTTACACAGCTAGTTTTTGTGTTAAGTATCTGATACTGGATTTGAATTCAGGTCCTCCTGACTCCAGGGATGGTACTCTGTTCACTGTGCCACCTAGCTGCCCCATTTCAGTACTTTCTAACTGACTTACTCTTCATTGAGAGGAAGTATAATATATATCTCTGTGGCTCAAAAATCATTGGCCTTTCAAGGTCTGTAGAATTATACTTTGAATAGAGGAAAGAATGCCAACCTTGGAGTCTGAAGAGTTCTGAGTTCAAATCTTTACTCTGATACTTTTAAGCTGTGTGACTGTGGGTAAGTCCTTTTACTTATCTAAGTCTTAAAGCCTTAGTCATAAAATGCAGAGAATTCTGTTATTATTTACCTCACAGGATTTTGGTAAAACATAAATCATTATTAGTCACTGAATTATTATTAATATTATTACCAACATGGTTTTATGGATGAAGTTCTAGACCCAGAATCAGAGAACCTCAAATTTGGACTCTTCTACTTACTGCCGCCAGTGTGATCTGTAACAAATTGCCCCAATATCTAGGCTTCTACTCAGTCACTATAATAAGGACATTAGGTTAGGTCACCCCTAAAATCCCTTCTAGCACAGCATCTATGGAGGTGTAAGGGGAAAGGGAGGACAATAGTGATATTGTGTCAAGAAGATCGACATATGTCATGAAATTCAGAAACCAGGCAGGAGGAAGGGGTGGAGGGGAGGGTTGAGTGATGGAGATCATTTCAGTAAAATTCAGCAGAGGCTAAAGCAGCAGTGACATTATGAACAGAATATATTGTAAACTACGTGGGCAGGAAGAGGAAATGGAAGTTTGGGGAGCAAATCACAAGTGTGCCAAACTGTGAGAAGGCGCTCCACTTGTTTGGAGATCTATTGATAAGTGTCCTCAGTAGTAGATCTCCCTCTTCCTGGTTCCAAGGCCACTGTGTGGTGAAGAGTTCATGCTACACTGGATAAAAGGAGCTACCACACTAGGATTTCTTTACCCTATGAAATCACGCAAGCAAAACCAAACTAATGGGTCTGGGAACTGCCATAGTTATTATTTACCTAGAATTTAGCAAAACATTTTCCAGTCTCTTACGCTCTTTTTGTGGCTCAGATGCAGGGATTCATAGCTTAGTGTCACCTTGGAAGGCAGTCCTTAGCAGAATGCCACAGGGATGTGTGCTTGAACCTGTATTATTTAGAATATTTCTGTTGCTAACTTGTATAAAGGCCATAAAGGCTCACTTGTCAAACTGACAGAAGAAGGAAAGCTAGGAGGTAGCTAACACATTGTCTCGAATTTCAAAAAGAACTCAATGGACCAGAAAGGTTTGTGACCAAAATCCAAGTGACCTGGCCTCCAGGCCAGTACTTTCTGTACCACTTGCTTCCACAACCTGAGGGTTCCTTCTCAACAGAAGCTCTGGTAGGAGTCAGACCAAGAGCCTTTCATTATTTCCTATTGGATCTAGCACTATCCATTACACTACAGAGTATAAAATAGCCTTGGCTTTTGGGGCACAAAAGAACTTGTTTATAAAAACCTTCTATTCATTATGGGTGTATGTATTGACCTGACCTAAATGTCACATTGAATGAAAAGGGTTCATTCCCAGGCCTGTGTGATACATAAAGACTGTTAGGTACCAAGATACAGAGATTTAAAAAATAAAGTTCTTAACGCTCACCTTCCCTACACTCCTTCCTTCTCTCCCACTTTAGAATTCTAGTACAGGCATAGAAACTAGGGCAAGCTTTCTTTTAATATGCTTAAGAAATCATTGGGTAGGAGGTGTGCACAATTTCCGTGATCCTTTGAAAGCATATTTCCCATCCAATTATTGGTATTGTACCACTTTCAGTATCCAAAAAAGGGGCTTTTCAATGGGGTCAGAACCAACTAGAATTCAACACGATTTTTTATACATGTATCTTAGTTTAGTGACCAAAAAATTGAGTGGTTATTTCCAGAAAGCTCTGCTATCTCAGAAACTTTGTTTGCTTTTAAGGTGGCTCATTCAGGCATACCCTATGATCACATGGCAGCCGAGGCCCAATCTTTAATCAGGAACTTTTTTAATGATTACTTGAATGAATGTATTGATTAATGATTTTTAACAGTGGCATTTATGCCTCCTATATTTATATAGGCTCTCAAGATGTTCTCTGATCACTCTGTATCAGAGATGCAGGGAGATTGAAAGGAAAACTTTATCTTTGAGTCTATCGATTTATTTTGACTCAGAATAAAAAAAATATTTATTAACGAGATGAAGCTCTAGAAACCATTTGGAGCAGAATATAACATGGAGGAAATTTAAGAGTAAAGGGAGTGAAGAGAATTGGATCTGAGAACTGTGCTGGTTAAAGCCAGTGAAGAATCACAAAAGTTTTAATTGGGTTAGAATAGGGTCCTTAGGGTGCTGCTTTGAGGGACACAGAGCATTCCAGCAGTCAGACAGAGACAAAGGGCTCCCGGAACTTTTGTTTGCCCTGTCCTCTTTTGTAGTTAATCTTAAAGATTATTTTCTGGAACGTATTAGAATCCATTTTTAAATGCCTGACATGTAAGGAAGCATAAGTCGGCTGAAAGTCATTTGGATGTATTCATGTTGAGACTGATATTCCATGGAGCTTTTCTAAACTCGAATTTTTAGACTAAAGCACAGAATCTTTACCCAGTGAATGTCATAAATCAGTGCAGAAGAATGTGTAAATTTAGAACCTTAAAAGCACCTTTGCTCCATATTTTCCCTGAGGAAAATTCTTGTTGAGGGCAATTATTTGTTTTTAGATATTACTTTTCTGGGTATAGGAACTGTACCTAGGACTGACATAGGAATTCCCTATATCAATGAAATCAAGGGAGGTCTACTCCTTATTTCTATGTACAAGGGGAGGTAAATCCCCTACCATATAGGTCAGCACCTTGTCTACAAATGATACATTTATTAGAAAGGTGAGGAAGCCAGCCTCCTGATGGGCAACACTAAACTGTGGCAGCATGATACGGTGACTGGAGTTCTGGCCTTGGAGTCAGGATGACCTGGGTTTCAATCCTTCCTTACGTCCTAATTTATTAGGATTCTGTGGTCCTAGGAAAGTTCCCTTTTCCTTATCTGTGAGGTACAAATATGAGAAATTTGTGAAGAACTCTGGAAATCTGACAACAAATGCCAGCCATTCTTAATAGTACTACTGTGCCTTCTCCAGGGATATTGTCAGAATATTGTCCCAACAGTTAAATTGGGCACCTTCAATTGACTTAGTTGCGTTGAAGCCACCAGGGTTCCTGAAGCACTCGAAATTCAGTCCGACTTAACAACTATTTGTGAACTTACAACAATGTGTGATGCACTGTGCTAAGTGTAAGGAATAAGAAGACCAAAAGAAAGCAATTCCTCCCAGATACTTCTCTTTGAAACCTCATTTGAATGTGATGTACAGGTAGATCATGCCTATTTTGTACCACTGTGTACCACTGCAGTAAGGGCTTGCAGAAGGAAAATAAGCTTTCTTCCCATGACCACGGAGAATTTGCCTTACGACTGAAGATCATTTCTTCCTTCTGGTAACCTAGTTAATTCTTTCCAGGAACCGAAGTCTAGAAATACTTTATGAGGAATGTAATGGTGTAGTCTTGGATCTAGCTTTAAAATTGGGCACTTCTTCCAATGGGTAGAGAGAATTTAAGCAATCAAAAGGAGGACAAGAAGAATTTTCTTCTAGATTGTGGAATGGTCCCACCATGACTCAAATGAAATGAGTACACAAGTTCACCTGAAGAGTAAAAAAAAATGTGCTTTTAGCAAAGGCATTTAGCAAATTATTTTGACACTCAGACTTGTGATTGTCAAATAGACTTTTTTATTTTTAAACAATTTATTCATAACCATAACATCAGAGAAATAATCTGCTAGTCTTTTAACTGAGAACTTCCAAGTACTTTCTAACTTAGACATATATTATCAAACCTTGTTAGTATTTGATAAGTTATCCTACTTTTTCTCTTGGGTAGCTAGAGAAGCTATGACAAATATGCCCACCCATAACACTCAGCCCATCTCTGATAACAACAAGCAGATTCAGATATCCAGTGGAGTTCCTCAGTCAATATAGGCTAGACCCAATATCTATAGACTAGTCACAAAAATAGTGCTGCTAAAATTGGAACCTGTTTATTTGCAACGCCATTTTGTAAAAGTGCCAAATATGCTTAGGAAATTGTCGTGTATCCTTTTTGGTCCTATTAACTACTTTTACTAACTCTGTCCTAAGTTCCCTCTACCTTAACTTTGGCTCACTTAAACAATTCCTTCTAGTTCTAGGATTATTTAATATTTCATCAATTATATAATACGTCTATAACTTGTAGATTAAAGTTAATCTCAAAAGAAACCACAAGCAGGTTTGGTTTGCTTCAGCAACCTAATAGCCATTTTTTTCTACTTTAGTAAAGCCACAATGGCAATTTAATTTCTACATATGGCTAGGGAACTGTTCCTCTAACAGATCCTGTGTATTCACTAGGTGCCTACCCTGGAACCGACTTTCTAACAAGGGTTTCCCATGGATAGCCTGTAGGAAAAGTAACTTAAGCATGAACAACTTCTCCTGGAGATGAAAGGGCATGCTGCCTCCAGCCATGTGCACCACACGGATACGAAATCCCTCGAACTGCTGCTCTACATCCAGGGCAGTGATTTCATCGCCTGGCTGGGTCTGTGCTCTGACATTTTTGGGTAAATACTTTCTTTCCTTTGCGGAAATGCGCAGATGGTCAGTTAAAACTCGATGGTAGCTAATCAGAAGAAACTGCAAATGTTCCACAAGTTCATCCCAGGTCTCCCACTTGATCTTCTGAGTTGGATTGTACAGTGAAGTTGCGTTGTTCAGAAAATAGAGGATCTGGGCAAAAGAGAGTGGCAGAGTGGGGGGTTCCTTACAGCTGTGAAGCAGGAGGATCTCTAGTACTTTGCATCGAAGAAGGTGGTTTTCCATGGAAGTGAAGAAGATCTCTCTCCGGTCCCTTTCAGGAATGTTTAAGACAAATCCAAAAACTATTTCAGCAATTTTACTAGAAGAGCAATTTGGGCTTCGATCAACCTCCACAGCAATTGCCAGCATCTTCTGCAGGTAGAGCACTGTCAGCTCACTGCTATTCTTTCTGGCATATGCCTGAGGTGATAAGATTGGGGCCTGGCGGGTTCTGGATTCAGTCAGTGGAAAAATGTCAAGGGGAGGGAATGCAGGTCCACCCAGTGTTTCCACCAACCATTTGATGACATCCTTGATGTGACGAGGATGTCTGTCACATGACAGCACGGAACTGGCAATAGTGGCCTGCATCTGTTCTGGTGGTCGTTTCAGGGCCTCTTGGAAGTCATCCTCCAAGGTCTTGATGACATAACGAAGGAAAAAGACGTGGCCGGGCAGATGTGTCTCCTTTTCTTGCATGACAGAGGTGACTAGCTCCCAGTCCCATTCCACCTGGGTAAGAGTAGCTGGATGAAGCTCCTGTATTCTTGTCAAAAGCTTAAAAGTCTCATTCAGTAGAGTGCCAATATCAGGCCCCAGGAGGATCTTGCGAATCAAATGGGATAAAAGGTGTCTGGGTGGGTAGAAATGGGGAGTCACAAACTCTGCCAGGCACTGCACAGTGGCCTCTGGGAAGTTGGCCTCAATGGTGTTGGTTACTATCTGTACGTTGGCCTCAGGGATGGGCTCAGAGTTTTGGTCATCACTCCCTCTCTCTTCGCTGCTGTCGAAAAATACCTGGTAGGAATACATAGACAGAGGGCACAGGATCAGTTGAATAGGAAGGGATGATATTTAAAAGGGAAAATTGAGAGGTGGGAGAGGATTAGAATGAGAAGAGATGGGGAGAGACAGAATGGAGTTATTCATCTCATATAGAAGAGGCAAGGGATAACTGTTACAATGGAGGGGAAGAACAGGAAGGCAAAAGGGAGTGGGTCAACCTTACTCTCATTGAATTTGGCTTAGGGAAGAAATGGCATAAACTCTAAACTGGGCATCATGCCACACAGGACAGTAGGGGACATGGGGATGAGAGGGGGGAAGACGGAGGGGAGGGCAGGGTCTGGGGGAGGGATGCTAGAAGCACACACTTCAGGAAAGGGACAGGGACAGGGTAGAGAACAGAACAAGGGGAGGAGGGATAGGACGGAGGGCCATATAGTT
>CM053602.1:11421121-11445685 GCA_028646575.1 Pseudocheirus occidentalis | reverse complement strand
GGGCAAGGGAGTATGCAGTGGGATGGCTGTTTTGAGGTTGTGGGTAGGGGAAAGACAGGGACAAAATTTGTACCTCAAAATTTTGTGGAAATGAGTGATGTAAACAAGAAAATAAACAAAAGTTAATTTTAAAAAAGAAAAAAGAAAAGTACCTGGTGGAAGTTTTCTAACACACGGGGCACTGAGGTTCCACGGCTACAGCTGCTGCTAGCTGAAGAAATAGGAGTAACATCTGAGGTACGGCGGAGACTCCCAAGAGAGTTCCGATCTCTGCTGAAGGTGGTACTGCGGACCTGGTCCACACTACTGCGAGACTTGGAGCGTCTGGATGTGGAGGACAAACAGCCCCGGGATACACGGGAGTGACTTGGTTCCTGTTCAGAAACCACTTTGTCACGTGTGGGCCTCTCTGGGATGGCGGCTTTTCTCTTACGCACCACCTCAGGAAAAATGTACAAGTCGCTATCTGAAGACGTAGATTCCACTATGGAACTCAAATCTGTGGCTCTCGTATTAAAAAGATCCAGGCTCCTTCGAACATTGGTGCCGATACAGACAATTTCGGTCACACCGTTGTCATCATCCCCTTCTGTAAGGTCAATCACAGTAGGGCTACAACTTGCAAGGACAGCATTCATCATATCTGAGTCCTCCGTCAGGTCGATCAAATCCAAGGGCCTGCGGGTCCCAGGTGCCGCGTTTGCCGAGTTTCTGCCTGTGTCAGGGCTTATCGGTGATGTTAACGACACCGTTATTTGTGAAGGTGTATCAAATAAGGCTGGCGGTGATACAGGCAAGGGTATTGAGGCGGGGCCTCGGCCATAGCTAGGCCTCGGATTCTCATCCAGGAACTCTGGCGGGCACCAAGGAGGGCAGTTAGAACAGCACTCGACATCACTGCTATCTGAGATTACTATGGGCTCCCCCATGGTCTTGAGGTGAGCCAAGAAGCTAGACAATAGACCCGACTGGAATCTTGGAAAGAGTTCTGACTGGATAGCTGCCGCTGCCACTCCCCCACAGCAAATAGAGGATCTGTCTTTGCTGCCCTCAGGCGACAAGGGCTTTCCCGCCCTTTCGCTTTAGGCTTACCCTGAGCTGACAACAGATCTGATTGGCCCCTGCATATGGCTTCGTCCCACCTACCCTGACTGAACACTAGATCTGATTGGCTTTTGGATTTGGCTTCCCCCCCATTCGTTCTGACTGAACAGTAGATCTGATTGGCCTTTAGATTTGGCTTCTCCCCCCCCCTCCATTCATTCTGACTGAGCAGCAAGTCTGATTGGCCTTTGGATCTAGTTCCCTGCCCCCCAACTCACACTGTTTGCCACCCTAGTGAGGAGTGAAGAGTGCCACACCCAACCCACTCACCCTACCCCCACCCCTATCCCCTCAAGCAACTGTACCTCTATTAGAAAAGGGATAGAATTGGTCTGCTGGGGATAAGGCCTTGAGTCTAACACATTGAAGGACCAAAAAGAGGTGCCCCTACTCTTCCTGGCAGCCTTGGATAGAGATAGGGGAATAGAACTCAAATCGTCCCATAATTTTTGATTATTTGAATCAGAAATCGAATTTGGCTCTAAGAACCATAAAATAATCCAAACTAAGAAGTAGCTAGGGGGCGCAACGAATAGAGTACTGAGTCTTGAATCAAGAAGACGTTCAAATGTCAAGTCACTTCAAATTCTGTGTGCCCCATTTTCCTCGACTGTAAAATATGTCAATGAGTTGTTGTGAGGACTAAATGAAATAATAATAAAGCTCCTAGCCTTATAAAGGAACCTATATGACTCATTGGATCGACCAAGTAACTTGAAGTCAGAAAGACTTGAGTTCAAATCCTGCCTCAGACAGTTACTAGTTATATGACCCCGGTCAAATCACTTAACTGGGGGTGGCTAGGTGGCACAGTGAATAGACCACAGGCCCTGGAGTCAGGAGGACCTGAGTTCAAATCCAGCCTCAGACACTTGACACACTTACTAGCCATGTGACTTTGGGCAAGTCAACCCCAAATGCCCTACCTTCCCCCCTCCAAAAAGAAAAAAAAAACACAAACAAGTCACTTAACTCTGTCTTCCCCAGTTCCCTCATCTACAAAATGAGCTGGAGAGGGAAATGGCAAAGCACTCCAGTATCTTTGCCAAGATTTTAGATTTGGTGGGGCCCTTAGATTTGGGCAGGAAAAAGTTCTAAGTAGAGAAATGTCTCAAAATCCTTCATCTTCTGAAACTTTATGCTTGGGGCTTGACTTCTCTGGGCCTCAGAGAAGTTCACCTGTCAAAATCTGCTTACCTCTCTAGTCATTTGGCTCCTGCTACATCAGCATCATTTTCAAGAGTACCTTGCCCACTCCAAACTATTACAAATAGATTTGCTTGCAGAGTATATTTATGCTCTTTCTGATAGACTGACTACTTAGCCTTCTCTTACAGAGCAAGGAATGTTCCTTTGAGGGACAACCTTGTGCCCCTTCAAGTCAACACCCTGTGTTATACTCACAAGGGGAAAAGTCCCTCTAGGCCAGGGCATGTCCGTTAGTCAGGGGATATGTGAATGCTTCCTCACCTCCATCACAAAGGCGAACCCTGTAACTAAGATGCCTTCTCTGGGACCTGCTGGGCGACCTTGGGCTAGCAGGCACTTTACCTTTCCTCAGTCTCCCCTCCAGAAAATGTGGGAGTTAGGGTTTTTAAGTGATATTACTATTAATAATACCAATTATGGAGCACTTTAAGGTGTACAAAGCTCCAACATATAGAATCCCATTTGAAGTCCTCTTCAGCTCTAAATCCAAAGGCCTTAACTATCTTTCTCAGTAAAATTTTTACTCCACTCACCAAGAAATGTTTATGAAACATCCCCTTGTACACAGCATAGTGCTGGTGGGATACTAACCAGTCAGATACAGTATTTGCTGTCATGAGCCTGACAGCCTAATGTAGACAGTATTCTTAGACAGTGACTTGTTTCTGTAGGATGAAGGGGATGGAGCAAGACCTCATGTATGGCATGGTATTTTCAGGAGCTATTTGTCTAATGTATGAATTCTACCAGGGTTCACTGACTGATCTGAGCAGGAGGTCCTTGACACAGCAGAGATAATGTATCAAGTCAAGTGGGGAATAGCTTAGCAAAGAACTCTAGTCACAAACGTGCTTGAAAAGACTAAAGGATGTTATGAAATATAGGAGATCTAAGGTCAGTAAGTTAAGCTAATCTGACAAGAGGTTTGTAAAAATAGAAAATAAGCTAAAATGTACAATTTTGACTTTGTTTATCAGTCATGTCTGATTCTTCGTGACCCCATTTGGGGTTTTCTTGGCAAAGATACTGGAGCAGTTTGCCATTTTCTTCTCCAGTCCATTTTACAGATGAGGAAACTGAGGCAGATGAGGCAAATGACTTGCATAGGGTTACAGAGCTAGTAAATATCTGAGGTTGGATTTGACCTCAGGTCTTCTTACTCAAAGCCTGGCATTATCTACTGTACCACCTAAAGATGGTACAGAAATGGTAAAGTGGGAGAAATTTTATTATGGTTGGATTAGTATAAGTAATTCCTAATAAGGAAACACTCTAGAGTATTAACAATTTAAGTGATTTTCCCAGGTCAGAGAACCCAGAGTATTTCAAAAGCAGGACTTCCTTGCTTTGGGGTCCATTCTATGTCCATGAAGCCACCTTACCTTTTATATCATTGATGAGCCTGATATCTAAAACATATAAAGAATTGACCATAGGGGCGGCTAGGTGGTGCAGTGAATAGAGCACCGGCCCTGGAGTCAGGAGGACCTGAGTTCAAATCTGGCCTCAGACACTTAACACACACACACACACACACACACACACACACACAAAACAAACAAACAAACAAAAAAAACCTAGCCAAGTGACCTTGGGCAAGTCACTTAACCCCAACTGCCCTCCAAAAAAAAAACAAAAAAAAAACAAAAAAAAAGAATTGACCAAAATACCTCAACACCAGCAGTCATTTCCTCTTTTTAAGTGGTTAAAGAGGGCAGCATGCATAAGAACTATCAGAATAGAAGTGAAAGGATAGCCAGAAGGAATTGGAGCTCAACAAAGCAAAGAAGGTCCCAGATAAGAGATAATGGAGCAAAGGAACTATGAGCTCCAGGACACAGCATTGTACACATTATCAGAAGTAGTCTTGGTATCATGTTTTGTTTTGTAGCAAGAAAATGTTGAATGGGGAGGGAAGATCAGAACTCTCCATCTTTGCCCCCAAACCAAACCCCCTTTGTTTTAAGACACTGCCATCCTTTGGAATTCCCAAATTCACAATTCAACATTGTGATCGACTTTCCACCTGTCCTCACCTTGGACAAGCCACATCTCACCAACTCTTCTTCCACGATGGCTGTGTGCTTCTTCCCTGTTACCCCAGCCAACACTGTAATTCAGATTTTTGCTTTGCTTTTTCTTTGCTTTGCTTTACTTTACTTCTGGCCTAGACTTTGCAGTAGCTTCCTAATTTCCCCTTCCTCAACTCTCTCCCCCATCTGATCTAACCTCTACATAGCTCCCCAAACAATTTTGAGGCAGCTATGTAGCAGCACCACAGTACGTGGAGCCCTGGGACTAGAATTGGGAAGACCTGAGTTCAAATCCAGCCTTAGATACTTGCTAGCTGTGTGTCCCTGTGCAGGTTACTTCACTGCCATTTGCCTTAGTTTTCTCATCTGTAAAATGGTAATAACACCTGCCCAGTAGTTGTTTTGAGGATCAAACAATCTATATAAAGAGCCTAGCACACAATGTCTTGCACATAGGGAGTGATACATAAATATCAGCTCTTTTAAGCTATTATTGTTTTGCTTAAGTACAAAACGAGATCTGTTCCCTACTCAGTAAACTTTCTGTGACTATGGCCTCTTGGGTCAAATAAATAGAATCCCCTCTGTTTTCCTTCTAAAGCCTTTTGCAGCCTGGCAGCTCCCTCCCTTTCGGATCTCATTCAATGCTTCTTTGATTCTGTGGCCTTCTTGTTATCCCCTACATGGAACACTCCATCTGCTCTCCATGTCTTTGCACTTCCCATCCCTTATGCTCTCCCTGCCTCGTGGAATAAATTACTTCCTTCAAGACTCAGACTAAGGTCTGCCTTCTTTGCCAGGCACAGAACACCAGGCCTGGAGTCAGGAAGACCAGAGTTCAAATCTGGTCTCAGACATTTCTTAGCATTTTATTAACTGTATGATCCTGGGAAAGTCACTTAATTCTTTTGCCTCAGTGTCCTCAACTGTAAAGCTAGGGGAATAACACTTTCCTCTTAGGGTTGTTGTAAGAGCAAATGAGATAATAAATGTAAAAAAGCATTGCACATTGTAGGCACTCTATAAATGCTTATTTCTCTTCCCTTCTCTCCCTCCCATGCTGCTTTATATCTTCACTGTACATATGCACATGTTGTCTTGCTGGATATAATGTAAGTTCTGTGAGAGCAGGAGTCCCTTCATTTTTATCTTTGTAATCCAGGGCCTAGCACAATGCCTGGTATACAGGAGGCACTTAATAAATGCTTGCCTGAAATGTCTGGAATACAGATACAAAATGAAACTACTAGAATACAATTGTTTTTAAAGAAAAGTTATGTGGGAAGGGGTGGGGCTAGGTGGTGCAATGAATAGAGTACCAGCCCTGGACTCAGGAGGACCTGAGTTCAAATTTGACCTCAGACACTTAACACAAAAACTAGCCATGTGCCCTTGGGCAAGTCACTTAACCCCAACTGTCCTCCAAAAAAGAAAAAAAAAACTATATGATCTTGGGAACTGGTAAATATTCTAATGAGCTCATCCTTACTTTTCTAAAATTCAAAACATCTTATTGATACATTTTGTGTGAACTTAACCAGCATTTCTCTACAAACAGCCAAATATCTCCCCTCACCCAGAATACGTTTCCCTCTACTAGTAAAGTAAAAACTCCAAATAGTGATTGCAGCTGACAGTACATCATTTCCAACTTTTGTAATTTGATTTTGAAGAAAAGAAATGTGAGTGACTTGACTGTGATAATATGGTACCCACATTGGCCTTTATGTCTGACTTGAATTTCATTGCCTTTTTTGGTTTTCTTTATTTCATTTATTTTTTTGTCATTGTGTATGTTGCTCTTTTGATTGCTTTTTTCTCCACCATGGTTTCATGTGTTTTCATGACTTCATTCCCTCTGCAGATAGATGCATCTACAAGCTCTGTCTGCAGCCACAGTCCCTCACCTGAACTGCAGTGATAGACCTTCAATAGCTATCCAGATTTTTCTGTTTGATGTTCCAGCATAACTTCCCTAACTCGGCCCATCATGTTCCCCTCTAAAATGAGTCCCATCCTCAAACTTGCCCTATTTTCTTCAATTGCCCCACTATCTATCCAGTTATCAAGCTACTCTTCCTTCTCGTTCATTCCCTGTCAGTCACCGAAAAGTGAAATGCCTTCTTTGCAATCTCTCAGCCCTTGTTCATCTGTCATCCCACACTTAGATTCTTTTAGTCATCTGCTGACTTTCCTGCTTTCTGGTCTCTTTCTATACCCAGCCACTTAAATAATACTCTCAAAACACTGCTTTCATTTTACTACCACATTACGAGGTGACTTTCATGACCTCCCCAGTCTGCAGGACAATGGCATGTTATTGAAGAGCCATCAAAATCTGCTCCCAACCCGAAATGTTGCACCTTATCTCCTACTATGCCTTAGTGCAGGGATTTACAACTGTCCAATGGGAACCTCGCCTTTGCCACTCTCCAGATCCACAATTCTCCAACCTTTCTTACTCTCTGTTCTCTATGCCCAGATTATCTTCTTTCCAGTTTTCCCCCCTTAAGGCCATCACAGTGCTCACAGCGGTCCCTCCAGAGTACCTCCAGCTGCCTCCTGTGGTCCTTCTCACCCGGGTCACTCATTTTAGCATTTTATTATGTAATACCATCATGGTTTTTTTGTTTAACAGCTTAATGTCTGTATGTTTTATCTCCATAATGAGATTGTAACTTCTCCAAGGTAGAGGCTGTGTCTTCCACGTCATCTAACCAAGTGATGGACACATAAATATTTGCCAATCTGAACTAACTTGAAGTTACTCTAGGGTTTCAAGTAAAGGGGTGGCCTGCACAGGTTGTCCCGGAGCTCCACATGCAGGGGCTGAAGTGGGACGAAACACGCTGAGTGACTTACCTGAGTATCCGGAATCTTGAGGTCAGTATGCGTGTCTTTGTCATGATGGCACGCCCGCAGACCTCAACAGTTCCTGGTTCTCCAGAAAGTGACAGAAGGACACTGTTCAGGTAGGACCATGAGGACAAGCTCCCACCCTCCCCCACCCCTCCCTTCCACTCCCCTCCTAGACACAAACATAGTGGCTGGCCTGCGCTCAGAAGGTGTGGAGAAAACATCTGTCCAAAGGTTCCTGAAAGAGACCCTGGATGTGAACTCAGAAGACTTGGGTTTGAGTCCCTGGACAACTATTCATTACCTGTGTGACTTTAAACAAATCCTTTAACTTCTTTGGGCTCTACTTTCCTTGTCTGTGAGTTGGGACTGAATTAGACTTGCCTTCTCTGTCTCCTGGAACTGATGTGAGGAACACGTGACATATATAAAGTGCTTTGTAAACACCATGGTGGGGTAGAAAAAGCATTTGACTAGGATTTCTGAGACTCGAATCTGAGCTTCAGCTCTGCCACCAGCTGTGTATGCCAACTGGGCAGGGGAGGGGGGATTGCCATAGTGCACAGAAGACTAGGGCTGGAGTCAGTTCAACCTCCTAAATTCAAATCTGGCCTCAGATATTTACTAGCTGTGGGACCCTGGGCATGTCATTTGCCCTCTCTTTGCCTCAGTTTCCTCATCTATAAAGTGGTAATAATAATAGCATCTACATCCCTGGATTGTCATAAGGGTCACATGAGATATTTGTAAAAGTACTCAGTACAGTGCCTGCCATATCATAGGCGCTTAATAAATGTTTGTTTTCTTATCTGCCCAACCCCCATCATTTGTGCAGGTATGGGTACGTCACTTCGACTCTCTTAGACCATTGCTTCCTTGGGTGTCAAATGGAGGGATTGGATCCTACATGATCTAGAAGATTCCTTCCTGCATGAAAACAGAATTTATTCTGCCATGAAGTACTATCATTGTCTATCATTGTCCTCACTGGAGAGAACTGGGGCCGAATATCAGGAAACTGGACTGTAACCCTTATTGTCTGTACTAATTGTTTAACATTCAGTAATTACTGTCTGCTCTTTGGATCTTTTCATGCCCAGATTTTACCTCCCTAATTGGATTAGAAACTCAAAGAGAGGGAAAGAAGCCTCCCCTTCTTTATGTCTTCTAAAGCATCTTGTGTGCAGTGCCACAGTCGTTATGTGCTGGCTCTTTTGGGGTGATTGAATAGTCAGAGCCCAAGATGGCCAACCTTGAGTAAGGGAGATGAGCTGGAGAGGAAGAGAGAGATAGGGGTGCTGTGCTTAGATCGTAGGAGGAGTAAAAAGGCAGCCATGTCCAGAAAGGACTCCGAGAGTTTCTCACTGCAGATATTGTGTCTGTAGAGGTTTGCTCATGGTGATGTCCTAAAAGGAAATCAGGGATGGTACTTTTGCCAAGAGGACTTTATAGAGTCAGAAAGGAAAGGACCAGAAAGTATTGCTCTCCATCAGCAATTGGGTAGACATGCCTTGGGTGTTTCTGACCTGCTGAGCACCTTCGGAGTATCCAAAGGTAATTAAGACAAAGGGAATTCAGTCATGGAGATGAAAATCTGATCAGGGATATATATGATGACTAGAATGCATTTGCATTTTGCCCAAGTGAGGGGCAAATTCAGTGCTGGGGGAGGCTAAGGAAGAGAGCAGCAAACTTAGCAACAGAGACTTGGCTAGTTGTTCTCCAAGAAAGAACAGAAGAGAATCGGAAGATTGGAAAACCATGTTTTGTCTGAAGTGAAATTTATTAGTATTTTCCTGACCATGACCCAGAAATCCATGACCCAGACAGCCAGTTGGCATTAGTCAGGGCCAGGACTGGGGGCAGGGGAAGGGGGAAGGGGACCTAAAGAGTGGAATGCAATCATGAACTAATCTGAAAAGGGAATGATTTTGCAACTTTATGGCATCTAGTATTATTAAAACTTAAGCGATAAAATGGATAATAAAAATTTATATTGGCTGACAGTTAATGCTCAAAATAGAGGACTCTAAGAACATTCATTAGTACTAGATAGGAATTTCAATAAAGAAATGAATTGCCCCTAAATACTGAAATACAAACTTGAAAAAAATTGATAATATAAACATGATATGTATGAATATCCATACATTTAGCTAGCTCTAGCTCCAATCTGCTCCTGTGTGTAATCTATTACTACAATCTCAAGGTCAGAAATTTAGGTGGGCATTCTTTTTTCCTTACAACTTTTCTTTGAAAAAAAAATAACACTTCTTTTATAACTCAATGTTCACTCGCTTTTGTGATGGTGAAAAATTACATTTCCAACAATTGCTTTTGTAAATCCCATAGAGAGTTAAATTATACTCTAATGGTATAAACATACAAAAGCAAGGACATTGCTTTAAAAGTCATTCAGCTCTCTAGTTCTCTTCCCTACTTCTTCCCTCAGAATCTGTCCTGATTCAGTGGCTCTAACGGGTCTGAGATACTCTCAGTGTGGGTAGTCCTACCAGAGATGCAAATGTCCTGTGCATCCTGCACCTGTCTTGTATGTTTCTACCCATTCATTCTCCAAAAGTAGCTGAGAGATCCCCTTGGTCTAAGCATTCCCCACCTCTGGCTCTCATTCTTGTCATGTGTAAAACAAAGAGGTTAGACTAAGATCTTGGGTTCCCTCTAAACCCCTGAGCAGCCTAGATAATGGATCTACTATTGACTTTTCCCCCTCATTATGATGGCTCCCTTTCATTTAGCACTTTGAGACTAAAAAACACTTTTCAAATAGTATTTCATTTCATCCTCTTAGCAACCCTGTGAAATGGATGTGATTAACACTCCCTTTATACAAATGAGGAAATCCAGAGTGATTAAGTGACCTGGCAAAGGTCACACCAGTAAACACCTGAGGTAGAATCAGAGAGCTGGCCCAGAAGGGTTGGGGGCCTTCCACGAGCTAGATCTCTTGACATTGCTAGTATTGTTACACACTCCCAGGCTTTCCATTGCTTAGCCATTGCTGTCACTACACAGCTAGCCCATCTCCTTTTCTCGTCATATAGTTTTTGATAATATACTTTCTGCTACTTTTCCAAATCCTTATTTGCCTTATCAAGGAGAAACCTGTGAGCCACCTTTGCCTTTAACTGCTATATTCTGCTTTCAGGTTCACAGAGTGCTTTACATAAAGCATCAAGGGGAATGTGACTCACTTCCTCCTGTAGTATTTCTGTTGTGGCAATAGACAAGGATCTCGGCAAGTCACTTAACCCTGATTTCCCTACCTTCCCCTCTCCAAAAAGAAAGCCAAAAAAACGTTTTGTTTTGTTTTTTTTAAATAGACGTGGATCTCACAGATGATGAAAGCTGATGATTTAGTTTTATTTTCTTTGCTGGATATCTTTTGGGAAGTTATGTCAGGCCATTTTACCAGCATGGTGCAGTAGAGAAAATCGTGGGCTGAGATGTTGGACATGTGGCAGAGTCTTGCCTCAGTCACTGAGAAGCAGTAGCATCTCTACTAAATCTCCCTAACATCCCTGAGATTCACCAGCCTGGGAAACACCTGCCCTGCCTAAGGGAGGCTTCAATGAGAGAAAGTATGTGAAAGTAGAAGGGAATCACAAAGAGTTATGCAAATGTAAGCAATGAGTATTCCATTGAATTGTGTAGAGGTGCCTTTTTAAATGCATTGTATGGGCTTTTTTTTCCCCACAAACAAAAAATACATCAGGCTGGTATTTAAGCCTATATCTAAGAGTCATGTAATTCATGAGAGGTTTTCTGGGAGATGTGACTATAAATGAATATTGTGAGTTTCCATGCATTGGGTAGTCCTGGAATGACTAGGGTTAGGTAAGGTCGATGCTGGGACTTAACTTTAAAAGAATCGGAGAATAGCGTCTTATACATCTTGGTGTCATGATGATGAAAGCAGAAGTTAGAGGCTTGCTATTCGTTTGGAATCATAGATTTCTTGAATTCCTTCAAGGTCATCTTTCCGAGTAGCCCTTGAGCTTCTCTGTTATGTTTCTGGTAAGTCGCATCCTCTCTGTAATCTAGCCAGTGGTCTGATTCTGACATTCCAGATGTGCAGATACAGATGTATAGAAATGGCGAGGCTTGCTCCAAGATAGACAGATGAACACAGAGCCAGGCTGAGTCTAGGCAAAAGATTTTTGTCTTCTCTCTTTCTTACGGACAGAACCTGTCCGAGCCCTATTTTAGCTCAATTTCCTAGGCCTCCCAAACCGAAAGCACAGATGATTTCTCAGGTGAGTCATTTGTTTTTATTCAAGAAAACCTTTTAACTTGCCTTTGCAGTCAGTTAATCTGTCAGACTGATAAAATAATAGTCCTTTGTACTCCCTGCCTCTTCCTGTGCATATAAGCTTGTATTTAATTCAGTTTGAAATAGCATACTTCTACTTTTCATTTCTTTTTCATGCTCATAGATAGCGCTGTTTTTTATGACTTGTTCTTTGCTGACTTAAAATATTTAACTCTATATTGTCAAAGAGAATTGGATTTAAGCCACATAGGACTTGTCTTTCTTATTGCTTTCTCCACTCCATAAACAGCTTTCTGTCTATTGTGATCTACTGATCATTGAAATGAGAGGCATGAAATATCTGGATGTGGTGGATTTCTTTAAAATGAGCACTTTGGCTAGCTCAAAAATGTATCTGAAAAATATCACCTTTATTATATTTTCTATATTAAATCCTCAAGTCATGCATTAAAGCAGTTTCTCCAGATAATGTCTCAAAGTGCTCACAAGCTTTCAGTTGCCTCAGTTCCTTGAGCACTCTGGGCTCTGGACACCTAGATGATAGGGGAATTGGGCTTGGAATGTGCAGTGGGCCATGGGAGCATCCATCATGGTCTCAAGGAACTACAGGACCCCTTCCTTCTCTTCAGATGCCTCTTCATAGGCCCTTGTTCTTTACTATTCTCTGAGCTTCACTTTGGAGTTCAGGTCATCCTGTGAAAGGCTGGCCTAAAATACCTCAAAGTCACATTCCATCTCATATGTAATCTAGCACAAGTCACTTAAAAATTAGCATTTTGTAGATGTAGTAACAGTTTGGAAATTTGATTAGTGAAGTTCAAATATCTGAAAGCAAAAGAATGAGGAAAAGCAGTGGAGGAATTCATAAGTGTCATTTTCTGCATCCAGTTCTCTGCCCTTCCTCAGGTTGGTTTATTCATTTGGAGGAAGGCTTGTTCATACTCACTTTTGATCACCTATATAGGGAACTGGGAGGTGTGTTCCCACAAGTCTCAAATCTGTCCTAATCAAAAGAAAGTCAGTGTGACCTTCGACTTAAGATAGCAAAGCCTGTGATCAGCTTGTTTCTCCTATTGGTCTTGTCAATTATTCACTCTGTAAACGAGTATAAATACTTCGCAGTGTTAATTCCAGAAAATCTCTCTGCTTTCCTCCTCCTTTGACCCCTGCCCCATGACCTCCCTCCTTCTTCTCCCCCACCCCCAGACACACTCACTATTCTACTGTTAGGTTGTATGTGAAAAGGGACAAGAAATTCTTTTTAATGAAAATCTCAGAAAGGCATGCTTGTTACCCAAGAAATGAAACTCATACCCCAGAACCACCAGTTTGTTTTATCTGTGCCTAAGCTCTAGAAGTACTTGACTGTGTTCACGCATGACTAACGAGTCAGCATGCCTCACATGCATGAAACTTTTAGATTGCCACTGATTATAGTATGTTATACTATAGCCAACAAAGTACTTTGTTGCTAAAATTCTTATTCTTATACAGTAGAAAAACAGATCAAGTAGATTATAGCACAGTGTTACAAAAATCAGCCTTATTTTAACGAATAATTACCATGACTTCAAGCCTATAGTTAGGAAGAGCTGAATTCAAATTCGACCTCTTGACACTTACTTTGTGGTCCTGGACAAGTCATTTAATCCTGTTTGCCTCTGTAATTATTTGTAATTATCTGTAAAATGAATTGGAGAAGGAAGTGGCACACTGCTCCAGGATCTTTGCCAAGAAAACCCAAGAAGGGTCACAAAGAGAGGGACAGGACTGAAAAACATTTGAATCGCAATGATCATGACTTCAAATTTGCATATGTCATTTGGAGAAAATGCAACTATCCGAATTAGCTTGGCCTACCCTGACTACATCTGGAAGAAAAGAAAAGGGAAAATGACAAATTCAGTGTGGTCAGTGTAGGTGGCAATCGGGCTAATTCAGGCTGAAGAGATGCCTTTTTCCTCAAAAGAAAATGTAAGAAGGCCCGAGCTACCATTTACTGTTGGTGCTACCCTACCTCTGTCCCCCAGTCCTCACCAGGATTGCATAGTAAGTCAATGATGTAATTGAATTCTTTATTCTTGCTGCTGATATGGAAAGTAAAAATGGGGGCTCTGAGCTGCCACTAATTTAAAAAGTTAAAATTTCCTAGGTACTATGGGCTACATAAACATTCTGCTCTGTTGCAAAATGAATTTACAAACTTGAACATTACTTACACCTCTCCATAAACAAGGGGCTCTTCCTGTTCATTAAATCATTTGGGGGTGTGTAGCCTTAATGGGAAATAGATTATTCTCAAATAGAATTCAAACTACTGTTCTCTTTTCCATATTGGAGACCCAGACATAATACAATCTACATAAGTACAGTAACACAACTGCTCAGTAGATTGCACTCAGAGAATCACTAATGTGACTTGAATTTACTTCAAGAAAATTGCATTTTTGCACATAACATGTAGACAAGTGGTTCTCAACCTTCCTAATACCATGACTCTAATATTCGTATGTGGGCATATCTGCATGTGGGCAGACCACCTAGAGACGGATACAGCAGCAGTGTCTCCGTTCCTAAAACCTATTTCCGATGGTTTTAGGCGACCCCTGTGAAAGGGTCGTTTGACCCCCAAAGGGGTTATGACCCACAGGTTGAGAACCACTAATGTAGACTTTTATACTTCTAAACCAATTGTTTGTCATACTGACTTGACTCTATCCTTTGACCTTCAATAAAAGATACTTTATGCCTCTTCATGAAAATAAAGAAAAGAAAGGCCTGTTCTGAGGTTGGTTCATAATACACGAACATTTTCTTTTACATGACATATCCAAAATTCATTGGATATTATCTGAACTAGGAAAGCTACAGGGGACATTTGATCTCCCCAAAGTCATAGATGAAGAGCAGTCCAAAAGACCTATAGAAAAGAGCTCCCTAGAATGTGACTTAGAAAAGACTAGATTTGCCTGATCCAATAGGTTTTAAGAAAAGCCTGCTTTTTCCAGCTGTGCTTGCTCTCTAACAGCCCGTTGGATAACAGGGCATTCTTTCCTTTGAAAACAGCTCCACTAAGAGTATTCACAAGATATGTGAATGAAAAGATGGATTGATGCAGAATAGATCTCCGCAACTCTTACCGACCCCTTAAAAGCACTAGAAAGATTTGCTTAGAGAATTGACCTTCTGCGTTCCTATAGCTAGTCTATTTAATTAGGAAGAAGGCTCTCAATTGTATTAATTGTAGCAGTTAGGGCAAGGAGCAGGGGACCAGAAATGTGTGTTTGGGGAATGATTGTGATCACTGCCACAGGCTAGGTGCTGAATACACATCTACTGGATCAGATAAAATTCTTTCAAGATTGCTTGCAAAATTAACTCCTCATTCGATTTGCTGTGGTCCTTTCTCTGATAAAATCTGTGTAAGCAAATTTACAAAAAAGATTCTGAGCTTGCTTTCCTTCCTTCCTTTCCTCTCTCATTCAGTGAACAAAAAGGGGGACTGATTGGTTGCCTTCAGATAGATCAAGGAACACAGAATTGAGTCCAGACAGAAGATAGAACAGTTTACCGAGGCTGTAAAGGAAATAACTGTAAACGAATGTAACTTTCCTCTAATTGCTACCATGATTTCTATAGCCAAAACACAATTACACCTCTCCTGTTCTTACTTTGTAGCCTCAGTAAATTTCAGAACAGAATACAGAATGACTAGGAAAATACTCACAGAATCTTGAATCACTTCCTGTTTCCATTCATATATATGGAATCTTTGTATATTTTTATGTTCACATATATAACATTATATAAACTATTCAACATGTGTATGCTCACATATATATATATATAGTAGGGAGGGACCATGGTATACTAGAAAGAACACTGGACTGGAGAGTCAGGAGCCTTGGGTTCTAGTCCCAACTCCACCACTAAGGTAACATCGTTGTTTAGTGGAAGAACTGGGATTAGAACCCAAGGAATATGTCTTCTCTGGGTCCTACAGATGTTCCTAGGACAGTACCATGGATTTAATGAATTTTTAGAAAATACAGATAATTATAATGGAGGAAAACATACAGTACTTTATAACATTTTTTAAAGTTTTATTTCTGACTTTTGTGAGTATGTGTATATATACATATACATATATATATTTCATAATTATTTCTGGATATATTGCCTACTACCACTACCTAAATGAACCCTCCCTTCTCATCTATTTTTCAGTTAACAAATCTACTTTCTTTCCTTCCCACCTTCCCCCTCCATTGGAAAAAGGAAAAGGGAAACAAAACCCCTTGTAACCATTAATATGTAGAGCCCTTGTACCAAATCTATATTTTGGCTGTGTCCAAAAACGTCTGTGTCTCATTCTGTGGTCTTAAGTTCCTCACCTCTGTGCCTGGAAAGTGAATAGCATGGTGAGCCATACTTTAAAACAAAGAAAAATCTTTTTTAAGCAAAAGCAACTGTCTGCTAATGATCTGCTCTAATAACCCCCTGCTTCTCTGCTGAGTTGTGAGAGTGAAATATTATTGGATGTTTAGTTACTCAGAGTTCAGCTTCCTTTTAGGTAGCACTTGAGTTTTCTCTGATCCATTTGAGTGTAAGCTACATACACCCACAACATTTTTACATCCTTTTGTTGCCTTTAAACCAAGAATTCAAGACATTTTCTAGTCATCACTAGCATTCTTTCCTTCTGACCATTTCCTGATTCTTTAGCCTAGCTGTCTAATGATGCATTGTAAAATGCATTCAAATTAGGTTTTTCAGTGAAATTTCTAACAGATATCCTACAGATGGGGTGGCTAGGTGGTATAGTGGATAGAATACCAGGCCTGGAGTCAGAAAAACTCATCTTCCAGAGCTCAAATGTGGCCTCAGATACTTCCTAGCTGTGTGACCCTGAACAAGTCACTTAACCCTGTTTGCTTTCGTTTCTGGAAAAGGAAATGGCAAATTGCTTCAATATCTTTGCCAAGAAAAACCCAAACGGGGTAACTGAAACGATTGAAATACAGAAATTCAGTAGATTTGTGATTTAGGCTTTTACAATCATGGTAATAGTCTTATATCATATGTTTCTTTTTTAAAATTACACTAAAACTCTGTGGATTCCTTAGGGGTGGGTAGGTACTAGTATTGACTGTGTTCCCTATATCCTCCAATAAAGATTATTTTCCTGGCACCTATATGAGTTTCTATTAAAGTATAAACAAGCCACAATATTCATGTTCCTTAGATGACAGAGAACTAAAAACCCCTTAGAATCACCCCTAGTTAATTTTAAGTATGCCTATATTCTTAGTGTCTTATATGTATGTATGGGGTGGGAGGGAGGGAATGTGTATGTGTGTGTGTGTGTGTGTGTGTGTTGATATCTACATGAATAACTAAGTAACTGATAGAATAGACTAAATTTATGGGTCAATTCAGGCAAATGATAGACCTATACACTATAAGTCATTAAGTAAGTGTGTCTAGAAATAGCCATATTATATGTATAATTTTCATTACAGATGGTCCACAAGGATTAAAGACCAAAACGATCAATGTCTCATTATCTGGTTTTAGGGGGGGAAAAGGGTTTCACTGATAATATTGAATTCCACTGACTCCCTCCACTCTCTATTAGCAGTATGTCATTGCATGCACTTTAAAGGAAAGAGAAAATGTATTGTACTGTATTAGAATATGAAATGTGTTTGATTTTAAGAAAGTATATCATATGAAGAAAACGTCTTATCTATTGAGTTTAACTTTATGAAAATCTTTTTTTAGCTTGCCTTAATGGACTCAAGAAAGGTATAGTATAACCTAACAAACCACATCCATCATGCATGTAACATTTTTAAATGACTTATTGATTTCTGTTCATTTTCAGCTTTTTGACACATATATATCTATATTTTGTTCGTAATTCACTGAAATTTTAACTGCTTGCTTCAAAAGTTTTTTCAATCTATTTTGAATAAGATGTCAATTAACAATTATATTATTTTGGCTTGATATTCACGACACACACTTCCTCCCACCCCAAAAAAAGTGTGTGATATTTCAGATAATCTGTAGCCCATATTAGTGGTCAGAGGCCTGTAGGTGCCTTTACTTTCCAGCGGGAGTTCAAACTGCATTTTCCTCTGGGGAAGGGCAGGTGCACTGTTGGATTTTCTCTGCAGAGGTCTTGGTGGAAGGTTTCCTAGTAGATTCTTGTTTTCTATAATTTGGGGCTTGCATTCGAACTTGATTTGTTAGCAAGGCAAACGTAAGACATATCTTCCGCAAAACAAAGCCAAATTCACCTTATTTGTACACTTGGGGAAAAGACTTAATATGCATTTCTCCTTACTCAAATTCAAGTTAATTTTATATATCTATATATTCAACTTTGATTCTTTATTAATAAAAGCTATATTTTTATTATAGATTGAGCTGTACTGTAAGCAATCAGTTAAATACTTATAATTTTTACATTATAGTACAATATAAAAATGTTTTTCAGTGTTCTTAATATGTACAAAATATGCACTTGAGAATCTTGTTTCATTACTTCATAGGTAGAATGACCATTCTTCATTATTGTTTCTTATTCACTTGCTTTTATTGTAAACTGTAGTTGGTTGCTCTATAGCAGAATAGAAATTGCAAGTGTAAGAAAGGTACCTGCCTAAAGGCAGGCATTAATGTCTAACTGTGAAGAAAGAAACCTTCACCTGTCAAGGTTGATTGATTTCAATATCTCATCATTATTTCAGAGGCATAGTGTTGATAGGCTGATCATCATATTTGTCCTTTTGTTGCATCAGAGTATCAGATTTCCTTCTGATAAACTATGCCTTGATGTGGAAGTCCTTGTGGATGTTTCTGGTCATCTTTTGAGTCTTGCTGGGGATGACCATGATCTCTCCTTCTTTATAGCAGCTTTTGTCATTGACTTCAGAAACATCTAGGGATTGGTCATATCTTTGTTTCATAGGTATCTTCTCTGGTTTTTGATATAGCCTATTTTCCTGTTCTGAGTGTTGCCATCTAAATGAACTTATCACGTCTCTTGTACTTGTGGTCCAAGATCCAGGTTTTAGAATGGTTCAGTGGGGAATGAGGATTGTATTCCAACGCATACCATCAGTGAGTAGCTTCAGTTAGCTCCTTCCCCATATTGCTCATGTTGCATGTTGTAATCTTCGGTGCATTTTGACCATGCTAATTCACTTCAATTCAATGTGCATTTATTAGGCACCTACTGTGTGCCAGGCACTCACTGTGCTAGGCCTTGGGGATACAAGAACAAAAAGACCCTACCCTCCAAGGAGGTTACATTACACTTGGGGCAAATTACTATTATGCAGATAAGTAAATAAAAGTATATGCAAAGAAAACATAGAGAGAACAATTATGAAAAAGGGTTATCAGG
Organism: Pseudocheirus occidentalis; assembly: GCA_028646575.1. NCBI lineage: Eukaryota > Metazoa > Chordata > Mammalia > Diprotodontia > Pseudocheiridae > Pseudocheirus > Pseudocheirus occidentalis. The sequence continues at coordinate 11,426,775 of CM053602.1, read as the reverse complement.
AAATGCCTCAGGCAAGAAGGAGCACTTTAGCTGAGCCTGAAGAGAGCTAAGGATTCTAAGACAAGGAGAGGAGGAGGGAGAGCATTGCCCGCACAGTTTAGGATATAGAAAGTTGTGTAGTGAGACTGGGATTGGTTTGATTGGGATGTGGAGCCCCTAAGAGGGAAGCAGTAGGAAATCACTTTAGAAAGTCAGTTTGTGGAGGACTTGAAACATCCAGCAGAAAAATTTATATTTTATACTGAAGGTTATAAGGAGCCACTAAAGTTTCTTGAAGAGGGAAATGTCACAGTCACACCTGTGGTAACAAATGGTTATTGAACTGAACTGAACCAGGTGCTTGTATATTAGTTACTTATGTGACAATGGCCATTATCCATTTTCCCTCCAAATAAGTAACAGAAGAGATTAGAAATTCCCTGAGGATAATAAGTATGCCATGAATCGTCTTTCTGTCCTTGGTTATATGATAATGATTCACATAGGGTCTGATCTCTATTCATGATAATTTTTCAACACTTACCATGGCCTAAGACAGACTCAAGGCCTGCAAAACTCCTGTCTCAAACCAAATTAAAGTGTAATTGGGAAATGTTTAATAAAATAAACAAAATAGATAATGTTAATTTGTGGTTTTCTAAGTCAATGAGCTAGCTGGTAGGGATCCATTTCTATTTGAGTTTGACATCACTAGTCCAAGATACTGCTTTTAGGCTTGACATTTCTAAGGTCCCTTCCAATTCTAGGACTCAAGAATGCTGCAATTTCTCAAGGTGTTCTCAGTTCATAGCTAAAAAGTTATTTGTGATCGTCACACAAGGCAAGTAGTGTTTGATGTAGTGAGGTAAAAAAAAAAGCATTGTGGTTTCCTATGACTCTATCTCCTGTAATCTCTATGAATTGGTAACCATGTTAGTAGATTGGATCTTCTGTAGTTATCTGCAAGGTTACTTTTTTGTGCACCTGCTTTATTCCATAGCCACAATGTTTCTGCCGAAAGATGACAATTTTCATGTAATCATTAATGTTTAGGATTTGTAGGCAACAGCGTACCAATGGACTCTGTCACTTGAAATCATAGCTCTGTTGTCAAGAGGAGGATTTGATTTCTTCAGGCTGGTTTTCAGCATGGTCCGAAAGCAGTGGTTCTCAACCTTCCTAATGCTACCACCCTTTAATACAGTTCCTCATGTTGTGGTGACCCCCAACCAGAAAATGATTTTCATTGTTACTTCATAACTGTAATTTTGCTACTGCTATGAATCATAATGTAAATATCTGACATTCAGGATGTATTTTCATTATTACAAATTGAACATAACTAACAGGTGGGGAACCACTGTGACTTAAAGGGTTTCACTTGACAGCCTTCCTCCCTCAAAAACCTGTTTGCCACTCAGCAGTTATTCCTTCTCTTGATGTGCCTTGAAGAACAATACTTTTTTTTAAAGAATTCTTGCCTCATAACTTTTACTAGCCTTGTACAAGTCACTTAACCCCAATTGTCCTGTCTTCCTCCCTCCAAAAAGCAAAAAAAAAGTTCTTGCCTCAGTACTCAAGTATTAGTTGGATTTTAGGACTTCATCACTGAGGACTTTGTTTGACATTTAATGCCTAGCTTAAAGTACTCAACAAGCTTTTAGAATGTGACCCATTTTATTCTTTTGCTTTTTTTTTGGAGGGCAATTGGGGTTAAGTGACTTGCCCAAGGTCCCACGGCTAGTTTTTTTGTGTGTGTGTTAAGTGTCTGAGGCTGGATTTGAACTCAGGTCCGCCTGACTCCAGGGCCAGTGCTCTACTCACTTCGCCAACTAGCCGCCCAACCCATTTCATTCTTAATTTTGACCAAAGAAGTGAGGTAGGGATGTAAAGGAGAGAATGAATGCTATTCTATAGAGATGTAAGGCTAAGATGGAGGAAGTCTTTCTGGTTTCTCATTTGCCAGCTGCTCAACTCACTGTTCCTCACCTGATCACTTAGAACCCCCAAACAGAAAGTATATGTCGTGCTCATATATAATAGATATGGAGTTGGTCCGTCTCATTTTCAGTTAATGAAAGAGCTAATGTCTTTTGACTATCCTTTTTCTTGTTCAGGAACTAATGAAAGTGTATGTAAATATCTGCAAGTGCCAACTTAACAGCAGAATTTTAAAAGTGAATGCTTTCATGTTAAGTTACTCTCATTCAAGATTCCCAAAATAACATTCTAAGGCAGAAATTCTTAACCATTTTTGTGTCATTGATGCCTTTGACAATCTAATGAGGTCTATGTACCCTCCTCAGGATCATGTTTTTAAAAATCATAACATTCTTTAAAAAGCATGATTACAAAGGAAACCTATTTTGTTGAAATGTAGTTATGAAAATATGAAAATAACAATGGCATATACCCCAGACTAAGGCCTCATGTTCTAAGGGAACATACAGGCAATATTATAAAAATGAATGTCAGGGTGGCTCGGTGGTGCAGTGAATAGAGCACTGGCCCTGGAGTCAGGAGTACCTGAGTTCAAATCCAGCCTTAGACACTTAACACACAAAAAAACTAGCCATGTGACCTTGGGCAAGTCACTTAACCCCAACTGCCCTCCAAAAAATAAAAATAAAAAAAATAAAAATGAATGTCTTTATTATTAGCATTATTGTTATATATCCTCAATAACTGTGACCAGGTTCCATATCCTGGAGGATTCAAGCCCTTGTTGCCCTTTCCCTAGCTTTCCTTTTTCAGTTCTAGAACCATAATCAAACTAGTATTCCCATTACTAAAGGAAAGTGTGTCAGTTTTATCTCCAGTGGTTCCAGTTACCATCCATGTGAACTTCTAAAGCACAAATCTCTTCCTTGGACACTAGCATTTTATTAACATGAAACCTACTTTGTCGATCTAAATGGAGTTTGCGACCCTTCCCAATTCTCTTGCCTTGTGTCTTCTCCCCCTTCCACTGTCCATCACTCTAGTACATACCCCCATTATCACTTTCCGGCAGCACACATTTACATATATTATAATTTTCTTCTTTCTAGCTCTCTACTTGTTGAATTCTTCCCCATATTTTAAAATGCCCGAGTGAAATACCAACTCCTCTAAGAAGCCTTCCCAGATCGCTTATGGCTAGAAAAGACCCAATCATATAGAAATATCCAAAACATCCTTCACATCTCTCATGATTAGAATACATGTTTCTTAAGCATAGGAACTGAATTTTCTTTTACGTATGTATCCACAGCACTTACTAGTGCTTCACACATGCGTATCACTTAATAAGGTTTTGTCCATTTATTCTTTCTTCAAATACTTGAAGACAGCTACAGTGCCCCACCCTCCCACCCTCACCCTCACTAAGGCCTCACCCTCTTCCACAGGTCTGATGTCCACAGTTCTTTCAGATGGTCTTCATGTGGCATGAAAGTAAGGCCCTTTGTTTCCCTGGTTCTAGATATTGTTTCTCTTATTGCTGCCTAAAAGTACAGTCACTTTCTTCACTTCTATATCAAACTGTTGACTTATCTGGAGCTTGTTGTCCATTAAACTCACCGAGTCCCTTCTCAGACAAACTGCTGGCCAGTCGTGATCCTTTCATCATCCTTGTGAAGTTATATTGGAAACCCAGTATAGGATAACTCTAATCCTGAATAAATTGCATCTTTTTGAATCTTGATTCTGACATTCCAGTTCACAAGCTGTATAGGTGTGTGATCAGAGCCTCCATTCAAGTCATTCCGAAAGTGCATCCAAATATAAGATACAATAGTATCAAGCAGACATACGTGGGGCCCTGTCATGGAGAGACAGTCCCTTTCTCAGGTGACATGAAAGGATTCAGGACCCTGAATTCACCTAATTCTGCTCTCCTTTAGCTCCTGTCCCTCTTTTCCTTAATATAACCAAAACAACAATTACAACAACCAAACATAACAGAAAGAAACTTGACTTTTTTGCCTTCGATTTTCTTGCCAATTTTATCTAATGTTGAGCTTTACCACTCCTGATACTATTCTTACAGGATTGTTTCCAATTTGGGAGTTGATTCTCACTTAGTCATTCTTGATTCTATCTTAGAGACATTTATTTTATATTCAGAAAGTTTAAGTTGTTTGGTGAGTTCCCTGTGTCTCTGTATTGGTCTCTTGAGGTAACTAAGTTACTTGAGCAAACTATTGACATTATGTAGGTCCCTGAGAATGCTAATTCCTGCTTCAAGAGCTCACTTTTAGCTAACCAGAATGTTAACTCCACCCCACCTGTATCAGTCCATTCTTCTTGCCTTCGTAAACTCAGCAAACAAGACCAAAATTTAGATGTCTTTAACTTTTCATGGCAATCATGTTGAAAATGTTTTTTTTCAATCTCTATAAAAATTTTTGAGCATATATGTCAACAAATCATCAGTAGTGTGAGTGAAATTGTACCATAGTCTCTTTAAAATTTTCTTTACCAGTTGCTTATGCTGGTTTCTACTAGAATACTAATCCTTGTTTTAGAAAAGAAACAGTGGTGCACAGAACATGCAATTCCTGTGGCCTATTTTAAGGATTTCTGTTGTAAATCCCTTTAAATTAGTATGAATGCTGATATTTCAGCTAGAGTTTAATAGGAAATATTTTTTTTATCACTCTTAATCAGATCATCTCAAAAGAAAAAATCCACACAAAATACCCAAATCAACTATGCTAGAAGAAATGATTGTATTCTTTTGGCCTCAACATCACTCCAAAGCATGTGACAAGAAATGATTTGATGCTATGAAAGCAACAAACTTACTTTGATACTCCAGGGAGCTGTCATTGGTGTATAAACTCTTTCCACCAATAAACATCGCATTCCCTCTACAGTTTAGGAGATGATAAGAGTCCCCAGACCCCCTAAAGATGTCATCCTACAGCTAAACCAATCTCAAGCTGACCTTAGCTAGGCTGATCCTCACACTCCAGACACTCTTTTTGTCCCCAGGCCCTTACCAGAAGTTCTACTAGCCCAAGAAGAACTCCTGCTCCCTTAGCATAGCCTCCAAGAATTCAGATGTGAGAAATGCGATTACAATTCTAGAACTCTAAGACCTTGAATTAACTTCTTGTTTTCACTTTTTCCTTCAATTCTATTTAAAAAAAACATTTTAAGTGCTACCTAGGTGCCAGACACTGTGCTAGGAGATGGGAATACAAAAGGAAAAAACAGGCAACAAGCCCTGTCCTCAGGAAGCTTGCATTCTAGGTGGTGGTAAAGAACATGTACACAAGTGTAGCACAAGTATAATGAAGGAGGAATGGACCACTAATAGCTGCAGGAATTAGGGAAGATTTCACCAAAGAGGTGATAAGTGAGCTGAGGCATAGAGTAGGCTATGAAAAGGGCCCAGAATGCTGGGAGCATGAAAGACAGCTTGGGTGTTATACAAAGAGGCTAGAGATTAGGAAACTGATTTCAACGCTGAGTTTGCAAAGAGCACTAATATGAAGTGAGTCAGGAAAACCCCCTCTGCCGCCTCCCGCCTCTGAAGGGCCTTAAAGGCTAGACTAGGCTAGTAAATTTGTGTTTTATAAGCACTAGGGAGTCACTGAAGGATTTGGGGACAGGGGATAACGTGGTCTGACCTGGGTCTTATTTAGAAAGATGATTTTGGCAGTTGTGTGGAAGGCCAGATGAGAGAG
>CM053602.1:11379085-11420621 GCA_028646575.1 Pseudocheirus occidentalis | reverse complement strand
TATGAAGTGAGTCAGGAAAACCCCCTCTGCCGCCTCCCGCCTCTGAAGGGCCTTAAAGGCTAGACTAGGCTAGTAAATTTGTGTTTTATAAGCACTAGGGAGTCACTGAAGGATTTGGGGACAGGGGATAACGTGGTCTGACCTGGGTCTTATTTAGAAAGATGATTTTGGCAGTTGTGTGGAAGGCCAGATGAGAGAGGAGAGAACCTAGCATCAGGAACATAAGAGGTGCTAGGCAGCTATAAACACGTCAACGATGATGACACTGTCGGAGGGAGACGGTTTACTTATGTAGTGGCTTTCATCTAAAAATCTCTAAGTTCATTAGGCATGCTCAGAGAGTTAAATATTCAAAGTGATCCACTGATTAAAAGATGCTGATAAGGATGTGTTTCCTGACAGAGCTCTGTGTGTGTGTGTAAATGTAAAAGACGTTTGATACTTCACTGATTTTAGAGATGAATATGGCACAGGCACTGCTTAGACCGGTTTTGTTCTTACATGAACCTGCCAGTGAAGTCCTAATTTTCATTTTTCAGTAAGTGATCAATATTGGACTTGACACTTTCCATTCTTGATAACAATATACTTTTAAATTGCTTTAATTATCAATAATTTGAATGAAACATCAGCTTAGAATGGGACCTTTAAAATAAAAGAAAAATGAGCAAAATAAGTTCATCCCCTAGTGTGGCATAGTGGGGTGAGGGATGGATCTGAGAGTCAAGAAAGCAAGCCCTAGTATTAACTTACTGTGTGCCTTTGGACAAATCAACACCCCGCTCTGGGTCTCAGTTTCATCAGCTGTCAGATGAGGGGATTGAGCTACACATCTCTTCTCATTCCCACATTCTGTGCTTCTCTGCCACGTTCAGGGGTGGAGATGAAATGCTCATCCCTATTGAGAACAGGACTGTTCTCATCCCTTCTTTACTATTACCACCACCACTACCACCACCGTTATATTCAATTACACCTTTCAAATGGTATGAATTTTGTTTTAAATATGATATAATCACAGCTGCTGATTTTAGGCCATGTCTATGTTAATTTAAAAAGATCACTTTTTAAAAAATTGACCTCCTATTTTCAGCTGTCCTAAAGGATAAGTTGATACATTCACATCTAACCCATCTGGTGATGTGGAGATTCATTATTAAGATGAATCAAAATTTTATTTTAGTGGAAAAGATTCTCATTGATAGTTACCCATTTTTCTGACCCTAATCCTCCTTTTTCTAGTAGACTCCTAGTCTGTGGTTGTACTTAGCTGGTATAAATTATAAATCATGGCCTTAGGGCTGAAAGGGATCTTAGAGGGCATCTAGTCCAAGCCTTTTACTTTATAGTGAAGGGAACTGAGGCCCAGAGAAGTGAAGTGGTTTCTCTGAAGTCCCGCAGGTAGTGACAGCTCAGGTCTAAAGCCCACGTCCTTCCGCTGCAGTACAAACTAGCAAATTGAACCCTGGGGCAAATCTATGAACGAGATTCTGCTTTTTGACTCTCTTGGGTATCATGTGCCTTGTTGTACATCAGAAGGTAATAAACTTCTCACCTAGGGTCTACCATAGTGCAAAATCTAAGGCTCCAAATGGCTTGACTGTCAGGGCCTTTATGTCAATATGCTTCCTTAAGAGCAAACCTATGATACGTTAGTTCTAGTGACTCAACACTCAGCATTACACGTTAAGAAATTCATCAAGTCAAAAACAATGGGAGAGTCCTGACTCCTAAGTCCCTCAGTGACTACAGCTAGAGGACTCAGCAGAACCTGATTGTTCTTTCCAGTCTTTGTCGTCAGGGAAGTAAGAGCTAGATAGGAAGAGGGGGAAGACTATAGGGATTTTCCGTTTTGCCTTGAAATCAAGGAAAACACACATACACACAGAGGCACGCACACGCATGCACGGAAACCTTAGGAATAATGCTCGACTCCTCAGAGAACACTTTTTCCCCTGAGAATGGTTAGGGAAGTTTTTCGGCTCCTCCTCACAGCCCTGAGCAATCATGGTGAAAAAGGGGACTCTGAGGGAGCAACCTGAATCGTCTCCAACCCCATTGCAGCAATAACAGCATTAGTTTGCTAGTTTGAGACACTTAAAAAAACAGAACTGACTGCATTTTGCTCTCCTGAAATTTCTGAATGGTTTTCAAGTGGGGAATGCTGATTGGAACTGGAGCATTTGGGAAGTTTAAGAGGGATAGGTGGTTGGGGAAGATGTGGTGTAGGTATCATCACAGAAACAAAGCCGGGACATTCTTTGTGCTGTTCTGGTTAGACGCAATTTGATGTTTTAATCATTCAGTCAGTAAGCATTTATTAAGTTCCTACTGTGTGCCAGGCAGGGTGCTAAGTGCTGTTCTAAAAAGGTCATTTCCAATTTTAATACCTAAATGTTAATGCTAAGAATGTCCAAGAATTCCAATGAATAACGGCTGGCTTCATGTACAATACATAGCTAATAGTCGTCCATGTATGATCCTAAAAGGTCAGCTGTGAAGTTCTAAGATGTGTCAGGTCCAACAGTGGTCCTAAGTGGTGTGGCAATCTAGAGACACAGGTTGTCTGATAATTGACATTTAGTGGAGAATGAAGTCCAAGTTCTAGCCAGGAATTTTACTGAGAAAGTCAATGAAACTAGAAAGAATGACAGGGAGAAGATCTGAATTGATGAAATAGTGAAAGAATGCACAGTGGTGTACAGAGGGCCGGAACTGTCAGTATGACCTACAGCAACCAAACTAATCACTGGCTTCCTGATTGGGAGAATTGTAGAAGGCAGGATTGAAAAATTATCCTAAACCTCCCTGAGATTTAGTAAATGTGTTATAACAGTTTGCCACTTTGAGAAAGCAGCTGTTGGGTGCTTTGCACAGTTTGTCTGAATTTATATCAGATTTACAAGTTATATTTACTTTTCAGAAAGATGATGATTGAGAGAGGGGGAAGGGGGGAGAGGAAAGGAAAGAGAGAGAGAGCAAGGAAAGAGGGAGGGAGGGGGAGAGACAGAAATATGGGGAAGAAGGGATGATTACATGACCAGAATTACTTAAATTTGTTCTAAAATATAGATGGAATTAAGGCTAGGGTAGGGTGAGGTGGGGGAGGGGCAGAAACAGAAAAAAAATCTGACTCATTTAATTATTCAGTTACATATGTCACAAACCATCACGTTAGAAGTGTTGGAAACCATAAACCATGTCTCCACATGCAATGACAAAACCATTCCAAAATTATTTTTAACAGGGTGGGCTCATGGGAACAATAGATATTTCTGAGTCTCTGCCAGTTGAATTTTCATGACTGGACTATGACTAATTATTTAAGGCTCTAGAGTGACCCTTAAGCTGAGTTTAGATATAAATCAACTCAATAAACATTTATTAAGTGCCTACTGTGTGCCCAAAGCTATGCTAAGTACTGGGGCCACAAAGAGACAAAAGGCCCTGCCCTTAAGGAGTTTACAATCAAATGGGGGAGGCCAATGTCATTGATCAAAGAGTAGGTGTCAGGGAGTAAGGTTTAAGAAGACTAGAATGGGAGAAGGGGGCTAGGTTATGAAGGACTTTGAATGCCAAGCAGAATTTTTGTATTTGCTCCTGGAGGTAATAGGGAACCACAGGAATTTATAGAGTAGGTGACATAATCGGACTTGTAGTAATGGGAAAATCACTTTAGTGGCTGAATGGAATGTGGATTGGAATCAAGAGAGACTTAAGACTGGCAGACTCACATGCAGGCTATTGCAATCATCCAGGCCTGAGGTGATGAGGATTTGCACTAGAGCGATGGCCATGTCAGAGGAGAGAAAAGGCCATATTTGAGAGATGTTGAAAAGGTAAAATCAACAGATCTTGGCAATAGATTGAATATGGTGGGTTATCAATAGATAATGAGGAGTCTAGCATGACTCTTAGATTGTGACCCTGAGGGACTGGGAGGGTTGGTATTGCTCTCCATAGTAATGGGGAAGGTAGATGGGGGACAGCTTAAGGGAAAAGGTAACAAATTCCATTTTAGATATGTTAAGTTTAAGATGTCTGAAACTGAATCTCCATGTTGGAAATGCAAGAATGGAGGTCATCAGAGAGGTTGGAGCATAAAGAGATGGTAATTAAATCCACGGGAATTGATGAAATCACCAAATGAAGTAGTATAGAGAGAAAAGAGAAGAGGGACAAGGACAGAACCCTAAGGGACACCTAAGGTTGGAGGGTGTGATCTGGGAGAGGATCCAGCAAAAGAGACAGAGAAAGTGTGGGCAGATATGTAGGAGAGCAAGGAGGGCTTGGTGTCCCAAAGACCTAGAGAGAAGTGTCAAGGAGGAGTGATCAATAGTGTGATCAGTGGGCTAGAGAGATGAAATGAAGAATGAAGATTGAGAAAAGGCCATTGGATTTAGCAACTAAGAGATCATTAGTAACATCAGGGAGAGCAGTTTTAGTGGAATGGTAATGTAGGAAGCCTAACTGTACGGGTTTAAGAAGAGAGTGAGAGAAGAGAAAGAGGAGGCTTAGGTTGTAGAGGGACAGGGCTTAAATATCTGTCATCTACAAAAAATAGCTATTTGACTTAACCTTTATTCTTTTAGAAAGAGAATAATTACGAGACTCATCAAGTATATCTTTGAATAATTGTAGGAAGGGGATTTCAGTCCTTTCCCTTTCTCATATTTACATGTAAAATTTCCCTACTGGTTTGCCTAGCCAGCCTCCATAGGTGAATAGAATTGTGATGGTATGTGAGGTTGAAATGTTCGTGTCATGCGCTTAGATGACGTTCTCAGGAAGAAAAAACCAAAGATTGTCCAAACTTCTTTCCATTTAAAGAATGGACTGTGTCTGAAAGATGCTGTCATTTGATCTTGTTCATCTTACTTTTTTTTGGGGGGGGGGAATAGAAAGAGATCAAAGCTGCTTAGAATTTGGCCACATGACTATTGAGCTTCACGGGGACATCCATATACTGCAGGACTCCTAGTCTTCTAGTGACTGTTAGCCTTGCTCTGTCTGACACTGTCTTTTCACGGTGGCTTCCAGAGCAGTTTAGGATTGCCATGGTTCATCCTGTTTGCCATGATGGCATTTGGCACAACTGTAGCAATAGCTAGAAACACACAGACTGGTTCTTTGGAGAAAATGTTTTGTTTTGCTTTTTAAATAAGAAGTTCAATACTTGCTCAGATCCAGCTAAGCACATTGCACCAAGGAGAGTTTTATGAGATGCGGTGGTAGTTGTCCTTCTTGACAATGACTTCAAAAGTTTAGGGATGGGTCTAAACAGCTTTCACTTCCTTTGTCAAGTGTTATTACGTCATTGGTAGAATGAAAACTACTTGAAGACAGGGACTGGGTAATTTTTCATCTTTGCACATGGTAGGTATTTATGAAATGTTTTTGGATTGGATTGAATATCATTCATAAATTAATTCATATTTACATGTTCAGCTTGTATAGTATAACCTTTCAGGATAACATAAATAACATAAACCCTTTTCTGGCCATTTAAGAATGATTCAACTATGCATAAACAGCTTAACAAGAATATTAAAATAGTTACTATGAAATCAGAGCTACTAATGCCATTTCTAGTTCCCCAATTTTGTTTTCTTACTTATTATTTAGAGAATCATATAGAGCTAGAAAGGACCTTCCAAATTATGTAGTCAAAACCTTCCATTTTACAGATGAGGAAACTGAGGCTCATAGAGTCAAAGTGGCTTGCAAAAGTCACAGAGGTAATAAGTGGAAAAGCCAGAGTATAAACCTGGGTCTTTTCACTCCAAATCCAACATTCTTTCCATTGTACCATTGTGGCTGAGTTTATGGAAAGGTGGAGAGGTCTAGACATGTGATTTTCTTTATGTAGAGAACTCCTGTGGTATAAATTTTCCCCACTAATGCAGTTTGGCAACTCATGTATACTTTCCAGTCTTAGACAGTTATGTGGGGCTTACTTAGCCACTATCGCCCAGATACCATGTGAGAGTGGAAGGACTTAATTGAACCTATCTTCCTGACTCCAAGACCAGCCCTCCACCTCCTCTCCCATGCTTCCTCTCAGCAGTGTGTAATTATAACACACTTAATATATATACTTAATATATAATATATATTATATTATATTATATTGTATTTAATACATATATACTTAATATATTATATAATATTTAATACTTAATATATAACAACCGTTAATGTTGTTTTAGGCTTTGAATGAGATAAATCTTTGGGGGGAAATGCATACTTAAATCACATCCATCGTTATAATCAGTAACAGCCTTATAGTTTAGAAAAGAACATGGAGACAGCAAAGGGCAGGCTGAGGTAGGGGAGGAAGAGGGGTAGGGGGTAGAAAGTTGTGCAATTTGGTTAAAACTCTAAGTCCAGGAGGCAGATGAGGTTTTCAAACTGGAAATGTAGGCTGGAGCCAGATTGTGGAAGGCAATGAATGCCAGGGCTAGTTTATTCTTTACTCAACAGACACATGGGTACCATTGAAAGTGTCTAGTAGCAGAGAAACACGATTAGGAAAGTGCACTAAGATGATTGCTAAAACAGCAAAATGAAAGATGGATTGGAGAAGGGATTTATAGGAGGAAGGAGCAGAAGGCTGGTGGTGGTTCCCATCTAGATTATAGCAATATGGGTGAGACAAGATGAGGTTCTGGCCAAGAAGAAGGGACAGATGTGAGGGCTCTGGCCAAAGCAGCATCCAAAGGACTTGGCAACTGATTAGATTGGAGGGCTGTGAGGGAAGAGGAGGAATACAAGATAATACTGAGATGATGAGTGCAGTTACCAGGGAAAGAAGACGGTGGTGCTATCAAGAGAGATATTTATTTAATTTATGCCAAAATAGAAATCCCCCACAATAATTTATGGGTTGACGAGTCTATGATAGATGCTTTTTTAAAAGACAGTGAGAAATAGAGGAATTAGATGAAGGGCCAAGGGTGAGAGAAATAATAGCCATCTTGAAGTGTTTGAAGGGCTGTCATGTGGAAGAGGGATTACATATGTTCTACTTGGCATTCAAAGGCAAGAATGAAGAGCAGGTGCCTGGAGGGGTCTACAAAGAAACAGAAAGAAATGGAATTAGGCTCAATAAATGGAGTTACATGTCTGGGAGATAGTGGGTTTCCCAAACTGGAGATCCCACTTCGGGGATATTGTCGAGGGAATCTTTAGTCCAAATACACATCACACTAAGAATGTCTCCAAGAGGAGGGTTTCTTCCCTCAGGATACAAAGAAAGAAAAAGGAGCTGCTTTCATTTCTTCTGCTAGTGACATAGCAGCAATTCTCTGGAATCTTGATAAAGGAGCCAGAAAGCTGAAGTATTTTAAAATTGTTTAGAATGTGCCAACACCTTAGGTGATTTTAAAAATTCATTGTAGCCCTGACCTTCTCTATATGTGAGAAAAGCACCCCTCCTTCTCTTCTCCATAAGTTAGCTGCAATGGAATTTTCTTTGTCTGCTTTGCATTTGGCTGTCATTTCTACAATTAATAGGACTATGGGCTGTTTATAAAATTAAAGTCCCTTGAAAAAAATCTGTTGAATCCAGGCAAACAATTGACTTTTGAAAAAAGAAGATTCATTGCTTGACTGAATTCAGTTTTTTAAAAAGGGTGTGTGTAGGGACAGCTAGGTGGTGCGGTGAATAGAGCACCGGCTCTGGAGTCAGGAGGACCTGAGTTCAAATTCGGCCTTAGACACTTAACACAAAAACTAGACGTATGACCTTGGGCTAGTCACTTAACCCCAATTGCCCTACCTCCTCCCTCCCCTCCAAAATGCAAAAATTAATAATAATAATAATAAATGAACATAAAGTGATTTTCCTTTTTAAAAAAGTGCCTGTGTATGTGTGCATAAATCCTGCCTTTAGGTTTATCTACGCAGCATTTTATTTTTCTGTCTCTGTCTTCCAATCTCCTTCCCCTCTCCTTACTCTGGATTTTTTTTCCACTTGGCGGGGAAGGAAGCATGGGATAGGAGCGAGACCAGTATGACGTCACTCCGTCTTTATCAAGGCAGAGTAGGCACAAATACAACCTAGCTAGTCGTTGCTAATAAATTATATCTTAAACAATATTTTGTAATATTTGTGCAAAGACTTGACCTCAACTTCAAACATAACTGAGGTTGACAAGTAGATGCCATTCTGAATTTCATCAGTCATTGAGGTCATGGCAGCATCATTCTTAAAGCTGCTTTTGCATCCATGCCATTTTGATGTTTTAATCCAAGGCATTTTTTTTAACAAATTAAGTTATTAGTTTCTAATATAATAATAATAATAATAATAAAAATGAAATTTTCTTAGAAGCTTAAAATATTTATGTTCTCAAAAGTTATATTCTTACTGAAGCACCACATTCAGCATATCTCTGAACCTCAACACATCAGGTTACTCTGTGATCTAGAGTATCTTCTCCTTTAATAATATATGCATTCCAGGGTGGCTAGGTGGTGCAGTGAATAGAGCACCAGCCCTGGAGTCAGGAGGACCAGAGTTCAAATATGACCTCAGACACTTAAAGCAAAAACTAGCCATGTGACCTTGGGCAAGTCACTTAACTCCAATTGCCCTACCTTCCTCTCACCAAAAAAGAAAAAAAAGTTAAAAAATAATAATATGTATATTCAGTGACTTTAAATATCACTAACCCTTCTGGGTCTTCTGTAACGATACACATCCCAGCCTTTTTTATTTTTAAAAGAGAAACCCCACCATTACCATGCTTCTTCATGCCTTTTTTCATCTGTTGTGTATGGCTTTGGTTCATTTCACTAAACATGGATTAAGAGCTTACATTCTCCTAGGAAAAGACAACATAGACAAAGAAACCTGGGAATTTAATACTTGGTCAAGGAGAGGTAGGAAGCTAGAGAACCTTCAGGGGAAAGTTGTGACCTGAGCTCTCTGTCTTAAAGGAAGAAATGGCCTTTGAGAGGCAGAAAGAATATAGCTACCTCTAGCAAACCAAAATGAGGCCTAGATTCCATTTTCTCTTAAGGTCGCCACCTCCAAGCTTTGGGGCTACATTTCACTTCTGATTAGTTTATAACTAGAATGCATATTCACAGTCAAACAGTGACTTGATTTCAATGTTACACTATGTACCACTTGTTTGCTTCTGAGATTTAACCAACAAATGCCACCCCGTAAAAGAAGTTAAATAATACTTGCACGAAGAAGATTCCCTACTGGAAATGGTAAAGCCTTTTCTACTAAGTTTTTTTAAAAACTCATTCCTCCCACATGCTTTTGGGATTTCGTGACAAAATACTTTAATATTTCTTCACCTTTCCACTGTGATTGATTGAATATTACTTTTTCAGTTTCGTTTTTCGGTAGCTTTTTACATAAAAATGGTGTCTTCCCATGGTTTCCTTTCCGTTTGTTTTCTGGCTTTACTGGTGCATGCTAGGTTAACTTCCCATGGTTATATGTAAACTAAGCTGGCTATCAGTATTGAACCAGAGTGCCCTACTAAGACAGCAAGAGCCTTAGAAATAGATCAGGCTTAATTCTTTATGGGCCACAATGTTCCCTATTGACCTGTAAGATAGAATGAAGCTTCAAAATGTCCTGTGGAACTTTTGATGGCCAGTTGAAGGCAGTGTGAGAAATCATGGTATCTCGGATAGAATTTTGCCATAGATTCAAAAAGACCTTTATTCAAGTCCTGCCATTTCACAGGACCAGATTGTGTCTGGGGTTCATGAACCTTGTAAACTTCAGGTTTCTCATCTATAAAACAGGGATAATAATAACTATAGTACCATAAACTCAGAGGCTTGTTGCTATGCTCAGATGAAATCATGTAAATTGGCCTGAAAACTTTAAAGTACTACTATTCATTTTTCTTCAGGTAGCAAATTGTTGAAATATGGAAAGTTGATATCAAGTAATATTTTGAAGGCCTAGAGATGAGAGAATATCCAGAAGGAAAGGGTGAGAAACAGTGTTAACTGCTTCAGAGAGGTCAAGAAAGCTGAGTATGGAGAATAGGCCATTAGATGTGACAGTGAGATCATTAGGAACTTTAATCCCTATTTTTAGAGAGATGGGATCAGAAGGCAGATTTCAAAGCGATTGAAGTAAGTAGAAGTAGAGGTAACCCAGCTTCTTCTAGGCCTTTAGCTATGAAAAGGAGGAAAGAGAAAAAGTAAACGTTTGAGAGGATGGCAGGGTCAATGAGGCAAATTTTTTTCAGTTGAGTGGTTGTTTTTAGTGGAGGGGAAACCTGGGTATATTTGTGAGCAGTAGAAATGATACTAATAGAAAGGGAGAGACTGAAGATTAAAGAAAGAGATGATTGTGGGAAGAATCTTGCTAGAATAGACAGAAGGGGATAAGATCAAGGTAGAAGTGGAGAGGCTGGTCTTGGTGAGGAGGACTTGGTGTTATATCTGGATAGAGGGAACTTCAAAGGAGAGGCTCCTCAGTGACCTTACCTCCCATACTGGCACAAAACAGAATGAACTCAAGGTCTGTGATGAAGGGACATGTCTTAGCTTGGTGACCTGGGCAAAGGGCTTTACCTCCTCAACCTCAGTTTTCTGGTTTGTAAAATGAGCTAATAATAGTCCCTACTTCTTTTGAAGATCAGTTGAGATATGATAGATAGATAGATAGATAGATAGATAGATAGATAGATAGATAGATAGATAGAGATGGATGGATGGATGGATAGATGGATAGAGATAGATAAAGATAGATAATGCTTTGCAAACCTTAAAGTACTATAAAAATGTTATTACAAAGCTTAACCTCTCATAGTTTCAGTTTACTTATCTGCAAAATGTAAATTAAACAATGCTTATACTACCTAACTCAAGGGCTGTTGTGAGAAAAATGGTATAGACGTGTTTAGAAAGGTCCTTTCTTCCTCCCCTTGTTTATCAGACTACAAAAATCAGACTCAAAATAACACAAAATCGGTAGCCTCCGAGAAGGTTTAGTGGAGTGGGGAGAGAGGGAAGGTGTGGTTCACTGTGACAAAAGGAATCTTTTTTAGCTGTTTTTCCATTATTTAATAGTGTATTACCAATTTCAAAGTCAACTACTACTTACATTTCCTTTGTAAAACTTTTCTTTTGATGTTTTCAGTAATACATACTGGCTATTTTCACTTTAAAATATGGGTGTTTAATTTGTAGATGGGTGAATAAAGGGTCATGTTCCTTGATTTGAAAGCTATTTGAGGCATTTAATTTTTAAAGACCATGGAATACGATAGCCACCAGGATAATTTCTGCAATTTTGCATTTCTTTGTATTTATTGAGGCAGCATTTTAGAAGCAGTGAGGAAGCACAACGTGCTGAAGTTATAGTTGAAGTTGAGAAGATCTGAGTTCCAATCCTGCTTTGTACAGTCATTGGCTGTGTAACTCTAAATAAAACACTGAACCTCCCTGTGCCTCAGTTTCCTTATCTGTAAAATGGAGATCATAATAACACCTACCTTCAACAGTTGTTGTGAAGATCAGATGAGATAAATATTGTAAAGCCCTTTGTAAACCCTAGAGCACTATATAAATGCCAGCTATCACTATTATTGAGGCATTATATTAAATGAGCTGAAGACGAAAATGACAACTCTCCAGTGTCTTTGTCAAGAAACATGGGGTCACAAAGAGTCAGACACAAGAGAAAACAACTGGACAATAACATTACTATTATTAATTCTTAAATTGAGTCTTTTTCCATTAGGGATAGCATGTGCTCTGGTTCTTAAGAAAGCCCCTTTGGGGCGTATTTTGAGCTTCTTTTCAAACTTCTATACAAGCTATTGCACTGATATCTCTGTAGCTTTAGATACTGCTGAGAAAACTATGGAAAAGTAGTGTCTTGACCGAAAATGTCATGATATCTGAAGCATAGGAAAAGAGGAGCCGGTGTGACAGTCTGCTCTATTCCCAACATCTCCAATGCTCATGAGACACATTTCATGGGAAGAAAATTTGCATGGCTAGTAATGACTCTGCTTGAACAAAAACCTGTTGTTGTTCCCTGTGTCCTTTCCTTTTCCAAGGTTCCTAAAGGATTGAAAATAAGGGAAGCCAAAAATGTGGCAAAAAATAAGAATGCAAAGGGTTTGAATCAGTATCTTTAAAGGATAAACAGGGTTGTCACATGAATAATTCAGGGGAGCCAAAGGAAGTAAGTGCGCCCTTTCAGGTGAGTGAAAGGAAAGAGCACATCACATGTATATGAGTTGGCTTTTAACACGCCATCCAGCTAGACAATTATATTAGGCTGCCAGCAACAGCTTTGCTATTATGCCTCAGTAACTACAAATTAATTTCAGAATATTTTGATATTAACTAATATGTGTAAAGTATTGTCTCAAAGTTAAAACATTAGCAACCCAAACCCAGAGGCTATTCATTGGCTTTAAAATGACTCCATTCTAAGGAACAGCTCTGTTCTCCCCAGATTTAGCTACACCCGCTCAATTACTTTTATAATAAATTTCTTTTTAGTTTTTGACACTTTTATAAGATTTTGAGTTCCAAATTTTTCTCCCTCCCTCCTCTCTCTTCCCCAAGGTAGCAAGCATTCTTATACAGGTTATGCCAGTACAATCGTATTAATCATATGTATACATTAGTGATGCTGTGGAAAGAAGAATCAGAACAGAAGGGGGAAAAGCCATGAGAAAAAAAAACAAACAAAATAAAACAAAACAGGTGCCGGCTAGGTGGCACAGTGAATAGAGCACCAGCCCTGGAGTCAGGAGGATCTGAGTTCAAATCCAGCCTCAGACACTTAACACTTACTAGCTGTGTGATCGTGGGCAAGTCACTCAATCCCAATTGCCCTGCCTTCCCCCTCAAAATAAAACAAAACAAGTGAAAATAGCATGCTTCAATTTGCACAGTACTTTTTCTGTATGTGGATGGCATTTTCCATTGTGAGTATTTTGGAACTGTCTTGGATCACTGTATTGCTGAGAAGAGTTACATCTACCAAAGTTGATCATCTAATGTTGCCAGTACTGTGTATAATGTTTTCCTGGTTCTGCTCATTTCACTCAGTATCAGTTCATATAAGTCTTTCCAAGGTTTTCTGAAATCTACCTGCTCATCATTTCTTATAGCTGAATAATATTCCATTACATTCATATACCACAACTTTTTCAGCCATTCCCCAATTGATGGGCATCCCCTTGATTTTCAGTCCTTTGCTACTACAAAAAGAGCTGCTATAAATAGTTTTGTACATGCAGGTCCTTTCCCCTTTTTATGATCTCTTTGGGATATAGGCCTAGCAGTTATATTTCTGGATTAAAGGGTATACACAGTTTTATATCCTTTTGAGCATATATACTGGCCCATTTTCAGGAACTTGTGTACTGTGATTGTATAAAAAGGCATATGTGGTATTTCTATAAGCAAAGCCAACCAACCTGTCAGTTCCTATTTATGGGATGCCAACTATGCATATAACTCTTCCTTGAGCACCTGTGGTTCCCCTTCCCTTCTCCCCCACCCCTTAATTACAACTAAATCAGATTGGAAGCCATCTAGTCCATCCTCCTAGTTTTACACATGAGGAAACTGAGGCCCAGAGACATAAAGAAAGTTGCCCAAAGTCACCCAGTAATCATCAGAGATGGGGTTAAACTCAGGTCTCTGACTAAGGAACCAGTTCTCTTTCCACTACTGAGATGGCCAGTATGAGATCTTACCACATCTCACGATTAACTTTTCTCCCCCAAATAAACTTGAAGGCACTTATTCAGTACTGAACCCTAACATTTTAATTTCTAGGCGATACCTAAAGACATAGTCCCTTTTCTGAAGCACTGGATTTTCTTTAGCCTACTTTCCACTGCTTCTGGATATTGTATTCTCAATCACGTGTGCCGAGATTAAACACGAGGATAAACAAAGAGGAATATCTATTCTTTTGCCATCTCAGTTTCTCAGACAATAACCTAAAAAGTTCCTTCAAACTCTAACTCTATATTCCTCTTGTCCTGAGATCATTGCAATCAAAATAATGGGGCTTACTAAAAACTTTAATCCTAGGGAGTTTCTCAATATGTCCAATCTGTAAAATGTTTTTGTTTTGAATCAAGTATTCTTATTCCAGAAGAGTTGTTTTAGTTTTTAGCCTTCAGCTAACTGCTCCATAAACTTCATTAGTATCTCTCCTTGACTACTTGAAGCAAGGGAATGGAGCTTATTTTCACTTTTTCTGAGCATATTTTTACATCTAAGTAATGCCTTGATGGATAGAAACAAATATGATCCTGGACATCTATGCATATTTTGTGCCTCTCATACAGACTGGACTCATTAAAATAGTGTGACTTTCTCCTTCTTTACTCCTTTCTTCACCTTCGATTCAGTTAATGTTCAGTCACTTTAGACATTTTCCTGATGCTTTATTTGCATGTTGCCAAGATAAGGAAGGTGGGGGAGGGGTAGAAGATAGGCACCAATACCAAAAAGGGATCCACAGGGTTGGAGTTTTCTTTGCTTTGAGGGGCTGTAAAAAGCAATCTCTTTCCTGTCTCATGAAATACCTTGTAATTCTAGAATCCCTGTAAAAACTATGATGAAACTCCATTGTGTCAGACATTAATTATATCTACCACCACCACCCCCATCAACAGAACAGAAGTTCCTTGAGGACAGAAAGGATTTGTTTTTGGCTTTGGATATCTAGTGTCTTAACACATTACCCTCACATAGTTAGGTTCTTGATCGAGGCTAATGGAGTTGAAATAGAGTCTTAACTCACTCTTTGATGGGTAGGGCACAGGCATGAAAAGTGGATTGTCCTTGTTTGTCTCCAGTAAAGACCGGCATCCGTTAAATTCCTTGAAAGTAAATGATACGTATTTCCAATTGAAATTTCATTTCCTAGCTGTTGCTGTAGAGCAGTATAACTTTTCTGATGGCCCAGTTTTTGTTTTTGTTTTTACTCAATAATGAGTTTCTTAAGTAGGCACAGAGACACGGGTTAACGTCAGCTTGTGAAGACAAAGGGAATCTCTGCAATTTACCAAATAGCATGTCTGGTAATCCATGGCAGGCTAGTGATACTTCTGTTGCCTTCCATAGAAGTACTGGCTGCTTATAATGACTGGTGACAAAGGAACTTGTTATGTGACACTTGTAGAACGGTGGTCCAAAAGCCTAACTTGTTCTTGTCCAATGAAGTCACAATCGTCTTTAGAGCAGATAGAGACACGGATTATATCCTCACTTAACCCAGTAAATAAATATAAACATGGCAAAAGAAATCTAGTCCAACCACAACATTTGACCCTAATATTCCCATTTGGTAGAGATTTTCCCAGCTAGAAAGCCAGATCTAGGCAAAGGTACAAAGGAGGTAAAGAGTCTTCTTGATGTTCTGTACCTTGTTTTTTGTCACCTCCCTATCCTTCCTCTGTTTGAACCCTACATTCTAGGGTTGCTTTGTGGTCCTTGTGTTCCCTTGTATTGCTGTGGTAGAATAGGAAGGACCCTAGATTTAGAGTCAGGCAACCTGGGTTCAAATCTTGGCTATGATATTGACTTCTTTGAGCAACTCATTTCATCTTTCCGTGGTTCAGTTTCCTCATCTATAAAACTGGGATAATAATACCTGTAATATCTATGTCACAAGGTGGTTATTAGGCTCAAATTAGATAATATATGGAAAGTGCTATATAAATATCAGCTGCCAGTATCATAGTTATTATTATTAACAACTCATTTTTCTCATTTGATGGAGGTTAGGTAAAAGTAGTCCTGTGACAAGCCACTATCCTGTTATTATTTTTATATTTAACGCCCTGTGGACTATCATTGCAGAGGTAGATAAAATAATTATTTTGTAGGTAAATAAAAGTAGACCAGATATGAGCTCATCTGTAGGCTCACTGTAAGCATCCTCTATATAACTTCAATAGCAGACAGAATGAAGGAAACGATAAGTACCTCATCCTATTCCCAAATGTGTGTGATTTCTTCTACCACATCTCTATGTTTTGAAAACTTTTCATTCCAAGTAGCTTGGAAATTATGAGTATATAGTATGGCAGCATCAAATAAAAACATTGTTATTAAGTTTTTATGGATCAATGTCATATCTGTGATTAGAGGCAACAGTTCAGTCTGTGATAATGGTCAGATTCCAGTACAGTTTATTGGAGGAGTTGTGCAAAATATTTTCAAGTCTATATTTTTAGTGTGAGAATTTGTTGTCTATCAGTCTGTGAAAGCTAGTGAGCCTCTACTGTTTGACTGTAGCCTACAAGTCATGTTTTGCTATATGTCTGGGAAGTGGTAAATTTTTGCAGCCTACAATAATGTTGCAGAGTTTCTTCAGCATCCTTTCATGATAAATATTGATTTCTGGTGGTGGTGATTACCCAGTCCTGTTTATAGAAACAAATCTCAATAACTCAGGCATTTATTTGTCTTTATTCATGAATTATTGTTTGAGAACAGGTGGACAAAGCCCATGGAGATCCTTTTGATTCCATTCTTTGAGCTTAGCTCTTTTAGAAGCTACATCTTGAAATGAACCACTTTTGGTTACATAAAACAAATCTGAAAGCATGTATGTGTAAACAGCCTTTACTATTGCTTAATGAAGATATAGGCAGATCTAAGGATTTTTTAAATTTGTTTTACCTGTACATTTATCCTGTGCTCTGAGAATGTAGCTGTCTTTTCCTTTTCCTTTTGGTGATGAAGTGATGATCTTTCTATATACTTGTGTTGGAATGTTCAGCCTTGCATTTTATTATTATACAGGTTTTTTCAGTATTCTCGCCAAACTTTGGTCCATTTTGCAGTTCCAAAAATATACATTAAGGTAGGTGTAGCATAGGTGCTGATTGCTCTAGATGTCTTCTTGCCATTGAGTTTGGATTTCAAGATGCTATTAAGTCTTTCCAGTTCAGCAACAACTTTTTTCCTTGATAGCTCTTATGCTCAGTGTGTCTTGCCCAGAGGAGGAAATCAGTAGTGGTGTAGTGGTGTCTGTTTTTTGCCCTTTTTGTAAGTGAATTCATTTTATCCATGGAGTCATAGTCAAAGTATTACCAAAGTCTGCTACCCTAATCTAAAATAGATGGTATTGTGTTTCACGAATAATTGGGAAGAAATAGACCATCTTGTTAGAGAGGAAAAAGAAACATTTAAAAATCAAATGTCTCTTATTTTACTATCTCTAATCCTCTGCCCCCCATTGGAGCAATAGATCTTGGGTCCTGATATTATTAAACAGTTGGCCATGAAATTAAAATGCATTTTAATACATGATGTTATAGATTAATTACCTATAAAATTCCACGCATAACAACTTCTCAGTATTTGAGATTTGCAAATCTTACAAATGTGGGTCCAATAAGGTTTAACTTCACTAGTAGTTGAGGAAAAGGATTGTGAAATAAGGAATCTGATGCTAAAAGGGGTAGTCAGTAAGAGGTCCTGTGTTATCAGAATGAACGACTGTTCCTGCCTGGTTCTGAGACATTCTTCTACATTGGAAGTAAACTAGTCATTTGGTGTCTTGACATGTCCTTAGCATAGAGCAACACCTCACTGGAGAGAAAGGCTTCCAGTGGCCCAGTCAGCTTCAGAGTTGGTAAGTGCGTGCTTCTGTCCTCCTTTACTTCCTATAGAGAACACTTTGGAAAGTACTCTCCTGGGAGTGTATAGATGTGATCTTATAAGATACAATGCATGACAATTTTGTCATGTAATTTTTTGTAGAAGGATACTGACAAATATATTTTCAAAGATGCCATATAATTTTCATGATTTTGGAAGAAGGAATTTTTGAATTAAATGTTACATGCATGTAGAGAGGGAGAAATCTATCTATGAACAAGCAGACTTATCTATGCAAGTTACAAATGCATCACGTACTGGCATTTGTCATAGCTTGTACTTTGAAAACTCCATACTGAGTTATTTTTAATGTTTCTAAAATATGGTCCTCCCCAGATTGTATGCCAAGTTTCTGCCTGACTTGTTATGGCAGAGTTAGAAATAGAGGACAAGCAGAGTCTATAGTGAAATTTGTTGATGGACTGAAAGCCCAGTTTGACTCGATAAACAAGCATTCATTCAGTGTCTACAAGTTACCAGGCACTCAGCTAGGCACTAGGGATACAAATACAATAAAACAAACCACCCCTGCCCTTAAAGAACTTACATTCCATTATAAAAACAACATGTACATATCTATGTCTATAAAAAGTATATACAGGGTATTGGGAGAAGTCACTAGTGGCTAGGGATGGGGCTGGGGAAGTGGGAAGGGAGAATCAAGAAAGGCCTCGGGTAAGAAATGGTACTTATCCTGAGTTTTGGAGAAAACTAGGTATTCTAAGAGGTAGAAATGAGGAGAAATGACATTCCAGGCATGGAAACAGCGAGTACAAAGGTGAAGAGATAGAAAGTCACAGGACAGAGTATCAAGAGTATGGTGTGGCCTAGCATTTATTTATGTCATTTTAGGCTGTGTTATGAGAGGCCTAGTATCAAGGACTGTGGGAATGGGGTGGGGAATAGTCCATTTGGACTTTTTTTGGTGAGAGCACAGAAAATTTTGTCTAGCTCTGGATGCTGTTAAGCTGGAGAGTGCCTCAGATGAGAGCAGTTAGGAAGAAGAGGTGACTGAAAACCATACTGTACAAAGAACATTTAAAAGACCCTTTGAGAATAAAAGATTTGGATTGGATGGGAGTATGTGGCAGAGTGTAACATTATTGTTAACTTTGGATCTTTGAAAGTCTGTAATATGAAAGATATATTCTGTTTTGTCCCAGAAGGAGAGGTAACGTGGATGGTGGCTAGATTGTTGGATTGGCATCAGAAAGCCCTGGGCTCAGATCCCACCTCAAACAGTCACTATGTCACTTCTCTGTCTGATCCTCACTTTATTTTTCTATAAAAATAGGAATAAAAGCAATACCTATTTCCTAGGATTGTTGTGAGGCTCAAATGAGGCAATGTATGGTAAATGCTTTGCTATCCTTAGAGTGCTGTAGAAATATCGGTTGCCACTGTTGTTGTTAATGAATGGAAGTTGCAAAGGGGTAAATCGAGGCCTAATGTCAGGAAAAAGCTTTCTAACAATCAATGATGTCCCAGTGTGGCATGGGCCACTCCCTCTCTGGAGGTCTTCAAGCAGAGGTCAGACATCCAAACCTCTTTGGGGTATGTTATACAATGGATTCCTGTTTGCGCCCTGGTGGGATGAGATGAGCTCTGAGATCCCGTCCAACTCTGAGATTCTGTGATTCTGGGATATGTCACAGAATCTGAGGGTTGGAAGAGACTTTAGAGATCACTTTTCAAGAGAAGCAACTCTTCTTGCAAAGTCAGAAATGAGTGACAATGTGGAATGTGTATAGTCTGAGCGTCGGGTGACACCAGGAGGTCTGTGTGCTTTAGGGACCCCATAGAAATGGCCAGGGAAGATAGGATGGGATGATATGTGTCATGGAAACCAACATGTATCACAAGACAAAACACTTGTCTTTTTATTTTAAAGGGTTCCCCTAACTGTGCAACTGTATACTTAGTAATTATAAGAATGAATAGAATACTAAATAAATGAAGATATAATACATGCAAATGAAGTAGGTAACTATTTAGGGCACTGAGAGGTCAAAGTGCTGATAACCCATGGCTGTTCTAAATACATTTTTCATATATCCGCTGTCTCGCTACTCTTCAAAAATACCGTTTATCGCTAGCTGTTGAGATATCTTTCTCAAAACGTTTTCGATGTCATACTTTTGTGTACAGCTAGGTTCTCTGGCATTTCAGCAGTATGACCTAAAAACAACACCTATGAAAGGTTCCTTATCATTTCATTTTGAGATATGAATAAGACTGAGGATGCGCAGCTTTTGAGCTAAGTGCAGACCTTAGAGGGTACCTCATTTCATTTCCAACTAAGCGTGTTTTTAAGATAAGGAGGCAGTGACCCTTGTGGTCACATGATCAATAGTGCTTTGGGTTGGTGTACACAGTCTTTGTCTATTGCCAGAGCTTCCTGAAAGTTCTGAAAAATTCAGAGAAACAGCAGCAGCAGCAGCAGCAGCAACACCTTGCTTAGTGAGGAGAGTTGAGTTCTACCTCTTGGTAAAAGCTGACTGATCCTGGATGTGCCTGCTAATTGTCACCTTCCCACCACCCTTCCCTCCAGAGGTACAGAGACTCACGTAGAAGGGAAGCTCTAGTTTACTGTGGTTCAATTTACGTACCCTACCTTTCAGGCTAGTTCTGAAGGGAAAAAGCCCCAAACAAACCAAAAACCATAGGCCAAGGCCGGCAGACCTGGCATCATGTGCCAATTCTGGTGCCTGCCCGTAGTCTTTCAACCTCAGGCTCCTGAAGTTAAAATCTAAGCTTCAGCATTCATGGTCACTTCAACTCCTTGACCTTGGAAAAAGCAGCTCCTCTATTTCTCATCTTTCACATCCCCCTTCATAAAGGACCTGCTTCTTGTCATCACTTTCTACTACATACTGAAAAGAACCCAGTGGACCTGCTCTGGGACCCAAAGCTTATTTTTGGGTTTGAGCTGTGTCAGTTACAGAAGGTAAGCTGGCCTTAAAGAAGCAGTATATGTATCATACAGCCTTGCAGCCCTGCAACCAAAGGATCCTCTCTCTTCTTGGAAAACAGGTTTAAAAAATTCAATAGTAGGGGCGGTTAGGTGGTGCAGTGAATAGAGTACCGGCCCTGGAGTCAGGAGGACCTGAGCTCAAATCCGGCCTCAGACACTTATCAGACAAAAAACTAGCTGTGTGACCTTGGGCAAGTCACTTAACCCCAATTGCCCTCCAAAAAGAAAAAAAGAAAGAAAGAAAAGAAAATCTTTTTTTAAAAATTCAATAGTAGTAGTGCTGCTGCTGCTTACTAGTTTAAAATGAATCAATTGCCTCTCATTGATTGGCATAGAAGTAGTAGCTTGACTTTAATTCAGTTTTACTGTTACATAGGTTACATATATACACACACACACACATACATACACATATAATATGGCGTATGATATATTATTCTATATGATTTTTATATGTGTATATGTACAATCAGTTACTATCTACAACTTTGAGGAAATCAATTGACCTTCCTATCTCTCAGCTGACAAATGTGTATAATGATGCCTGTGTTAGCTCCTTCTAAGAGTTGTTACACTCAAATGAAGGAATAGGCTTGATTGGAGCTGCTAGAGCAAGGAAGTTAAGTGTCAGGAACAACAGGTCCTATCTCATGTCAGTCACTTACTATGTGTGGGACTCTGAGAAAGTCACTTAATCTGGCAGAATATAATTTTCTTTGTCTATAAAATGATGATAAGCATAGTACCTGCCTCACAGGATTGTTGTGAAGCTCAAATAAAATAATGTATGTAAAGCCCTTCACAAACCCTAGAGTGCTTTAAAAGTACCAGATCATTTTCTGCTTTTCTTCCTCCCCCTCCTCCTCCTCTTCCTTTCCATATAAATGTCACTTATCCTTGTTTACTGATACATTTGATTTTGGAACCACAGACATTTCCCAACAAGGCCTCTACAAAGTACCACCCCCCAAATAAGTGCGTGATACAACATGTCACTTTTTACTTTTATCATTTGTATATTATTAACAGAAAGGAAGATTATTTGCATTTTCATTGCATTTGACTTAATTCTTTGTATTGGACTTCCATATTGATAGTCATACACACTTGTGCTATGTATTGCTATGTTCTGCTTTCTTCATGTTGTATCATTTCATGCACATTTTCCCCTATTTTGTGAAGCCTCTATATTGGGTATGCCTTCTGGTTAAACTATATTCTATGATATTCATATCACATAGTTTGTTCAGCTGTCTTCCTATCATTGGACACACATTCTATTTTCAGCTTTCGGTTTTCATATATTATATTGCTACGAATATTTTTGTACACATGAGGCTTTTCTTGTTATCAAGAACCTCCTTGGAGTAGAATCTCAACTCTGAGGTAAAGGATATGAATAATTTAATAACTTTTCTTACATGATTAAAAATTGTTTTCCAGATGGTTGAACCAATTCACAACTTCACTAGCATCAAATTGTTATGTCTATTATCTTTGAGTAGAAATATTAAATTTTCCATTCTTTTACCACATTTTCAAATGTTATGGGTATAAATTCACACCTCAGAGTTATTTTTATTTTTATTTTTATTTCCCTGGTCGTTCATAATTTTGAACATTTTGCAGAAAGTTATTGATAGTAATGTTTAAGTTATTTTTCTGGTTAATATCATTAATCATGTTAGTAGATTTCGTCATGTCGAAGTAGCCTTGTATGCCTTGTATACAACTAGCCTAGGCACAGTAAATCATTTTGGTCATATTATTTCTTTAATATTCTTTAATTTATTTTAATATAATATTTCTTTAATATTCCATTTTATTCTCTACTGTCTCTCTCATTCGAGTAGCTGGGTTATATTTAACTCATAAAAGGAGTTTGGTAAGGTGCCATCTTTATTTTCAGTGAACACCTTATATATCCTAAGGATCATTTGTTCTTTAAATGTAATAGTATATGTATATTGAGCTAATATTTATATACCGCCTATTATGTGCCAGGAACTGTGCTAAGAGCTTTGCAAATATTATCTCATTTTGAGTTTCACAACAATTCTAGGGGTTAGGTGCTATTATCATCCCCATTTAACAGGTGAGGAAACTGACATCTGGAATAAGGATATTTTAGGGGGGAGAAAGAGAAAAGTTCATTTATAGCTTGTTCAGTTACTCTTTCTGAGATTTGTTTGGTTATTTATTCTGTGTATTTTGTCTTATTATTCTGTATATTTTATACTTTACAAATATTCATCCATTTCATTTGTGTTTAATTTTGTTAGCATGTAATTGGTTATAGTAGTATCTAATAGTTTCCTTAATTAATGTTTCCTTTGTTGTGAATTATGATTTCTCATTTTTAGCTTAGTAATTTGGTTTCCCTCTGTATTATCTTGGTCAAAATAATTAATGATTTACTGCTTTTCTTGGTGTTTTAAAAAAACAGGTCCTCATTTTATGTCTTAGCTTTATGGCCATTTTCTCTTTCGTTTGCTTTAACTTTCCGATGATTTTCAAAACTTCTAATTTGTTTGTTTTGCAATAATTGATTTTTAAAATTTCTATATTCATTTTAGCCTTAATTCATTATTATTCTATTTCTCTCTTTTGTTAATATAAGCATTTAGAAATATGTATTTACTACAAGGACTATTATGTCTGCATCTCATAAGTTTTGGCATGTGGTCTCATTGTCCCACTCCCTAATAAAATGATTGTTTCTATTATTTTATCGACTCACTAATTATTTAAGGCAAGATCATTTCATCTCCATTTGATTTGATTTCTTTTCCTTATTTCCTTTCTAGATTGTCGTTTTTGTTGTATGTTGGTTATGTAAAAGAGGTGGTTAATATTCCTGCCTTCGAGTTTTCTTTTTTGTTATCAGACATGATCCATTTTTGTTCAACGTCATGTGATTTTTAAAACTAACTGCACTTTTTAAGATGAGTATTCAGTAATCACTACAGACCTATCATACCTAGTTTTTACACCATTATGAAACCATAATCCTTTTGTTTTATTTCTCTTCTAAGTTTGAAAGGGGCATTTTGAAGTCACTTACAATTAATGTCTTATTACTTGTGTCTTTCTGAGAACTGTTTAGTTCATTCTTTAAATAATTAGATCGTATAACATTCATATGTGGACACACACACAACACTGCTCACTAACTCACATCACCATAATAGAAGCCTACCCTTGTAATAAGTGTATTTAAGCAAAACAAATCAACTCATTGGTCATATCTGAAATGTATTATCATATCCTGTACTTGTAGCGTGCATCACCTCTCAGCCAGGAGGCAGGAAGCATGCTCACTTTTCAAGAGTGTACTGAGGTCATTTTTTAATCAGTGCTTTGATTTGAGTCCTAGAGTCTTTCAAAGCGATTTTCCTTTTACATTCTTTTGGTCGTGCAATTAAAATGGTTTGCCTGGTTGTGAATGTGATTCTACCTTTTGAGTTTGATGTGGGGACATACTTCTTGTTTGGTTGGTTGATTTTTAATTGTCAAATTGTCTTAACATGGTGTCACTTTTCCACATAACACATCATGGTACCATGGTCAGAGGCAAATCCTAAGGTGAAAGAACCACCTACTTTTTTTGGTTCATTATGTGTGATGATAATAATAGTTTAAAACTGAATATCATGAATTCATATTTGAAATTCATCTATTTATACATGTATATTAAGTACTCTGAATATATTCTAAGTGAATCAGTTCGAATATATTCAACATTCTTCATCAAACTATGTGATAATCTGATTTTCATTTAAGCTTTGTTTTGTTTTTTCTTGTGTTTCTTTGCTTCCTTCCATTCTTTCATAAATTGGGGGCTAAAGCAAACCATGTTGCAAAGATTCAATAATTCAATGTTTCCTAATTATACTACATCCATTATACTAGTTGCTTTTATAAATATTATGAGCAATAACACTTGTCACAGTATTGCCTATGGCAGTATGCCTAAAATTATTCAGAATATATAAAATAGTAAGCAATATACATAAATAATAATGAATAGAATTTAGAAGCTAGCTAGAATGACCTAGGGAGGGCCCAGGAATGCTTTAGGGAATATGGTAAGCAAATATAAATAATAATTCTAAGTTATATTTCATTATTTATTACAATTAAGGGGTTAATTATACAACAAAGTATAAATCAAGTGCTTGAATTTAAATCCTCTATTAAAATATGTTAAATATATGAATCCATTTTAAAATTCCTACATGAGAAGCTTGCTGAATCTCAAGGCCAAGTGGCTGGTTTGAGTTATTTATTACTTCTCTGGGCCTCAGTGGCCCAATCTGGAAAATGAAGGAGTAAGGTTAGATGAGTCCTAGGTCCCTTCTCATTCGAAATCTCTGATCTTTGTGAGATCCATTTTGAGGGACCACATTGCTATTTTTATTGATATAGTCTTGATATGCAAAAGACTAGCTAAATTTACAGGTAATTTATGTTAAAGATAATTTATGGTTATCTTCCTCAAAGATACATCCTCAGTACTAGATGCTACCAATAATGTAGTCCACCAGTAGAGCATCAACCTGTCCAGTGCTGTTATCCTGGATTACCCTTGTGCCTGTGCCCCTATATATCCTCTATAGAGAGTTCACCCAACATTCCAGGACTCTTCCATCATGTCCTTTGAGATGGATACCATTGCAATATATGGGCTGGCCACTGGTTGTACTTTACTGTCAGGATACAAGTGACTCATGCTTTTTTTCTGATCAAACATTTCATTAAAAATGTTTTATTATCACGTTTCTTTTCCAGTTCCTCTTTACAAATAGAGCATACTGTAGCATGCTTACACTCACCGAACATTTCCTCATTCCACTTTGGATGACTGAGAATATTAATTCATTAGAGATAATGACAGGCTGTGACTCACAGCCATAAAGTATCACCAGAAAAATACTGATTAAAAATGGCACTTGAATTTAGGGAGAAGCCTGGATGCAGGAAAAACGATGAAAGTTACTCTCTTCCCCTTTCTGAATTCTTGGTCCAGCACTTGGTATATCTATGGTGTTTATCTGAGATTTATGTACTGTTTGGCCTGCTCTGTGAGTCACCATCTACCCAAGTGTACTTCACAGTCAAGACATTAGACATTCTTCATTCGTTTGGCATTTCCTGTTGAATGTTTTGCATAATTATGAGTCTTTTTGAAGAGGCACTACCTCAGTCTGGAGCTTGATGCAACAGAATAATTACCGCCATAACCAGGATAATCTGGAGGATCTCACCTTCTATATAGAGAGTTCCTCTTCCATTCTGGATTCTAGGCTTTATGTTCTCAAGGACCACCAAAAATACCTTTGGCAAACATGCTACTGCTTGATGTCTCATTCAATTATTTTTGAAAGACTGTCTGTCCTTATCTTGCCCTGGAAATGCAGGGCTCTTGGAAATGCACCACTCACCCACGAGCCCAATCACAAGCTCTAGTGACACACCAGCCTGAGCCATCTTTTCCCGTATATTTTTCACCATTTTCCCTATGCTTCGCTTTGCTTTGAAGTCACCAAACATTAAAGTATATGATGATTTAATATGGAAATTATTTTTTAGTTCTTCATAGAATTTCTCTACCTCTTCATCTTCTGCAAGAGATTTGACACATGCCCACAAACCATTTTTATGTTGGTCCTTTTTGAAAGTTCTTATTATGAACACTGCAGTAAGAAATGACCAAGTATCCCATAAATATTTCTTTTTGCCTTTGAATACATGATTTGCCTCTCAAAGGAAAAGTTCCTGTAGTAATATTCATTTTGGTGTCACTGACAAAATCTCAGATTTAGAACACTGCTAGTTAAAATAATATGTATAAATGGTCTAAAGTCTGTGTAAAGCTTAGCCTTGCTGTGCAATTCACCCTCAATAAACTTACCCAAATCCTCTTGGCTGACTCTCTGGCAGGTAACTTTGATCAAAGGGCTCACGTTTTTGTATTGGCTAATTCAGTAAGGAGTCTTTCCCTCCTGTTTGACTAGATTAAGGCTTACTGCCAGGATGCAAAAAGAGACATTTTAAGAAATGAATACTACCCATCAGAATACCTATTAAGAAAAGAGTTTTCATATTCTGCCATGTAATATCAGGAAATAAGACCATTTTTTAAAAGTAAGAAAAGCAGTAGTAAAATCTAAGAAATGGAGAATAATGTAGGTTTACCGATTTAGCTACTTCCTGGTAGGAGCAGCCATAGAACAGAACCAATAATGCCAAAGTCTCTTTCCAGAAGTAGTTAACATTAACATCCATTGCCATTTCTATTGAAATAATAGGTAGATAAGTGTGTCAAAGTCTACCTTTTGAAGTCTTGTTTTATTTTGTGGTGGTGGGAAGCTCTTCTACCACCATATGCCACAGAACTTTGATAACTTTGTAGATCCTCCTTAGTGACTTGTCCAAAGCTCAGAGAGGTGAAGTCACTTGGTCTGAGTAACCTTGCTGGTAAATGTCACAGACAGGACTTGAACTCAAGTCTTCTCGACTCCAGATATAGCACCATAGCCACTATAGACGATGTCATCCCTTCTGTTTTAGTGCAAACATTCTATCAAATTCTTTTTCATAAGAGTATTAAAGCACAGCACCAGTGACCCTTACTTGGATCTTGTTAGCATCTGGACTCTCTAACGCACACAGACAAATCCATATCTTCAAAACCGTAAGATGATTTTGTAGAATTGTGGAATGTCAGAGCTGGAAGGCATCTTAAAGCACAGAATGTGCTGAAAAGGGACCTTAGAAGTTCAGAGTGTTAAAACATAATAGAACACAGAATCATAGATCTAAGCTAGAAAGGGACCTTAGTGCGATAGAATATTAGACAAAGAACCTTTGAAGAGGGACTTTTGAGATCATCAAGTTCAATTCCACCCTAATGATGGGGGTCTTTCATTTGTTTTTTTAAAGCTATGTTCATGATCTCATCCAATCCCTTGTTTTCAATGATTTCACTTCAAATGATTAACAAAACCATCCATCCAGCATGAATCTCTATGCTCAGCACATATCTGAAACAGCCTCTGACCCATGAACTTCCTTTCTATTGGAAAGAAGCAATGTGAACATAGACAAAAAGTCCATCCAAAATTAGTCAGTCATGTCAGTGGGGGTTAGAGGGTAATAATTATTTGGGAAACCATAGGAGGAACCCTCAAGATTCCAAGAGGTAGCACATTCTAATCATGGATATCAGCCCAGGCAAAGGTGTAGTAGCAGGAGATAGCAGCCCCTGTGAGGAAAACCTCAACCAGGTGCCTTTGGCTAGAATACAGACTGGTCTTGGGATATCAGATGAAACTATATCATGAAGGCCTCTAAATATCAAAAACAGGAACTCGTTTTTTATCTTGGAAACAGTAAAGAGCCACCAGAGCTTCTTAAATTGGAGGGTGACATGGCCAGGTTTGTGTATTATGAGTGAATAGTGATTTAGAGTTGTGTAGAAAATAGACTGGAGAGAGAAAAGGATCCAGGGAGGGGAGTGCATTTCAGAAGGCCTTCCTGGTGTTCCCATTGATTTTTATGGAACCTGTATCTTCCTCCCTTACCACCTAGCCTGCCCCCCCCAATATTGCTTCCCCTTTAAGGGAGGACCTTCTTGGGATCTTCTTTGGCCACTGTCCCATTTTATCATGTTATATAGTTATTTTTATGTATGCAATATCCTGCTCCTTGTAGGCAACATGCTCCTTGATGAAAGGCAAGGACTATTTCCCTCAGCACCTAGAATAGTGCCTTGCAAATAATAGGTGCTTAATAAGTGACAGTTGACTTCAGTAGCTTATAGCTAGTGCAGCATTCTATAGGCTATGACTAATGTCTTCTATGGGCTGGATTAGTCTTAAACTATACATTTTAAAAGAGGAACCTTGGATAGGTAAAGTTAAACCCTAAATCAGAGATGATGAGCAACTAGTTGGTTTGATTTTTTGTGAACACTAATGCAATCCAGAGGGACTCCTACAAATAAAACATATGGCCAGGGAGCAATACTGAGTTACATACAACAGGATCACAGCTCAATCCTGTACATATAATGGACAGCTATTTAAAAAAAGAAGGAAAAAAACACACCATGCTCCAACTTTAATCTCTAGTCAAACTGTTATATTCTAATTTAATTTTCTGAAGAAAATGCATTCATTTGTCAAAATGTACCAAGTGTAATTGAATTTTATTTTTTCTAACCCTTTTCATTTCATTTTCCCCCAAGGAATAAATTTTGCTTGTGCAAACATATTGAGATGCGCAAATCAGCTTACTGCAAATTGCTGCTTTCATATCATTGCACACTAAATTAGGTGGACAAATTGAGACCAATATTTTGCATATGTATTTTTAAGCAGTGGTAAGATCATTCTCCTGTCAAAGATGGACTTTCAGATATCTACTTAGAGATACAGTATCATAGTATTTGTCCTGACTGTCATAGAGTCTTGTGGTTAGGTTTTAGACTGAAGCTGCAGAATGTTTCTAAAATTGGAGAAAAAGTATTTTCTTAAGGAGGTTACTGGAACAAAGAAGCTCTTCTGTTTTCCTTTTCATTGTTATTGCTATTGTGTTTGTTTGTTTGTTTTTACCTTGTCAATATCTTTGGATTGTCTGACCATTATTATGGTTTAATTTGAAAGAGAATAATTAGAAAATAATCAACTGTACAATAAAGAAATAGCTCACTGAAAGGAATAGATGTACTAGCCTAATCTACGGTTTAAACTCTTGAAGTGTCTGCCAAGCAAAAGAGTTACTTGTGAAGTTTCAGGAGCAGCATCAACTCTGGCAGTTTAAGGAACATTCAACATATCATTCATTCATTTATTCAACAAACATCTATTAATTGTCAGGTGCCATTAAAAATGAAACAGCTTCTGTCCTTAAGGACTTTACATTCCGTTGGGAAAAGGGAAGTAAATACTGTCTATCTAAAATTCAGAGTCATTTTACTGGGAAGTGGAATGGTCACTGCCAGCTGGAGGATCAGGCCAGACCCTATGAAGTAGCTGCCACCTGAGCTGAGCTTTGAAAGGAGCAAGGAAGGAAGGTTTAATAGGGGCAGAGGGAGAGGAGGTAAAGTGCAATAAGTCTGGGAAGCTAGGCTGGAAGCAGACTGAAAAGGGCTCTAAGTGCCAACAAGGGAAGTTTAGATTTCATCTGACACGATCAGACATATGCTTTAGGAAGACCAACTTGGTAGCTGTATGAGCTCTGGACTGGAAAGGCGACAGATTTATCCATCAGTTAACTCTTGACAGAGACGACAGCATTTTCTTTTCCAACTGTACTTTCTTTGATTACATCTTTTTCCAACTTCTCTCCAATGTAGCAAAAAGTACATTAGCTCAAAAGACGAACTTCATGGGCTAAGTCCCATTAAGTTTCTGAATATAAAAGTACACTCTCCAGATACTTCTTATGGTCAGTTTTGTTGATTTGTAAATTAATAAACAGTATAGAAAAGAGGGGAAGAATATTGGGAAGGTTGTATGAAGCTTTCCATTACCCCTTCATGAGTCAATGGGAATTTCTTTTATGGTTATACTGCTGTTAGATTTTTGTTGTTGCTGTTGTTGTTTAGTAAGGGCATACGAATTCCATATCTGATCAGTTCCAAGAGTAAATTCACAGTTTGGTTATAATTTGCATCAAGAATTAAATTCTTTCACATTGTAGCTAGGTTACAGATCTTGGGAAAATGGATAGAGAGGACAAGAAAAATCAGGGGTGGCTAGGTGGTGCAGTCAATAGAGTATCAGCCCTGGAGTCAGGAAGACTTGAGTTTAAATCAGTCCTCAGACACTTAACACAAAAAACTAGCTGTGTGACCTTGGGCAAGTCACTTAACCCCAATTGCCCTGCCCTCCTCCTTCCAAAAAAAAAAAGCAATAATTTGAACTCACCGAGCATTTAATACTGCCCACTTTGCCAGGAGCTGGGCAAAGTTCTAAAGACTAAGAAATAGTTGGGGAAGGGGGAATGATATGCACACAGATAAGTCAATAAAATTATATACAGGAAAGGTCTCTCGTAGGAGCTGGTACTTGAGCTATGCTTTGAAGCAAACTCCGGATTCTCAAGTG
The DNA here is from genome assembly GCA_028646575.1 of Pseudocheirus occidentalis. Lineage (NCBI taxonomy): Eukaryota > Metazoa > Chordata > Mammalia > Diprotodontia > Pseudocheiridae > Pseudocheirus > Pseudocheirus occidentalis. The sequence goes on along the minus strand of CM053602.1, from coordinate 11,389,892 downwards.
TAGGAGAGGAGAAAGAGTTCCAGACACTGGGGGAAAATCAAGTTGGAAAATTCAGGTTTCAGTCTCTTCTCTCTTCTACCTCCTCTCCACCCCTAAGGTTATAGACTTAGGAGGTTAAGTGTGAGGCTGGATGTTAAGATGCCAGATGTGGAGAATGTGCAGCTTAATGTCAGTAAGAGGAGATCTGAACAAAAAAGTGAAAGGTGATGTTAAGTCCCTAAGGCCAGGATGTCAATGCTCTCCAGCCAGACCCCCCCAGGCCTGAGTCTACAGAGCCCAGAGGTATGATGTAGCTAGCTCTAATCCACTTTGGAGAGCCATTTGTTCAGGCTTTCTAATGTGTGCGTTTGCATCTCAGAAATCCACAAATGCTTCAAAACCAGGACTTCCTCTATTGTTTTGCTGGCTGTCTAGACTTAAAGAGTTGTTAATGCAGATTAAACCTAAAATGTGTGTTGTAACTATTCCTGTCCCTACCCTACTCCTCACTCCCCCACCCCACCCCCAGCATACCACTCTTCTCTCCTTTATATTCACTACATCACCTGGTCTCCAGACTCAGTTAAACAGCCACGTTTCTAATGGAATTTGAAGGGGAGTTCAGAAATTGTCATTAACAAAACTGACTAAGGTATACTTTGGTTTTCCCTGACGCTGTGATTTGCATCTATGGATAGTATTATAACCTGGAGATGTGCATCTATAATCACTAGATGTGCTATTTATTCTACTCATCTAGCACAGTCATCTTATTTGTTAGCACATCATGTGAATTAATTATTATAACATTGTTCTGATAGACCTTTTAAGTGGTAAGGTGTTTGGGTTTGGGGTCTGGATTTTTTGCATTCTAGTGTGGTGAATTATCTCAGTATGCAATTCAGATGAATAATAGTGGAAATGAAAGGAGAAACATTTTAAAATGTCACCTTTTATGACAAATATAAATGCTGCTTTATTAAAAATAAGAAAGAAAAAGCATTTTTTGTTATTTTCCCCACCATAGCAACATGGAAATCTTATTTGCCTGCTGAGAGCTAGCATGAGCCTCTTAGGACACTTACTATTAGCAAATTAATGATGTGTATGCACCCCTGACAAGAACATTTTAACCTTCCATGAGCATCCTGGAGAGTGATTAAATTGCCTTCCAATTAATCTTGGATCCTGATTATTACTAAGAGGTGAACCTGGTTTCTGTTTTTCTAGAGGCAGTTCTCCTCCCCCAAGCCCATTGGGGGACACCTCTCTATTAGTTCATTCTTTTGCAGGAGATGGGAAGGTCAGAAAGATAGAAGTAATGTATTAGTGGGTGGGGGTTGTTTTTAGGTCCTCTAGTATGAGCAGGGGCTTTGTATTCCAGCAAACAGAAAAAAAAATCCCACCCTTCAAGTTGTCCTCATTTGCTTTTTTCCAGAAGTAGGAATCTGGTACTTTGGGTGTACCTAAACATATAAAATGTCCTTGTGCCATGCTTAGATAATAATGATGAATTCGGCACTTCTGACTCTGTTGTCCATGGGGTTGGTTACTAGAAAGCTCAAGGTGGAAGCTGCCTAAGTGATGAGCTGATGAAGCTGGAGGATGGTGGTGTTGCTCTATGGGAGGCTATGGCCTGGATTGCATTTGGGGGAAGGACACTCCAGAGACTTGCCTGACACCTATGCCCCAATGTGCAGTTTTGACTGCTGCTTGCTGCCACGAGACTCAAATGAGGACTCAAAATGAAAGAACAACAGGGCACAATCAGCTCTCTCCAAGAAGGCCCTTGCATCTCTCAGATGGGGGTGGGGGGGATGGTTCTGTGCTAAGACCAAACTGTGACCTGTTCCAGGAAAATCAGTACTATTGGTTTTCTGTTGTTTCAGTCATGTCTGACTCTTTGTGACTCCATTTGGGGTTTTCTTGGCAAAGATACTGGAGTAGTTTGATATTTCCTTCTCCAGCTCATTTTACAGATGGAGAACTGAGGCAAACAAGGTTAAGTGACTCACCTAGGGTCATAGAGCTAAAAAGTATCTGAGGTCCCACTTGAACTTGGGTCTTTCTGAATCCAGGTCTGTCTCTCTATGTATTCATTGCACTACCTAGTTGCTGATTTTTTAAGGGCCAATAAAAAACAAAACAGATAGCCTGTCCAGCGCCTGTTGGCTATGCCTTAAACTTCAGAGTAATCCTTTAGCTCTGCAGCCTTGTACTTTTGAAGCAATCCAGCATGTAATCCATCAGCATCTCTGGAAGATTACAGCTAATAAGAAAGGCCACAATGCTGTCTTTTATTGTTAGGCTCTCCTTGTGGGTGGGCAAATAGGAAAAGGGAGGTGACCCAGGACCTCAGCACATATGGAGTGAGGTCAGAAGACTTTTCTGGAGTAAGTGTGGTGAGGAGAGGTGCCAAGGGGCTCAGAGTTCCATCTGCCCCTCAATCCCCAATCCATGCTTACACTCAGGGTTATAATAACACCAAAGGCAGTGGGTAACTACACTGGGGGAAAGCAAGCCTTGCTTGGCGGTCTTTGGCAATAAAGCCCTGCCTAGCCAAAGAGTAGAGTCAAGCAAGCCAAGCAGCAGTTAACCATATCTCATCCTAATCCTGTAGGCCACTACCTTTCCTCCAGTAAGAGAAAGACATACTTCCCTATTGGGGGAATATAAAGTAAGAGGGAACATGGGCTAGCCCTGTCAAGGATCCTGATTGGTCCAGGAGCATGTAAGGAATCTGTATGAGTATCTTGCATGAACAAAATGAACTCATTCCAGTCAGTGCTGGCTGACAATACAGAATCATCCCTGAGTCCTTCCCACCATAAGTCCTGCAGGGAAGCTGGGACACTGGAAAGTGGCAGAGGGCTGTGGGTGTACTCCAAGGTGAGGATCAGAGTAGAAGGCAGAACGTTTAGAAACCGGGAGCCATGTGGAAGTTGAATGTGCTCACTGTTTTTGTTCCTGCTGTGAGATTCTTGTTTGAATCAGATTCCTCATGACTTCCCTGGATCTTGGCTTCCAGTAGCTCCCTCTCTTGATTGTTTTCCTCCCCGAACTTGGTAGTAGGGATCAACAGCAAGTTGTATTTCATACCAATAACAAGTACAATATGGGACCAAAGCCAAGGCAGAGTTAGTTCAGGGCTCTAAGAAGTTTGCCCACTAAAAGTCAGAATCCAACTTCTTTTGGCATAAACTCTATGTTTCACTGATCTTCAAAGATCTGTCTGTGCATTTCTACTGAAGCTGTCTCTCCATAAAACCTAAGCCAGATGTCAGACCAACCCCAGAGACCACAGCTTGCTCTCAATCCCCTGAACAGAAATGACAGGGTCAATGGTGCTCTGCTGGAGAGGAAAAGGCTTCAGTGAGCCATTCACTCTTTAGCATATTGAGGGTCCCTGACAAGGATGATGAGTGATGGACAGCTATGAGGCGAGGGACAAGAGCCCAGAGAAGCCTTCCTCAGCTTCTGAATGGCCTGAACTTTTAAAAGTCAGGTCACAAACTTCAAGAATAGTTTGGGAATTTTAGTTCCCATTAAAACTGGTTTTGCCTTCAAAAAGAAAAAATATTTGGGTAAAGCATGAACTAGAACTTGGCTATTCATATCTCTTTTTCTTTTTTTCTTTTTTTAGAAAAAGTGTACTTTCAGCAATTTCTAGAATCATTACTGAAATTCTATTAAAAAAGGTAAAAGCAGGGAAAGAGGAGAAAGAGGTATGGAACAATACATACTGTTTATAGAACTAAATTTTAAGAATGCCAGGGCCCTTTAGGAACCACGTACTGATGAAGATAAGTAGAGAGCATTGGCATGCATCTCCCCTTTTCAAACTGCTGCCTTGTCTCAGTTGTATACACCAGACCAGGAAGGTCTCCAGGAGCCTGAGGGTTAAATGTTTTTATTTGTTTGGTTTTTTGTTAAGATTGCTCATTCAATTCAACTAGCCTTTACTGAGCCTCACCTCCCCTGAGTCAGGAATCATCTACTCTGGGGACGCAAAAACCAAAAAAGAGACAATTCTTGCCTTCAAGGAGTTTATATTCTACTGGGGGAGGGAAAAGGATATGTAGGCAAACAAAGTAATTCCAACATATATACATCAATAAGCATGTGCCACCACACAGTACCTGGCATTTCACTGGTTCTCTTTAGCATCATGGAATATGCGCTTATTGGAAAATGCAAAGTCTTAATTGAGGACAGATCATCTTCTCAATTCTGCCTAAATTTGATGCCCACATAAATTTCCTTTTTAGCTGCCTGTAACCAATTAAAGGAAGACTTGCTTCATTATCTCTTAAAATACCTTTATTTTCCTGATAATTTATTTTGAGCCTCTGGGTAACTACCTGAAGGATTAGAAACTACTTACATTTCTACAGGAAAATAATTTTTAAAAACACTTTAACTTCAAAGCAAACTATAATCCATCAGCAGAATTCATTATTTCATTAGTAGCCTGCAAAAAAAATAATAAACATGCCATAATTCAGTTGCTTTTTCACTTGCATTTGCAAACATGGCAACCTTTTCACAGATAAAATCTTTTCCCTCTGAACTCCTAGCACGCTGAGTCAGGATGAGGTGCTCTATTCCCCCACCCCAGTTCATCCACTCATTTCCTGTCAGTAGCTTTCAAAAAATAACAGAAAAGCTTTTGAAGAAATAACTTGTTCCCACATGCTAGCTCTCTGAACCTGGGCATGTGACATTGGTAGGAAATAATGCAAAAAAAGATGAAACAGGGGAGCTAGGTGGTGCAGTGAATAAATCACCTGCCCTGGAGTTAGGAGGACCTGAATTCAAATCCAGCCTCAGGCACTTGACACACTTACTAGCTATGTGACCTTGGGCAAGTCACTTAATCCCAATTGCCTTGTCTTCCACCCTCCAAAAATAAAGATGTTTAATTATTTACATATCATGTGTGACCCTGTCCATGAGTGGGGAGGGAATTAAGATTAAGATTTTTGTGGAATCAGCGAACTTAATTATTGGTCCAGGATTTATCCTTTAAAAAGGGATCCCACAGAGGTGATCTTAGAACTAGGCCAGAAAATCAGTAGTGACATATATGAAATCCAGATTTGAGTTGATAATGCCATTGTCAGAGAATAGAAGCACCTTAAAAAAGAAAGAAGATGCCAGCATTCCACGTTGAATAGGGCATGATCATAATAAAGATAGACAGTCAAGGGAGAAAACAATGAAAGTTCCATACTCCTTCCTTTCTTTGGAAACTGACGTCCCACGAAAGAGAACAGTAAGAGCCATTTATGCAAGTGCTGATTTTTAACGTTTTTATAATGCACTGCCTGGCAATGCAGAATGTGTAGGCATCTTTCTTGTAGGACATGAAGACAGATAGTTTAGTAGGCAATTAAAATAGTCACAACTTCAGGTTAATAGTGTAGGGAGAAATATTCATCTGTGGGGCAGGTTTAAAAAGTAGCCTGGTTTGTAAGTAATTTCAAACACCTCATTTCAGCGTTGACACTGAAACTGGCTTTGAGAGGAACTTTCCAGTAAGATAAATAGCGGCAATTCACACCTCTCTCTGCTGCGTACTGTTCCAGTCTAGTTGAAAGCGAGCAAGAAGGCAGTGCATTCATTTGTGGTAGGTAGTCTATCTTTAGAACCAGGAGAGATAGAAACTTTTCATCAATGCTTAGATTCTGCAGATCAGCAGTTCTACAAGGAGGGCCCTCCATTGGCACTACCTAGTTCTATGCTACAATTTCCTTAACAAAGTTTATTTCCTTCTAAGGAAAATGATACAAAGAGTCTGATCCATGGTCAAACCTTTATTTTTTATTTAAATAATCAATATTCTTTACTTTATCAATATTATACTAGTTGTATTACAGGAATAGTTTTGAGTTTTTCGCTTTGAATTCATTTATTAGCAGGTAGTCATGGGGATCGGATGGATCTAGACCTGTTAGTTCAAAGACATGAGAAATATCAGGCATGGAAATGCCTTCTGCTAATGCAGAGCCTTACTTCCTTGGGCACTGCTTGCCAATGATTTGCCACAGTCATTATGTGTCAGAGACAGGACTTGACATATCTATATCTATATCTATATCTAGAGAGAGGAAAAAAAGAACATTAAATACACAAAAAGAGAATATGTGTGTGTGTCACACACACACACATATATCACTTTCTAATAACTACTCCCCATAGGCCTGTCCTTTGTAACAAATATAATTAAACAAGACAAATCAGTACATTGCCTATGTCTGACAGCGTACACTTCAATGTGCACCTAAAGTCTACCATTTCTGTCCTGAGAGGACACTCTACTAACCTTTAAAAAAATAATCAGAGGCAAGATATCAAAACATGGAGATGAAATGGTCAGAAGGGCTCAGTTTATCCAAGTCAAATACCTCCTAAATCTCTCCCTATCATTCAGAAGCCCCGAGACAGCATCTCTTGTCGCTTCCCTATAGGATATCAGTATACTTTGGTTCCTGCTTTACATAGATTGGCAAAGTCTTTCCCAGCTGCAAACATCTAGTCCCTATTCTGGTTATTTAATGTCCCTGTCAGTTTATCCCATGAAAAAAATGAAGTGTATGCTACTGGGGCTGTCATGCTGGCTCTATAAACAGATCACCTTTCACTTAGCTTCAGGAAAAGGAAGCTGACATGATTTTGTAGTCAGCCTTGTTTTCTCCTGTGAATTTTACAGGCCACTGCTGCTCTAATCCTTCCTTTCTCTCTGACAATGCTAGGTTTCCACAAGACATTAAAAAAAAAAGAAATAATCTCTAGTCCTGTGTCTCTCTTTTTAGCATAGGACATTAGGATGTGAGAAGAAATATTGCAGAAAGTAGTAGAGAAATAGATCTCTAGCCTCTAGCTTCCCGATTCAATAGAACCATGTGACATAGGTCTGTTTTATACTTCCACTGGAATCTAGGGGTCAGAGGTTTATAGGAAAAAGGGCTTTTGCTTCAACTTCTTCTTTATACAGATGAGGAAACAGATCTAGAGTGTGGAAGTGACTTGTACAAGGTAATCAGTCAGTGGCAGAACCAGGATTCCCACCCAAGTCTTCCATTTCCCAGATCTCTTTCCACAGTACAGCACAGTACAGCACAGTGCAGCACCACCTCTTAGCATTTCTCATTGTCAGGGCATGGTGCTCATTTCACAGCTAGGTACATATACATCCAGAGAGCCTTTCAGCAGATGTGAAATCTCTCAATATATTTATAAAATTTACTACCATATCTGTGATGTCTTTGCCTCATGAAGGCATCATCGACCAGTAATCATTATTGGGACTCTTTTCTAAAAAATCAATGCACATCTCTACTTTGAACTGGGTCTAGAAGCAAGATACACGCACACGTACACACATGCACGCACACACATGCACATACAAATGCAGATATACACCCACAAACACATACATAAACCACACTTCATTGAGGGCCTCCTGTATAAGAAACTTGTTGTGGGCACCCTCACACTGGAGGGGGATACAGAAGACAAAGATAGCCTGCTTCCTGTCTGGGAAAAGAAGGGCAAAGAAATATAAATGGAAAGTGAATGAGGAAAGGAGGAGGAGAAGGAGGTGGGAAGGATGTTAGTACACCACAAGGTGGAGTTGCCCATCTCTGGGATTTCCGCTGATGAATTCTCCCTACATAAGAAACATTTGTGGAATAAATGCCTCCATCAAAAACAAAAATCACTGGAGCCAAGCTATTCAGTCATCCCTCTACCTTAAAGAATTCATAATTTCTTCAGTCATGCAATTAAGAATGCATAGTCTAAAGACATTTTGAGTCGTTGACTCCCAACTCATTGCTTTTAGCAGGATTTAGAAGTGGGGCTAGTTAACTATGTGACCATTCTGTAAGCTGTAAGGGACATAAGAGAGATGAAGAACGTTTTCAGTTGGGCCAGTTAGGCTCTAACTTGGAGAGATAATTAATTCTTAGGTTTCAGGAATGCGTATCATTCCATAATATAGAAGGCATATCCTGCACCATTTTCCTTTTGGGGCATGACCATTGCCTGACTCAAGGTCACATACCAGTAGTGCCTCCCTAAGTGACATCTGGTGAAGGGTTATTTAGTGGATAGTAAGGCTAAAAGCACAGTAGTAGAGAAAAGCCCATTGGGAGCCATCCTCCTGTAATAGTCCTAGGCACACAGTAAGTCCGTTTCTGGGGCAGGTTTTGAGAGCAATAGAATCAGAACACTAGAAAATGATATCAGAAGCTGAGAAGAAATGACATCAGTTGTACAACAAAAAGAGGACTCCACTGAGTGCCCAATGGAAGAACAGAATGAACAGAACACACTAGGAGTAGTTGATTTCAAATAACCAAGTCCCTCTTCTTTTTTCTCTTCTCCTAGTATCATAGACACAAAGTCCCATTGTGAGAGAGACCCAGCACTGTCCCCAGGGGCCTGGCCAGGGGCCTGGATGCCAGTCCCAACTCTACCACTAGTCTCTTATTATTTCTCTCTGGTTATTAAGGTAAAGAAACAGCTCTCAAATCTTGAAAGGCTCTATTCCCTATTCTATTTCATAGACAGTATATTGATTCAACTTCCTATGAGAAGCCTTTCCTAATAATACCTTTGCTGCTTTGTAGTGCTCCCTCAGTCTCTGTTTGTTAGGTTCCCCTGCGGGAACATAAGCTCCTTGGAGGTAGGGCCTCTGTCCAGCACCTAGTACTAGGCCCAGGCCATAATAGATACTTAATAAATGCTTATGGAATCGAACTGAAAATGTTGTACTATGGGATCCCTCCTAAACAGGGAATCTGATGACTTCTAGACTCCAATATATGAAGATATCTGTCTGAGTTTTCATATTTTTGTATATTTAGAGCTTACAGGGACCTCAGGCTCCTTGAAACCAAGCCTCAGAGAGGTTATGCACCAGTGGTAATCATAAAGAAAAGATTTAATTTTTTTTTTTATTTTTGAATACTTCCACATTTTTCTCTAATATAATTAAAAAATATCTCAAGCATTTGCCTGAGAGGACACATAGTTACAACAGAAGGCAATGTGTGTATCTAAAATCTGCCATATTCAGCAAGGCTTTTTCCCTACTCCCTCTCCTCACTACCTTTTCTTTGTCTTTTGTTAAGAAATGATCCTTTTCTGTGAGTGCTCTCTCTTTAAAAGAGAGACATTTGGATTTTGCTGTAACTTGGGGAAAGTCAGCCTGTTGTCAAAAGGTGCCTTCCCATAATGATAAAAAAGTGTTTCTGTAGCAAAGCAAGTCTGTCTTCAGCCCATCCATCCTGTTGGGACAGCGTGCAGCACATATGGTATGTAAAATCACCCCCTTTTTGGAGACACCTGTGGCTCAGTAACACAATGTGGTGGATTAACTTGAAATATTCAGACAGCAATTGGTTCTTCCTTCTCAAATCTTCTGATATTCACTTTTTGGAGCAATGATACTAGAAAGCAATTGGAGGCAGGTTAACTCAATTAATATATGATATATTTATAATTATATAAATATATGCATTTCTATAAGTATATTATAAATATAATTGACTTGGGAATTTATTATTTGACCGGTGGAGGAGGGGGGAGATCTCACAGATCTCCCATGCAGTAAGTATGCATTGTAAGCCCATTTACTATTTGGTGCTTCATTTCATCATGGCTATAGCTACAACTATGATGAGATATATATATATATATATATACATTCTCACATATATGTACAAAAAGGACAAATATATGGTCCAGAGTTCTGATTGTGTCTTCATGTAAAACTAATTTCTAAATGGGAATATCTGCCAGTTCTCAAAACTGAATAGTTTCAGTTGTAATGGGTATAACATAAACTTGTCAGGAAAGTTGTGCTTAAAAAAGACTATGTAGATATTTTTCTAGTCTTTTATTTAAAAAATCAACAAACTTCCATAATGAATTTTACCTATGTTTTATGTTGCTGAAAAATCAAACCTCCTTAATATCTCACAAGCAAATTGTAATCATTTCCTGAAATATCATTGGTGGAAATGGGCAGGTGAGAACTGTAGGGTTCATATTTATAGGCTTCACTAGTTGATAGTCAGCTTTTCTTTTCTGGACTCTTTTAATTGCTCCTAAGACCGTAGGTGGTGCTGCAGTGTCTACAGTGCCAGGTCTGGAGTCAAGGAGACTCATCCATCTGAGTTCAAATCTGTCTGCAAACACTAACTGTGTGACCCTGGGCAAGTCACTTCACCCCGTTTGCCTCAGTTTCCTTGTCTGTAAAATGAGCTAGAAAAGAAAATGGCAAACTACTCCAGTATCTTTGACAAGAAAACCCCAGATGGGCTCACAAGGTGTCAGACAGGACCGAAATGAATGAACAACAAAGACTCATGCAATGCTAATTAAAGGGAATCTTTGGCATCTCCTCCTCTTAGGTCCCCTTTGGATATAGTCTCTTTGCAATGAAGTCCAAATCATCTCATGCTCTTTAGATTGCAGATTTAGATCTGGAAATGACCTTAGAGTTCACCTAATCCAACCAAGTAGCCAGTCTAATACACTGTATACAGATAAAGCATTCGTTCCCATTTTATAGATAAGTAAGCTAAGGAACAGTTAGTCCCTTGATCAAAGTTACACAGGGTGTCCCCAAAGTGTGAAATTATAAGCTTTAATAGCTTCTCAGAGTTGTTTTCTTCTATTATGGTCATTGTGCAAATTGTTCTGATTCTGCATATTTCTCTCTGACTTCTTATATTTTCCCCTCATTTCCCCTCAGGAATCCCCTGAATTCCTCTCATTTGTCATTTCTAGCACCATTTTACATCACATTCATATG
>CM053602.1:11358731-11378585 GCA_028646575.1 Pseudocheirus occidentalis | reverse complement strand
ATCCCCTGAATTCCTCTCATTTGTCATTTCTAGCACCATTTTACATCACATTCATATGACACAGTTTCTTCAGCCATTCCTTGAATGATATATGCCCACTGTTGGGATTCTTTTAATAGTTAGTCCATGAATATTAAAATGAGTTACACTGCTACAATTGTGGCATTGCAAGAACAAGCAGTGGCTTTTCTTCTCTTATTACATCACGATCCCTTACTCAGTAAATTCCAACGGCTCCCTATCATTCCCAGGCCCAAATATAAACTCCTATTTGACATTAAAGTGCTTTATAGCCTGGCCCCACCCTACTTATCCATTTGTATGAACATATTACTGTTCTTGCTATTTCTTACACATAACCTTCCATTTTTCTTTTCTGTGTCTTTGCATTGGCTGTTTCAAATGCCTAGAATGCTTGCTTTCCTCACTTTTCCCTGGTTGCCATCTTCAGTAAGCCTTCCTTGATTCCCCATTCTGATTTTAGCACTCAGAGATCAACCCAAGTTCATCTTGTACCTACTTAGCACGTGTTTTCTTGTATCTTTCTTTCCCTGTCTTCAAGGGGCTATTTTCTTTTGCCCTTGTATCCCCAGAGTCTGGCACTGTGTCTACTACATAGTAAGTCTCCAATAAATTCTTGTTGATTAATTGAGCATATTCATCTAGTCCTGATCTCTGTCCTGAATTCCAGCCTCATTTCATGTCTACTGTACCTGAATATGCAGTAGGCACCTAATGCTCAGCCAGTCCACAGTGTCACTGATAATACTCCCCCCAAGTTCCCTCATCCTGAATTCCACACATTGTGAAGTAGTGAATGTCTTCAGGAATCCCAGGGTTCCCCTTCCCCAGGATAGGAAGATCTATATGTCACTGGATTAAACTGAGAGCCTAAAGACCATGGCTGTATTTGTACTGCCCAAGGAAAGTGGCAGCTAGACTGTGTCACTACTGTGGTCTGCCAAGAGCTGGAGAAGCTTTTGAAGAAAAAAACCAGAACTCCAATCCTCACCAAGGGAACTTGCTTATAATGTAGAGAGTGAATACACGCTCAGTTGAAGTCACTTGTATGAAGACTTAAATGTGAGCATTCCCAGCCCCAACGCAGTACCTCTAAGGCTCCCATGACAGATCCCTTCCATGGAGTGAGGAATAGTAAGGGTGTTGGAAAGAAGGGCAGCTGGAAAAATCTAGAAAGCTTTGTAGAATCTCCAGAATGATCTCTACAGTGTGCCAGTCTGATTTAGTTTGAAGTAAATGCTTGAAACATCAGAACACATACACGTATGAAAAACCAGGTGGAACGTGCTAACTGCTTGTAGGTGATCCCGCCATGGCCCTTTTCCACTGTGGGGAAAGGTGCACCTGATTGTTTGTTTGTTTAGTCAGTGACAAGTGGGCATTTGCAAATGAGATCAATCTCTCTACCAACTCATATTTCATTTATTTGAAATGTGATTTCTAAGTTAGTGGCCAGATGATCCTCCTCAATCACATATTCATTCACATTCTCAACCACTTTATAATCTGTTTCGTTCCTCAAGTAAAACGTTCATTTTTTTGCCCCTTTGGCATTATAAGAAGATACGGACATTTTTGTGAAAGATCAAATGAACATTTAAATGGAGTCACTGCTAATGAATGAATGTTAAGAGCACTAATGCTGAAGAAAGTGCAGATGTAAAAATAGCAATTGAGAATTATAGTCCAGGTATGATTGTCAGATGTGCCAGAAAGTAAATTTTGTAGGGAAGAATGTTATCCTAAAGAATAGAAAAATAGGGGCGGCTAGGTGGCGCAGTGAATAGAGCACTGGCCCTGGAGTCAAGAGGACCTGAGTTCAAATCCGGTCTCAGACACTTAACACAAAAACTAGCAGTGTGACCTTGGGCAAGTCACGTAACCCCAACTGCCTTCCAAAAAAAAAAAAGCCAAAAAAAAAGAAAAGAATAGAAAAGTAGCATTATGGAGTCAAGTTTGGCCTTGGAGTCACAGAGACCCGAGGCCCTGTTCTGCCTTTGGCATTGCCCCACCGCAGGTTCCCCACCCCTGGCATAGCCTGTGTGAGCAGAAGCAGACAAGTCACATAATCCTTTAGTGCCCCCCAGACAATACCTTAGGATTATAAGTGACCATGTGCAAATCTGCATCAGGGGAGGTAGCTTTCATACTAGAAATTGCCTCAGTAAATGAAATCCCGCATCTGGCTCAAAACCAGCTTATGCATGGCTCATATGTATAAATGTAACTACACATATAGACACATAGGACATATTTATATCCCTAGAACATCTACCAGAGACAACCGATTCTAACCTTTAAAGCTCTTTAGAGAACCTCTGGTTTTTCATAATGCTTCATTTCCAAGAAAGAGAAAGACAAAATGGGAATTTTAAAAAAGTCCTCCTTTTCTGCTTCACTGTCTTCGTCACCAGAACCTGGGAGGGAAAAAGCATTTTGCCAAGTGGAAACCTTGGCTCTTCATTCACATGCATGAGAAGGCTGTCAAGCAGTAGCCTGCCTCTTGGGCCACCATGATTATGTTAGACAGAAAATGACGTGGCTTTGGGGGGAAATACTTCACAGCTCCCTAGTTTTTATTCACTTTTTTTAAAAGCAATTTTCTGGGGAAATCAGATAGATCAAAATGCAAGCAACAGCAGGGAAATGATTTAGCAAGGTAAAGCAGAGAGAAATCAGTGTGGCAGTGGTTAGAGGCAGCAGTAGCAGCTTCTGAGCTTGAAGCCCCTTTGTCACATACTATCAGTTGGACCATTAGCCTGTGATCAGTTGTCACATTGGCTTCAGAGCCAAAGTGATGGCATGGAAATTGCACTTGTGTATTTTCATTGGGAAGGTACCCACAGGGAGACGGAACTGCTTTGTCCACACTTAAGTGCTACAGTGAATGACCCCTCTGATATCTGACAGAATGTCTTGAAAAACTCTCACAGTAATGGGCCAGTTGGAGGTCAAAAAGGTTAGCCAAAAAGAGCTACAATCACACCATTTTGTCATAGCAATCCAATAAAATGGTTTTAGCATCCAGTTTTACTCATCTTTTTGACAAATGTTCCCTAGGAGCTGAATATAGACAGCCTCTAAGTTCTTGGCTCCTGTCAATCAACAAAGCCTGTATTAAGCACCAATAGCTGCTGCCTACAAGGAGGTTACCTTCTGTTGAAGGAGACCATATTTACTTATCTATAAAGCAGATATTGGATCATGGTGGATGGGGAAGCCCTCACAACTGGGGTATCAGGAAAGGCCTGGTGTTTGAAATGTCTTGAAGGAAAATAGGGATTCTAAGAGATGGAGGTGAAGGGGAACTGCAAGTAGACCAGGTTGGATAGAAGATAAAAGGTACAAAGAAGGATAATGAGAAATTTGCCAAGAATTATGCTAAAATAAGGGATTGGCATATATTCTTTTATATAAAGTATAAAAACACATTTTATATATTTTATCCATTTATGTAGAGGCAGTAGGGATCCACTGAAAGTTCTTAAGCAGAAGAAGAACATGACCTTAGGACTATTTTGGCAACTCTGGATTTAATATTGAATATTGATGTGGATATGATTCAATCCAGGTGGATTGAAGAGAGGAAAGACTGGAAGTTAAGCTGTAATTTGGAGGCAGTGTCCCAGATGAAACATATGAGGACCCAAACTAGCATAGGAAGTAAAAGGAAAGGAGACACATGAGAACTATGCTGTGCAGATAGAATCAACCAGAGTTAGCAACTGATGCCAAATAAGGGGAGATGAGAGGGAAGAGTTGAAGATGATGCAAAATTGTAAATCTGGGTTACTGAAAACATGGTGACACCCTGGAAAGAAAAAGGAAGTAGAGAAGGGGAAGGGTGGGTTTAGGAAGGATGATAAAGAACTCTGTTTTGGACAGTCCTATCTCTCTAAGATACCCAGGTCCAGAAGTCCAATAGCTAGTTGATAATACAAGAGCAGAGCTGAGGACAGGGGTCAGGAAGTCATCTTAATAGAGATGATCATTGAACCCTTAGAAGGTGATGGAATTAGCAAATGAGAGGGACAAAGACAGAGCCTTCAAATACAACTATGGTTTAGGGCCTGGGGAACAGATTATTCCCCAGCAAAGGAAAGTGAAGAGTGCTCTGATAGGCAAAAAGGAAACCAGAATAGTGCAGTATTAGGAGACTATTAATGTCTAAAAGCTGGCCTTTGTGACATCAAGCTGTTGGGGCAGCTTGAGGGGAGTATTGGATAATTCCCCAAATGTGACTCAACCCAGTGCCCTCCTATTCTGCCCTATGCCAAGATCAGATCCTGACAGGACAATAATCAGTTATGCCATGTCTGTATCCTCAAAGGGAAGTAAAGAGTAAGGAAAACTGAGACAATAAAAGGCTAATAACATTACTTTCTCCCTTTCTTGAACTGGTTAGGGGACACTGTTTTTGTGCCAGTGTTTTGTCTCCTGCCTCCACTCTTTCCCATAGGTTGCTCTCCCATATCTAGAGCATATGCCCTGTTCATTTCTACATATTATCTTTCTTTTTAGTCTGGCCACCTCTTCCATGTAGCAAGCTCTGGATCTCATCCAAGATAAAAGTTCTCCCTCTCCTATCTCCAATTTTCCTGGAGTGTTTCTGTCAGTATCTTTCCTTTACTAACCCCATCACACTCCACTTAAGTGTGTATCTCCCTCCTTTCCACTCCCCTCCCCACATAAACACAAACACACACACTCACACTCACACACACACACACACACACACACACACACACACACACACCCTTCAGCAGAATATAAGTTCCTCAATGACAACTTTTCATACAACTTTTGATCTTTCTGTCCTCAGTACCTACAACAGAGCCTGGAATATACCAGACAATAAACATTTCATGAATATAATACAGCTTTCATATAGTAATTGCTTTAGTTCTCCATGTCACTTCTCACATGCAGTCACAGCCCCAGAGCCATGTGGCACACAGGGCTGCTCAGTAGTAAGTCCTGCCATGTATAGCATAATGTGCTAGTCACTGAGGAAGATGCACAAAGGCTTTGAAGGATGGGTACAATTAAGATGTCAAAGGTTAAGGGAGCAGAAACCCATGGTATTTTAAAGAACAAGCAATCCAGCTGGACTGAAACATAGGGCCTGCCTGTTCAGGAGAATAGAAAATGAAACTGGACAGATAGGTCAGAGGACCCTGACCATAGGCTAAGGAGTTTGGACTTGATCCCACACACAGTAGGGAATGAGATAAGCCATTTGATCAAAGCAGTGGCAACAGATGGGAGAATGGTGTCACGCAAGACTAATTTCAAATGATGCAAAGTTTCATAAGAAGGAGAGCCATTCAATGGCTGCCTCAGAAGATACTAGGTTCTCTGCCGCTAGAGTTCTTTAAGACAAGATTAAATAACCACTTGGCAGGGATTCCTTTTAGAGATGGGTTGGGCTAAATTTGATCTCTCCCAACTCAGAGGTTCTGTGATGAGAATTCTGCTTTAGGAAGAACACCCTGGCAATTGTGTGTATGCTGGATTGGCAAAGGAAAGACTAAGGGGAAGAATCAGTGAGAGAGCTATTGCATTAGGGGCGGCTAGGTGGTGCGGTGAATAGAACACCGGCTCTGGAGTCAGGAGGACCTGAGTTTGAATCCGACCCCAGACACTCCACACGAAACTAGCCGTGTAACCTTGGGCAAGTCACTTAACCCCAAAGACTCTGCCCTCGCCCCTCCAAAAAGCAAAGAAAAGAAAAGAAAAGAAAAGAAAAACTATTGCATTAGCCTAGGTGAGAGGGCCAGAATCAGAGTGGTGGCAGTAAGACTAGAAAACTGAGAAAGAGAGAGTCTCTGTGGAGGTGAGATCAACAGGACTTCACTATAAGCAAGGCCAGTGCTAAGTAAGAGGGAGGAGAAAAAGATAGCTGGGAGTTTGTGCTTGTGTGACTCGGGGCTTGGTAGTTCCATTAACAGAAATAGAGAAGTCAAGAGGAAGAACAGGTCTGAGTGGAGCCATGATGTGTTCTGATTTTGACCCCTGCAATTTGAGATGTCAGTGAGATTGCCAAGTAGAGCTGTCCAGTAGGCAACTGAAAATGCAGAATCTCTGCTGGAAACATTGTAGAAAACAACAGTGATAAGTATAGCCAATGTAATAGGAGCAAATGAAATCTAAATTAGGAGCTGGCTGAAGCTCTGCGAGTAACTGAGAAAACCATAAGAGGGAATAGCAAAGGCAAAGAAGACTGAGTTGGGTTGGTAGCGGTATGAAATGCTGCTGGTGAGCTCCACTGTCCTGAATGCGTGCTGCCACTCGATAGCCAAAGCACTAACAAACCAGACCTTTAGAGGCCTGATCATCCATGAAGCACATTTCATGTGCCATCTGCTTTAAGAAAAGAATGCCCTAGAATAATATGCTCTTTCCCTAAAATAGCAGCACATTCATGCCAGTGCTTATGCATTTACATGGGCTTCTCAAAGTGATAGAGGGACATAGTGTACTTATACTTCACAGAGCAAAAGTGGTACCTGTGGGGAAGAAAGCCTAGAGCCATTTCCATGAAGTGGAATATGTTCTGGAGGCTTCTGCATTGTGATATGAAACTGTCTAGTCATTCATATTAGTAGCTACATGGGGCTTAAATAGTATTGTATAAAATTATCACAATATTCCCACTAGTGCTACAATATTTGTTTCAAGGAGCCTGAGCTCATCAAATATGAAGCTAAGAACAATTTCTCCTGAAAATTTTTTTTTTGCTTTTTTTGGAGGGCAGTTGGGGTTAAGTGACTTACCCAAGGTCACACGGCTAGTTTTTGTGTGTGTAAGTGTGTTAAGTGTCTGAGGCCGGCTTTGAACTCAGGTCCTCCTGACTCCAGGGCCAGTGCTCTATTCACTGCACCACCTAGCCGCCCTATCTCCTAAAAATTTTAAATAGTGAAGCTGAAATTCCTGGAAGAATGCTGAAAAGATAGAATACAAATTTATTAAAGCTTATAATTAGTAATTAACCCCAATAATCCATCTCTGCAAAGAAGGAAAGTAAACTTTCTCCTCTCTCCCTTGGAGCCTAGCTCTATCCTTATAATTAGCATTCAGTTTCTGAGTCTTTCCATGTATAGTAGTCATTGTATAGATTGTTTTCCTGGTTCTGCTTACTCCACTCTGTGTCAGTTCACAGAAGTCTCTGCATGCTTTCCATGAATATTTCTTCATACTCATTGTTTCTTATAATGCAATAATATTCAATTATAGTCCTATAATTTGTTTCACCATTCTCAGGTTGCTGAGAGTCTGCTTCATTTTCCCTTCTACATGAAATGCTTCTATAAATATTTTCATATATATGGGTCTTTTCTTCCTATCTGTGACCTCTTTGGAGCAAAATTTAAGAAATCTCTGATTTTTTTTTCTTTTTGGCTTTTTAAACCCAGTTCTGCATACTAAATTGGAAGGTTGCTAATCCTTTTCAGTCCTGTTCCTTCTGATTAAGTTACAGAGTTTTAAGTAGTTTCATTTAGTCACAAGAGGTTCAGTTGTTAGTGTAAAGGGGGGGCAGGGCAGGAGGGTGAGGAAGATGGACAGCATTCTGGCTGAAAGTTCTTTTATTTGGAGTAAGAGCAAGCAGCAAATAAAAGTCTGGAAATGGTAGAATTAAAAAAAAATAAAAGATCCTAGAAAATGGTCTGATCCCCTAGGGAGTGAAGAAATAAAATTGGGATTTTCAGCTTGATTAGAGTTTGATTTATGAGCTGCTTGTTGTTAACAGGAGAAGAATAGGATTTACCTTCTAAGGGAGAAAATATCATTGGAAAATGCCTTCCAGTTCAGGAAGGTTAACCAAAACAATTGTGGTAGTAATTGGGACTTCTGGAGCCAGCAAAAATCCCTGAAAAATTGTGTCACTGAATTATAGAGTTGAAAGTGCAGTGTCATTTAGGTTTATGTATTTTATCTATCTATCTACATCCATCCATCCAGCCATCTATCTATCTATCTATCTATCTATCTATCTATCTATCTATCTATCCATGCACATGTATTTTTAAATTTTTTATGTATTTTAAAATTCCATTTAAGAGAGTAGTCTAATAAATCCCCACAGGTCTAATTTTTCTGTTGCAGTGGGGAGTGTGATCCCAGGGGCCCTGACAGAGATTTTGGCCTTTCTTGATGGGCAAGGGTCATTGAATCTATCTTGGTGTGTCCCTCAGGAGAATGTAAACTCCTTGAAGGAAGGTACCAAAGCATTTTTGTCTACATACCGCCCAGTACTTAGTACCTTGCCTGGCACCCAGTAGGCCCTAAAGAAGTGCTTGCTTATTGATTGGTGACCCTTGGTCTCCATGCCTAATTGGGGATTTCCCAGGCCAGAATCGTTTAGGAAGACTGTGGCCTGGGTTCCTCACTAGCCATGACTGGGTCTGACTCCCCTGGAAATTCAGGAAGAGAGAGGAATATTCTCCTCTTAATTCTTGTGAGGGAAGGCCTCTTGTCAGTATGCTCCCAGACATGAGAGGAAAATTAATCCAACTATTTAAAAGAGGGGGAAAAGATGTATAATGCATAATCAATGTAATATTTCGATCATTATGTCAATCAGAAGATTTCTGGTTCATTTGCATGAACAAGTACCAAATACTTGATTGAAATTAACAATTTTGAAAGGGAAAAATTCAAAATCACATAGATTAAGTGTTTATGAAATACCATATTACATTGAATGTTAAAATGAGGAAAAGGAAGATGTTGTTTACCTTTTACTTCATTGAGTAATATTTCAATAGACCTTGGGGCCCAAAAATGTGTAACCTCTCCCAAGATATGTAAGTGGAGTTATTTTTTAATGTCATTACTTAAAAAAGGAAGTAGGTCATTGTGTCTTCATGAAAGGCTCAAGGTCTAGCAGACCCTATACAACTAGAATGGTTTAAGAGTGAGTATAGGGACAGACTCTATATTGGGGACCAGTTTAGCTGAGGATAGAAAAACCCATACCCAGGATAGGCCCAGAACAATAAATTCTTCAGACCTAGCAACTCACAAAGACCATGTACTCAATCATAGAGAGTTTGGGATCTTCTCCATCAAAGGGGGCATTCATACCAATGGTGTCATAGATTCTCAAAATACTTCAGTATGGAATATGTCCTTGAACAAAAGGTAATTAAAGAAAGTGGGTCTCTCTACATGGCTCTCAAACAAGTCTTGACTCATGTATTCCCTTATAAAATAAGAGTAGCAAATCTCTCTTTCACAAGTTGTGAAAGTATAATTAGGTATTGTTGAACCCAGCAATGAAAATAGCTCATAAATGGTTGTAGTGTCTCCATCATTAGAAAGAATACTAAACTAACAGTTTTGATTAGGTGAATTTATTGTTTGGAACAGAATCCAGGAACACAAAGCAAGCTTAAGTCCTTTGCTGACTCTGATTATGATGTTAAAAGGAGTCAAATGAATGATATATTTTTATGGGTTTCTTACTTTTTAATAGTGTTATTCTGCTTTAAGTGTGTCTTTAACTCAATAAACACTTATTCATTGTATTGAATATTGTTCTTGAACATAGACACATACACATTTGCCATAATCTTTTGCATTTTGTCATCACCATTCTAGGATGGAATGTGTGTATGTATGTGTGTATGTATGTAGGTATGTATGCATGTAGGTATGTACATATGTATGCATGTACGTATGTACGTATATACGTATGTATGTATGTCTTGATACTTCAGTTGATCCATTATCTTATAGTTCTGGCTATTCCCTACAAAGGGGCATGTAACATTCATGCCTTCTCATCTTGTGTCACCTCTTCCTGAATCCTCTTCTAAATCTTCCATAATGGATCAATTCCATGTGCTGAAGACCTCTAGGTCGAATTTTATAGGAACTAGTTTAGCTCTTAGGCTGAGCTACTTACTATCAGTGATCTTTGATGGATCTTGGAGAAAACCCATCCAAAATACCACAAGAGCATAAAAGGGCAAATGTCTTGATTTTTGGTAAAAGAGTCTAAAAGTTATAGGCCACTAATTCTTTCTTTAATTCCCGGTAGAATTCTAGAATATATTATTATAGAGATAGTCAGTGAACACCCAGAAAAGGAAACGGCGATCACAGAGAACACAACTTGGCTGGTGCATAGAAGACTTGCTAGAATAACATTATTCCCTTTGCTGACAAGACAATTAGGCTGAGCAGTGAGGGAGATGATGTACATATCATATTAGTAAAGCATTTAACAGAGTTTCACAGCACAATGCTTATGGAAACAATTAAGAGGTACAATTAAGTGAACGAATGGCTAGACTCAAAGAGTAGCCATTAGACTTTATGTTAAAAAATCCACTTCACAAGTACAGGCCAGAGGATGTGTAGCTAGAAGCCAGTCTAGAGATTTCACAGACTATAAGCTCAGTATGTGGACAGTGTGATATCATAGCCAAAAACTCTAGTCTAGTGGTTAAGGGTAGCTGCACTTGATTTCTATTTGCCTCAGTTCACTCATCTATAAAGTAGGGACAACAACAGCATCTAACTCCCACTGTGATTGTAATGATCAGATGAAATAATATTTGTAAGATCTTAGCACAGGGCCTGAGCCATAATAGACACTATATAAATCCTTCCTCCTTTCCTCCTTCCCTAATGGAATGTTAGGTTGCTACTGAAAGAGTTAGACTTTCCCTTCAGAACTGGGGTAATGCTAATTCCACTGTGCTCCACCCTGGTTAGACCACATCTGGAAAACTGGATGTTAATGTGCTATAGGGCATCCAAAGGAAGGCCAAGAGGATAGTCCATAGCTTCAAGATTGACAAAACGTCCACAGATGAGGCAGGGAAGGTGTACAATAGCTGCATTCAAATATTTGAAAAGTTGTTGCTTAGAAGAAGGGTTAGGCTTATTTTATTTGATCTTAGAGAGAAAAAGTAAGAGAGCCAGAATAGCAAATAAGCAGAAATGTATGTAAAGAAACGTTTCCAACCAATTAGGAACGGTCTCATTGGGGAATGGTTAAACAAACACTGGTACATGAATGTTCTGGAATAATACTGTGCCTTAAGAAATAATGAACATGAAGAATAGAAAACAGCATGAGAAGACGTATGTGAACATATGTCAAATGAAATAAGAAGAATTTATCTATTGAACAGATGTATATACATACATGTACATATATAATGAATAATATATACAATTACTATTACAATATACAGGCATTCCTCATTTTATTGTGCTTCAAAAGATATTGTGGTTTGGGTTTAGTTTGGTTTTTACAAAACGGGAGATTTGTGGCAACCCTGAACAGAGCAAGTGTGTTGGTGCCATTTTTTTTTTCTAATAGCTGTGGTCACACAGTGTCTCTGTGTCACATTTGGGTAATTCTCACAAAATTTCAAACTTTTCCATTATATCTGTTATGGTGATCTGAGATCAGCATTCCTTGATGTTACTGTTGTCATAGTTTTGGGGCCATGAACCATACCCATCTAAGACAGTGAATTGTAGTGAGACACAACAATATTAAAATTAGGCCAATTAATAGCCCTACAATGATCGCTAAGTGTTCAAATGAAATGAAGAGTTGATCTGTCAGGCAAACTTTATTGTTTTCTTATTTTAAGAAGTTGCCACAGTACCCACCCACCCACCTCCCAACCCCTGATCAGTCAACAGCAAGTTATTATATCAAGGCAAGTCCCTCCACCAGCAAAAAGATTACAACTTGCTGAAAGCTCAGGTGATGGTTAGCATTTTTAAACAAGTTTCCTTCTTTGTAGGGGCGGAGGTCTACTGGTACAAAACATGAAATATGCTGTCAGATTCAGGTGATGTGTTGGTTAGTTTTTTTCTGTTTTTCTTTTCCCCTCTATTTCTATTAAGAGTCATGAGAATAAACTCCAAAATCTAAACTAGTTTAGAAAGAAATTTATTAGGGTCCTTTGGTAGAAGAGGAAAGAGGGAAGGATACTGCCTCTTCAGTCTCTTCAAGGCTTATATTATTTAGAATTTCGGAGAACACAGGCATGAGTAGCACTAGGCAAAGTCCATTGAGATGTATATCAGTAAGTATAAACATTCAAATTAAGGTCAACTGAGATAGAAGCATAAACATTAAAATTGGAGGATTCAAAAGTGCTGGGAGTAGACTCAAAGCAATACCCCAGAGGGCTACTAAGCATTCCCTGCAGCCATCCATCCCCCTGGGTCTCTCACCTCTTGGGTAAGATTTTGATTTGGGTCATTTCTAGCCATATCCAGGAGCAAGGTTCGAACAGTGTTAAGGAATGAGGCTTTCTGAACAATGCAACAACATATTTCCCTATACTATCTGATTCTGTGTTCCAGAGAATGGCTCTTGGAGTAGGTAAGGGGGAAGAGGAATATATTGAGCTGAAACTTTAATACAAACAAAAAGATATCAATAATAATGTTTTTAAGTCGCATGGGAACAGGAAATAGTTGGTTCTCTCTCTTTGTAAGTGTTCATTCAAGCAAAGATTGGTGGGGATTGTACAGAGGAGATGCTTATTCAAGTACAGGTTAGACTATAAGGCCTCCAAAGCCTGTGCCAACTGTAAGATTCAGTGATTCTCATCAATAGACTTATATAGTACCCATAGCCTTTTGTATCAATTTAATGAACACTAGTTAAATACATCTTGTATAGTGTGAGGGGGGAAGAAGAAACTAGTGGCAAAAACAAAGAAGCATTCCTCACACTTTCAGGAAAAAAAGAATAAGAGCAGATTTGTTCTGGAGAAGTTTTGTTCAGCTCAAGTAGACATGGTATAAATATGCATGTAACATCATGCAGTGAGCTATCTTTTTGAAAAGCAGTTTTCCCCAGAATAACATCACAGCAGCAGTCAATCCATTTTGTCACTGCTATCCAATGCCATCTCACTTTTCCTCAGTAATGCACCACTTTTCAGCCAAAATGATGATATTTATTAGTTAGGATGAGTCACCTCCTTTGCTTACCCACTCTGCCCACAGGCTCTTTTTGAATCCCCCTCTAGAGGTATTCTAGAATATAGTTGGGCTATCTCTAAAAAATTCATATTATTAAATTGGCCTGCAAATGTTTTATCCACTCATCTCATTATTTTTTCCTCTTAATGTGCTACCTAGCTGTGAGCTACATTTTCTTTCTATAAATAGTAGGAGTAATATTTGCAAATCTTGCATCTCAAAGCCATTTTCAATCAAGGTTGGAGTTTGGACATTAACTAATATTCTTCCGTGCTTAAAAACCCAACCATTTTGGGAATATGTCCTCCCCTGAGTTTAGTTGAGTGACTTTTGAAGCTCACCAGTAGATTCTTATTCTCACCAACATTCAGCTAAAATGATTTAGGAATCCAAGGACCTTAATGAGACAAAATTCTAGCTTTCCAAAATTTCTGGAGACAAAACAGTTTACAACCTGGCTCTCTAAAAGTTTCTAGGGCTGAAAAGTTCTCCTGAAGAATTTCTTCCTTATACTCAGCCAAAACAAATCCTTCATGTGATGTGAGTCTGCCTCTTATTTTTCCCCCACAATTGGGATTGAGGTTAATTTCAATATCCCCTTTAGAACAATTTATCATGTATTTATTTGTTTATTATTCATAACTGACAGCACTTTCTTCAAAGAAAGCATCCCAACTTTTTCTTAAGAAATCCCATAGCCTTAACCATAGTTACTAGTACCAACCCCCACCAACACTTGCATCCAGCTCCCCAAATACACACCCACTTACATGCACATTCGCACTTACAAACACATACCCGCACTCCTTCAAAGCAACTCTAGTGGGACTCCTCGGCATCTGTAATACTATGGAGAAGCAAGGGCAGAGGAATCAAAGGCAGTTTGCCAAGAACAGAGACTAATCAGCCAGTCTTCTTGATGCTCCCTGAGCTCCCAAAGGCACCACTTTAAAAAAAATTAATTTGCTCTGGGGAGAGGATGAGTGGTAAGAGTGGGAAAACAGCTGAACTCTGAATGAGTAAGATTTGTGTTCAGTTTCCTGCCTCTGAGTAAGTGATCACACCTTTGAGTACTCTCCATAGGCCAATCTCCAGAACCCTAAGGGCAACTCTTATCAATTTTTCCAGGCTGGCCTCCTCCTTTCCTCCAGCCAGTATTGCAGTTCCTGAATTCTGCCTCTGATTCTGTTATGATGAACAGTATCAGTCTTAGTACTTGCCCCTGGCTTGAAGTGACAACAGGGTTTCCTTCACCTGTATATTTTTCTGAATGGGGATCCTCTCAGGACCTCTTAACATGGTCCTCAGAAATTGAACTCAGAAATCAAGAGTGATTTTGTGGGAGAGGAAAATGATGGCCTCATGTTGATTTTTAACCCAGGGACTATGAAATTGTACCAGAAAAAGAGTCCTTAATAGGGAAACTGTGGAATACTTAAATAATGACAGATACCCTCAATCAAAGAACCAAAATGAATTTAAACTCAGCTTCTAGGCAGTGTTAGGATTGATACTGTCAGATCATTGTCAATGAAGCTGACTTTCCTTTTCATTAACATTTCCTTTTTAAATGTGGTCCTTTGTTCTCCTTGTTTGCTTCTTGGAAGAGTAGTTAAGATGCTTATCACCCAGAGCTTTCTGAGTGATAGCTATTCTTGCCTTTTGTAAAAGATTGTGTCCAATAACAGGCGAAATGGTAGGAAATAGATTAGTATAATATGAATGACCCTTGAGAGTCTCAACTTTTGAAAATTGTCTTTTGATGACCTTTGGCCAGGAAGTCACTATCTTAGGCAGTCAACTCTAATTTACTCACTTTAGTAGTAGATTTGTGAGATGGCACCCACAAAGCTTATTAAGACCACATTAAGAGTAGGTCAGCCTCAGAGCAGGGGGGGCTCCCACAAAGGGGCTGCCTTTGGAATCAGGGGAGCTGGATTTGAATCTTTATCTGGGTGAACTTGAACAAGGCAGGTCCTGTCTTTTGGGCCTCCTTTGGCTCATCAGGAAAATGATGTCAGACTAGATAAGGTAAGAAGGCACCTTGCTCTGAATCCAGCATCCTATGAGCTCAAGTTGATAGTATTTGGAGTCAGAAGACCTAGGTTCAAATTCTGACTCCGCCACTTGATTCCACTGTGCATTTAGGCATGTGCCTTCCTCTCTCTGGCCTCTCTTCTGTAAAATGAAAGGAAGTTGGACTAGATCATTTTAAGGTCTCTTCCAATTCTAAATCCATGGGTTTAATCTCTCACTGGCATAGCTCAGTTGCCATTCATCTCCCTTCTCTTTGCCTTGTCTCTACCGTCACTGCTAGCCCAGTCAGTTTAGGATCTTGGGAAACCTGCTCTTCCCCCATACTACAGGGGTGAAAGAGAAAATGAAGAAATTGTACTAAAGGAAATCTGAAAATCCTAGATCCCTCCAGTCACTAATAGAGAGGGATTTACTTGTATTTACAGGACAACCATTTGTTTCAAAACTCAACTTTTGGCCCTTTCTACTTTTATACATGAAAAGGGTTGAGCTACAAACTGCCAAAAACCAAAACAAAGGAACTACACAATCTGAATGTCAGCTGTTTTTTGTGAACTGAAGAGGGTACCCACAAAGAGGGTTAGGGTAATAAAGACCCCAAAATACCAACATGCCGGGTCCTGCCAAAAGAATTCCACTCAAGTCTTCTCAGCCAAAGAAAAACAAAGTTTATTAATAGTTCACCTTATGGGGTAGACTCTCAAGGAGCCAGTCTGTTCTAGGTCATTCTTTGGTTCTCTCACACCACATGGAGGGAAGATGGGATCCTTTATACAGGAAAGTTGTGGGAGGAATCTAGGGGGAGTCTAGAGGAGGAGTTTGGGGAGGGTCTTCAGGGGGAGTCAGATGAGGTCAGACTCCAGTAATGAGTGATTAAGGGTGAGAAGTTGCTGGAGGCTACCTGGAGACCACAGATAATGGTGGGCTAGGCCAGTTCAAGGGTGGGAAACAGTTGGAACAAAGGAGGGCTAAAGACTTGGGCAGAGGCACAACTTATGACCTCAGGCAAATGCCTTCTGTGGGAAGATTCAAGGAGAGCTCAAAGCAGGTGGCAGAACCTGTACCTCAAAGATTCAAGGAGAGCTCAAGGGGGCTCCCAGAACTGCACCTCATCAGAACCTTCCACCTTTTGGACTTTGTTGGTGCCCTTGCATTCCACGGTAGAACCTGGAATTTCTTATTTTTAGTTAGAATAAATGGTTGGGAAATAACCAGACGGGAAGTATGCTGTCAGGGTAAGGTTGCGATGTGGCTATAGTATTATATATTTTGATATTAATCTATTTCAGAGAGCCTAATGGATTGGTTTAGAGAAAAGTCTCATCAGAGCATCCCTTGTATCAGGTTTAAAGTTAGTATACATGAGTCTTTCAAAGGAGTTTGTTTCCTTGCATGTACAGAAAATGCAACACCTATTGTTAAATAACAACAACAACAACACCCAACAACCTTGGCTTTTGGAGAGGTGTTGATTGGATATATTTTGTTCCTAAAGTTTTCTTTGTCCTAGATAATATGCAAAAAGAAAATCAAATTAAATAAAACTGCCTTTAGAACTCTCATGATAGTCTAGCCAATTTAGGAAGAGTGGAAAGGTAACTTCCTACTGGGAAATCCTAAAAAATTTTACAAGATCAATTTTAAAATGCATTAAAATAGAATTTCTATAGGAAAGAGCTCATATAGATACATGAATTCAATTTAGGTTAGGAATAAATACATTTTAATTTGGGGGTAAAAATGAAACTTCTTAAATGTCAGTACTTACTTTGAACTGCAAAGTTTTCGTTAACATATTTATAGCGTGATTTTGATCACTATGAATTGAGCTGAATCTGAAGTGTGTGAATCCTTATTCACTGATGCCGTGTTTTGGAGAGAGTGAAAAGTTTTGTGAGTTTTTTTCTTTTCCCTTATATAAGAAAGTCATTCATACTTATTCAGCCGTTGATTAGCCTGGAATATAAGGGTGAAGTATTTTTTTTCTCATCAATCACAAGAATGCTTCTGACAGAGTGTATGCATAAATTACAGTGCTTTTGATGTGAATATATGTGATATGAAATAGGCTTCATTTTTGATAAATAGCAAAATCATCTAATTTCTTATATCTGATTTCACTATTTGTGTATTTTCATTGTATATTTATAATGCAGAATGTCCAGAAAGATAAAGCTAGAGTCCACTGTCATTTCCTTTAGTCTATAAAAATCTAATAAGAGAAACTATTAAGATGATCAGATTCTGTTACTCATTCTGAATAAGAGAGCATTTCCCCACCCTTACCGGCAAACAAAGTACACATTCTATTATAAGTCTTTTATAGTCATGCTGTTGATGAGAAGTCATTTAACAAAAATAACTTTTCTATGCTTTTGAGACACTAAGGCTTATTAAATTGTGCCTAACTGGTCTTCAAAGGCTCCTCATAAGGCCATAGCTTTCTAGAACTAGAGCAGCACACTTACTAGTAGTATCAGGCCTTTCCTTTTGATTATGAGTACCAAACACTTAATTTGGATTGATTTTCAAAGACTCATTGTGCAAAGAGTTGAATAAATGAGTGAATGGGCAGGACAATGAATTAGCAAATCTCCCAGATGGCTCTGGGGAAGTGAAACCCATCCAATATACCTCTGCAGATTAAATGAATGGAGATAAGAGTGTGAAAACCAGTTCCCCTCTCGAGCTTTCCCAGCTACTCAGAAAAAAGCAGGGAATCTGTGACATGTGTAGTGTAACAGACAGACCACTGACTGACTCAAGGAATGTGGTTACTTTTCACCAAGAAAAATCTAGTCATTTAACTAAGGAGGAAATGTATGTGTAATTCTTCTCAAAAATTTCAAAATGATTTACTTAAGTGATTTTCTTTTCTCATTATGCCAAAATCCCTGTAAAGTAAGGAGGCAGCATGACATTAACTAAAAATTTCAACGGTGAGCAAAAGAAGGTCTTTCGCTTGTTCTTACCTAAACTTCAGATGTTACAGTGTTTTCCATATGATTATTTATAACTTGGATGATAAAGGAGATTTGAGGAAATGAATGCTACTTTGCTTAAACTTGTCAGTCAGTGTATTTTCTTTTTCAAAAAGTCACCGATGCTTTCTTTGTGGCTTTTTTATGCCACAGCTATTTTGAGAAATGTTCCTTTGTAACAAAAAAATAATCAAGCAAAAAATTAAATCAAGCATTCGTTAAGCATCTATTATATGCCAGGCAATTTACAAAATTAAGTATAAACACCCATTCTAGTGGCCATATTTGACAAGGTGTGCAGCATTTTATCCCCTCACCCCAAGGTGCCTTGACATGTTGAGAAGATGGAAATTACCTTTAATTTTATGTTTTCTGGCACCATTAATAGTTTTTCAGTTGCTCAGAATTTTGCATTTAATTGGGGGAAATAACAGTCTCCCGGAAGTACCTGGTTATTTTCTAAATATTTTCTCATTTGACCCTCACAATAACCCTGGGAGGTAGGTGCTATTCTTACCCCTACTTTATAGTTAAGAAAACTGAGGCAAACAGAGGGTAAGTGACTTTGCTGGGGTCACATGGCTAATAAATGTATGAGGCTGGATTTGAGCTCATCTTCCTGAATCCAGGTCCAAAGCTCTATCCGCTGTACCACCCAGATACTTCAACACATAAAAAAGGAGCATGGATTTCTTAAAAGTCACAGAGCCAATCAATGGTAAAGATGAACATCAGAACTAAATTCCTTAACAAGTCCAACATTGTAGCTAGTCAGGACAGTCAGAGAGTACAACTTTCTGATATCTGTCTAGTGCCATGATTTCTTTGGGTTAGGGAACTTTTCTGCCAATGTCCTTCACTGTCCTGAACCATCAAGTATTGGAGACGGGCCTGGACAACAGAGAAGTTAGGTGATATATCTCTCATCATATAGCTTGGATGAATCAGGGGCAGGACACAAACTCAGGTTTCCCTGATTCCAAAGCCAACATAGTGTCCCCATCCATTGTACCACATTCCTTCTTATGTTGATCATTGCATCCTAGCTCTTCAAGGGATCTTCAGGATGTCCTTCAAGGACATCTAGTCAAACACCCTCATTTTTACAGATGTAAACATTTTTGAGGCCAAAAGCGTGTGCTTGGTCATACTGACACAGGCAGCAAGTAGGAGAACCAGGATTTAAATCCATTTTCTTTACCTCCAACTGTAGTGTTCATTCTACTGTGTGCTACCATCTTCCTTTTACCACCACCTTTTCACTAAATGTTACACCTATGACTTTAGGAGAAGCATATTTTTTGATTAATGTTCTTTGTGAGGAAGGCTTTTTTTCTTTCTGTTCTTAAAAAATTGGATAGAGATATGAATACGTAGTTTACAAAAATGAATCGGCATTTACAGATGAGTTTTGCACATGATTATTATATGATATGTCTTGGTATATGCAAGCAAGAGGAAAAAGTACCTGTTTCTAGCTTGTCTGTCCATACTGGGTGCATTAGCCAGTGCTTCTAGGCTAATCCAGATTTATTCCAGAGTGGAGAATGTGAGTATGGGAGCAGAACAAGGCTGTGATTACTGGCACTGAAATAATGAATGCATCCCATTAAAGGTGTATCATTGAGTGCTGCACTACTCCTCAAATATGCCAGCTAAATTTTATTTCACTGTTATTTATCAGCATTCCTATATTTTGATGAACCACCAGACTCAGGGCATGCCAACAATGAACAACAACTATTTGCAGGAGTAAGTGATCTTTCATCCTTGGCCTGGAAACCAGGATTGCAATTGTAGGTGAAGGGTTAGGGATTAAGTTCAAAATCATGAATGAGCAATAATG
>CM053602.1:11287762-11358231 GCA_028646575.1 Pseudocheirus occidentalis | reverse complement strand
CGACTCTCTTTTCATGATTTACTTGTATCTTTCTCATTTCTCTTCTCAATTTTTTCTCCACTTCTCTTATTTGGTTTTCAAAATCCTTATTAAGCTGATCTATGGCTTGTGGGCAGTCTTCATGTTTCTTGGAAGCTTTTGGTGTGGGAGTTCTGACTTGTTGTCTTCCTCCCATTTCATGCTTTGATCCTTTTTGTTCCCAAAAAGGATCCTAGAGTTGGATTGCTGTTCTTATTTTGCTTCCTTTGCCTGCTCAAGTTGCCAGTGAATTACTTGATTTTTTTTAGGTCTGTGGAACTCTGCATCCAGCGGGGAAAGCTCTTTCTGAAATTGCTGGGGGTTTTGCAGCTGCTCTAGCTATTGAGAGGGTGCTGGGTTTGTTTGTTTTTTGCTGCCCCCACTAGCTTTGGCTCACTGAAAACACACCCCAGGACCACCACCCAAGACCACAATCTGGATCCAGGCCACTCAACACAAGAGCACTTAGCCTCTGAACAATCATTTGCCCTCCCTGCAGTCTGCAGGCCAGGAACTCTGAAGCAGCCATGTGGAGGTGGCTGCAGGGCCACCCACTTCTGTTGCTTCCTTGTCCTGGAGGCAGTTGGGCCAGACTGCTTTTTTCCCGAAAATTTAGCTGAGTTCCCCTGACCTTCCACTTAGTCCTTGTTTCTTATGGCTTGATAAGTCTGGAAACTGCCACAACTGCTGCTGATCCACTCTCCTGAAGGCTCCAGCTGTGGTTCATCCTGGCCACCCCTGGGGCCAAGGTACAGTTTCAGGCTGGGCTAGTTCTGGCTCCAAGCCTGCTGCAATGAGCCCTACCTGCTGAGCTGCCTTCAGTGGTAGATCTGTTTTTCTATATTTTTTGTGAGTTTTGGAGCTCCAAAATTGGTTTAGAGTCATATTTTTTGGGTATTTGAGGTGGCTACATGGGAACTGCCGAACCTTGTTGCTTCTATACTGCCATCTTGGCTCTGCCCCCTCTTGATGTAGTTTCTAACATGTTTGGACTAAATGAAATATTTTAATACCTATAAATCAAATGGTCAAGTTTCTCTTGGCTATAAGCACAATACTTCACAGATCTGTAATTTTGTCTATGAATTCAGATGCATGCTCAAAGGCAGATTTCAGAGTTGCTGCTGCTGAAAAATTCATCACCCTGTCCATGGTCAATCTAATGATACCCTTATCCTTTGAGAATAGCTAGGCTGGTCCTGAGAGGACACAGGCAACCAGGCTCACACTCAAAGTCTATCTAGTTTGACCAGTCCTTGCCCTTCAATGGCATAGCTTCTGAGGAACCAAGGTTGCTTTCATGCTAAGATAAGTCATCCATCAATCAGGATAATGATCATATAAAGAAATGAAAAAACCAACAAACTTTTATCCTATTTTTTGACATAGCAATTGAAGACAAGAGTGAGGATCCTATAGGAGACTTTGAAATAGGACAGTTAAGTATGTTCCCTAATATATATGTATATATACATTTACACACATATATGTTTTCATGTATGTATGTATGTATTAAATGGTAGGAACTCTAAAACACCCTGCCCTTAGAAGGAAGAATAAAATGTTTGTTTTTTTTGGAAGAGTCGACAAAATGACCACCAACAATTTGATTCCATCTACCATTTTCCAGAGCTTTGCAACTGGTAACTACTGTAGCCTGGTTCAAAACTTAAACTCTCTCAGGTGGCAGAAATCTACAAATTGAAAGGCAGTTCTAATAGAAGAAATACATATTATTTTTTTTAAAATACAATAAAGAAAATAACTTTTTATTCCAAGAGAACCTTCTCTCTAGATCCTTCCTAGTAGTATAGGTGAAAAAAATGAATGCTTTTACCCAAACCCAAGATTCATGTTGCTGAGTGAGATTATTTCTCAGAAGCAATTCAGAAAACCTCAGTGTGCAAGTTTATTGTTACAAGATTTGCTTAGACCATAAAACTATATGTTGCTGTATATCCATTTAGAACACTAGAATTAATGTGATTGTCCATTTGCTACAAATATACAGAAGTTCCTCCTCTTTTCAAGATAAGAATGAATCCTTGCTGTTTCTCTCCTACAGAAGTGACCGGATGTACCTGGATAGAAAGGGATAGGCTGGAAGGAGAATAGCACTCAAAGTAGAATTTGTTAGTACAAAGTGAGACTTTATTTTCAAACTTGCCCCTAATTTCTTTTAGACAAATTTATATTTCTAAATATCACTTGAAGGCAAAGCTGAGGAAAGTTTGCCCCCATTGGGGTTCTTTTGTATTTGATTTCTAGCTGAATAGAGAAGTTTGCTTTGAGTGTCATTCAAGTCATATTCTCAAAGTGTAGGCTGGTGGAGATTATCTGTGGAATCTATTCCTTTAAGAAATGAGAAACAGAAATGTATGAATTAGCGTTCAACTTGGGTGCTCATGGAAACAAACTGAGCTTTTTTCTTTGGGCTTCCCCTAAGGGGACAGTTACCATCAGAGTTATCTCAGCATTTACCTCCATTTGATTTGATTTCATTTCAGATAGCTAACTACCTTTACTGAAGAAATAGCGAGAAATGGCACTTCTGCCACATTTTATAGAGATTATTTGGTTTGATCCCCCTCAATAGCCCTTCAAGGTCTTTACTTAAGATATTATTACCATTTTAAAGATGAGGAAACTGAGGCTCAGAGGGGTTGAGTGACTTGCCTGTGATCCCACAGTTAATAAGTGTTACAGGTAGGATTTAGACTCAGGCTGCATGACTCCTAAGCTTGTCCTCTCTCCCTTTCACTACACTGCCCTTCAAAAAACCCACGAAATTGGTTCCCTCTAACATTTTCCATCCCCCCTCCACCTTGAAATTTTTAGCTTTCTTCAAGGTTCAGCTCAGGGCCTACCTCTTATGGGAATCCTTCAGTGATCCTGCTATTCATGAGGTTCCTTCAGCTCAAGTTCCCTGGTATCTACTTACCCATTTAAATAGTTTATTCTCCTGTAGAACATAAGCTCCTTGAGAGCAGTGTTTTTTCCTTGCATTCCTACCATCTAGAATAGTACCTTGAACATAGTAGGTGCTTGATAAAATACTTACTGGATTGAATTCATTTGGAATTTTCACTTATGTCTCTCTGGTTTATCTAGAGCTATACTGAACATAAAGTTCTAACGAAGGAGCTAAGTTTTAATTGCATTCAGTTTATAAAATTCATTGCTATATATTAGTAGCATGTCCTAAAGACATAGTACAACCACTAAAAGTGACATACACATGTATGTGTGTGTATGGCACCTTGTATACATTATCACATATGAGCTTAATTACAATCGTGTCAGGCAAATGCTTCCCTGTATTATTATCCCCATTGTACAGAGAGGGAAAATGAAGTTCACACAGGTCCTACTGGTAGTGTCAGAAGTATGATTCAAACCCAGGACTCATGGAATTTCAAAGCTCGAAGGAAATTCAGAAACCATGTAGTCCAACCCATACCTGAACAAGAACACTCTTGTAGCACACCCGATATGTGCCATTTTTAGTTTTTCATGCAAAACCTCCTCCGTTTTATATAGTCGATATTGTCTATTTTCTCTTACGATTGCCTTTATGCTCATTTTGGTTAAGAATGCTACCTCCAACCACTGTGGGGGGTTGAAAGGCACCTTCTTCTATTATCTTTTTTTAATCATATGACCTTTCATGTTTAAGTTACTTATCCATTTGGAACTTTTCATAACATATGGTAGAAGACA
Organism: Pseudocheirus occidentalis; assembly: GCA_028646575.1. NCBI lineage: Eukaryota > Metazoa > Chordata > Mammalia > Diprotodontia > Pseudocheiridae > Pseudocheirus > Pseudocheirus occidentalis. Next base: position 11,354,493 of record CM053602.1, on the reverse strand, counting down.
TTGATCTAAATCTCCAAATATAGCCAACTCCATTTTGAGAAAGCAAGCCAAACCCCATGAAAATTCATAACATTACATTTGATGGCCACTGAAATTTTTGCTTGTACCTATGCCAAGATTTTTATTTAATTTTGAAAACCTTTTCAATTTTAAACACAAAGGTCACTATGGCATAGTTCAGAGGGGAAAACACCACCAGATCTGGGGTCAGGAGATCTGCATTCGAATTTTCATTTTCCTATGTGACCTTTGTGATTTGGGGCAAATAGCTTTCTCTTTCTGGGCCTTGGTTCCTTCCTCATTTAAATGGTAGAATTGACCTGGATGACCACAGAGGTCCCTTCCAGTTCCAAATCTATGATCTTAAATACTTTGAAGAAAAACAAATCCCAATACTTTTTCCTCATTTCATTTGTTGGATGCTACAATCCTGTGAAGGGGAAAACGTGGCTGCTACTAGTTTTGAAAGAGCAGTACAAAGTCAAGATTTGTTGGTTTATAATTGATAATATTTATGCATTCTGGAGACTGCAAGTCTGAGGTTTTAGTATTTTTTTGCACAATTATGAAGACATATTGGTTCTTTTTATAGAAGTGATTACCAAAATGCTGGCACAAATAACTATGAATTATAAAGTTATCTCTTCCATATTTAGCCTTAGAGTTTATCACAATCCAGTTTCACACATACAACAATGCCGAGTTTGAGTAGGGAAGTGTTTTCTTTTTATTGGTATTAGTTAACTAGATTAAATGAAAATATGTTCTAATTGTCCTTGCCATTATGTTCTTCTCTTTTAAATTCCTGTACCTAGTAAGGGTCATGATTTTTTTCTGTGAATAGCATCTCTGTAAATTTACTGGAGGGTCACTTTAATGATATAGTATCCTCCAAACTTGTTTTACTTTATGAGCCATTGGGTCAAAAGGACACAGGTGAAAAGATGGGGATTATGTCTCCCAAACTGTGATCACATTACCACCTTCAGGCAAACTTCCATGAATGCTGGAAATCAAGAATGGGAAAGAAAGAACAGATATCCCCCCCCTTCCCCAACCCAACCCACCCCCATTTAGTTCACCAGAAAGTAACATCTGTGAAGCAGGATGCTAATTTAGTGTTGTGCTTTCGATATTTTGGGACCAAGCAGAAATGTTAGAAATAAAACTGTATGTGTCTCAGAAAAGTTTTAGTTATTAGTTTAGCCCTACAGCTATCAAAATTATGAACCAGTTTAAGCACCTCTTTCCTTGAATTCTATTTCTGTGACTAGCCCATATTGATATTTTCCTTCTTTGGAGAATCTTTGCCACATAGCACTTGATTCTCCATTTCTGTGTACTTCAAAATTTAGCCCTTTAGCATATAAAATCTATAATTCTAATATCCCTATATCTATATGTTTTATGTCTGTCTGTATCTTCTCTTCATTATTTCAAGGAGCAATGATTTCTTTGGTGTGGGCAATCCCCTTCCAACAGCATTCAAACTTGTAGGTGGGCTTTGGGAGTTGCTATGACTAAAAAGTTCATTCCCCTGGGGCCAGCCAAATAAGTCTCTCTGAACTTAGCTAGGGTTGGTCATCACTTGCCAGAACCTTAGAGAATTCTGAATCACTTATATGCCATGCCATAATTACACACTGGAAGAGGCTTTCGATGGAGGGTCTGAGCCATATACCATGCATGTGTTTCAGGCGAGGGGCAGAGGATCTGCTTACTAATTATTTAATGAATTTGCTTACTGACAATCAGTTCACCAGAACACATTCCGTAGGTGAAAGATGTAAATAAAGATGATCCTTAAATTCAGTCAATCATCTTTGCTTTCTTCAGTATGTTACTTTGAGAGGTTAAGCTTTTGGAGCAAAAATCTCATAGGCAGATCTCCACCTTCATGGTTAGGAAATAATGAACCCAGTTGTCTTTATTTCTTCCCCAAAATGCAGAATATGGTTGTATCTTACAGCAGCCCAAATTTTCACTGAGATTTTAAGTTTTCTGTACCTGTGTTTATGGACATCCAAAGTAGCTTAAGCATATAGGACACACTTTAGCAGAATAGTATAGCATAAAGTTCTCTATTGTCTTGTCCCAGGATGGATATATGCGTAGGTCGATCATAAGGACAAGAATACAACTTGGGAAGACTGTCTCTCAAATCACATAGATGTTATGATTTGCCCTGGAGCATGAAATGACCATAGTGATACCATGAATCCTTGAAACAATAAAATAAATGAAAGTTCTCCTATTAGTATGGGGGGAAATACCAATTTGTTGAAACCACTATATGGTTATATAGCTGGTTGGTCTAATATATGTTTTTTTTTTCTAAAAGGGCCTTTAAGTTCCTCACAGAGAGTGACCTGTCCCTCTTCTTAATATTCCAAAATCTGTCCTTCCTCCTCACTGAGTTCAGAGGCACCAGTGCTGGTATCAGGCTTCCTTGATTTGGTGTGGACAGGGAATATTGGGTAGTAACAGGTTTTCAGTTTGTGTGCTCCATGATCGCTGAGTTCTAAACCGAACTGTTAAAGCCACTGGTAGTTGCTTTGGCTCAGAATTCATAGGGATCACAATGCCCTGATAAACCATTGGGAACTCAAGAAGAAAGGATAAGTGATAGAACGATCAGGTTATATAATAAAACACAGTGAACTAGCAGCAAACCTTTCTGTAAAAAATGTTGCTCAAGGCTCTTGTTTGTTATTTGGAGAAATTCCATTTAAATGCAGATAAGACTTTCCACCTACGGTTTCTAAACAAAGAATACCTTGTATTCCCAGGAAGAAAAGTGAAAGCATTTGCTTTCCCTCTTTTTTCTTACCACTGCTTGGTGAACTTTGTCAGTTAACTCTGCTTATCCTGTTTACCAGGATTGAAAAGGTAGCAGGATTTCAGGCAGCTATCCCGCAATCTGTTCTTTGGAAGCCATATTTTGTTCAATGAAGGAAATTCTCATCTGGTAACTTACCCTAAGACAAAGCATGCCAACTGTCATTCCTTTTCTTTACTGAGTATCTGTGTAGTATATCAAATAGGATCTTTTCTAGAATGAGGGAGCCGTTACCCCAAAAACCTTCATGCAGTGAGATTCCACACCTTGGTGCATTGTTTAATTTCTTCATCATGATACAACTAGGGATTCATGTCTTAGGCTGATTAATATCTTTTAAAATGTCATTTTGTATGAGTGAAAATTACAATAACCCTTTTAAAATGTGGGAAAGGAAAATGGAATGAAAGAAAATCTCCACTAAAATCAGCTCCATAATATTATGAAGAACTGAAAGCAGAAGTGCAGTTCTTGTTAAAAGGAGACTTTCCCCCCTGCAGATACACATTTATGTGCTGCTGTGCTATCAGGAAAATACTGTTAAGAAGAAAATCGCACTCCCTTTCTTCCCACAGGTTTATTTTTGATTCTTTCATATAGGCTTCTTGCATCTTGTCATCAGTATGTGGCATCATGTCATCAGTATGTGGCATCATAAGTAAGAGAGGACCCCTACCCAAAATGAATTCCCCTGAATACCCCATTCTGGAGTGAGAGCCAAATTCACAATTTTATGTCATAATTTGCACTTAATTTTCCTTCCTTCCTCCCTCCCTCCCTCCCTCCCTTCCTCCCTCCCTCCCTCCCTTCCTTCCTTCCTTCCTTCCTTCCTTCCTTCCTTCCTTCCTTCCTTCCTTTCTTCCTTCCTCCCTCCCAGAATGCTTTACGAAATGATGACCTGAAAGGGTGCCACAGGTTTTAACCCAAATGACACAAACTATATCTGAAATCCTTGAACACAAGGTCAAAAAAAGAAAGAAAGAAAAGAAGTGACCCATTATCATGAAAAATTGAAAACATTACTTAGGCTATTGAAATTATGTTAAATGAAGCAACAATCATACCATAAATCAAGAGGTCAGAATGCCTTTAGAATTGTTTAATCAGGCTCTTTAATGTGTGAAGATAAGAGCAAGAATGGTAGTCTATTAAAATTAGTCTTTCTTTTGTAAATGTAGGCAGGAGGATTAAATAGGAGGGAAGAGTTAAGAAAAGGGGAAAGCCAGGATGTCTTCCTCCTTGTTCATCCCTACATAAAACATCCTATACTGTCACACCTTCACAAGGAGCCACAAGTTGTAATTTCTAAATCCCAGTACTGTCTGATTCTACTCATTAATTCAACAAAACATTTATTAAACACCTGCTATGCGCCATGTTTTGTGTTAAGTGCTGAGTGAGATACAGAGAGGAATTTTACTGCTTGTATATAGATATTTCCTTATTAATGAATTACCCTTGTGAGTGTAGGCTATTTGAGGATATAATAAAAATCTTACTTTAGTTTAAAACTCCCAGGTATACTTCCCCATCATTCAATAATTTATGCAAGATTATTTCAGGAAATCAAAATAGTCATCAAAATATTCTTATATCCTAGGGGGAAATGACTCCGAATGTTCATGCTATTGTTTTTTCAGGGAATTTCTTTTGGTTTTTCCAAAGTGATTCAATCAAGGTAAATAGAATTAATTTATAGAAATATAGCCTTTTCCAGAAATGCTAACTGAATTGAGTTTATCATCCACTGCATAGTATTCAAGGATATTCTCAATATGGACCCAAATGACCTTTCCAGACATAGTTACCTACACTCACTTTCTGCTCTGCACATTTGTTACTCTTCCTAGAATGGTTTCCATCTAATCAGTCTCTTCCTATTGCAGTTGTATCCATCCTGCAAGGCTCACCCCAGGCTCACTCCCTTCATGAAGCCTTCCCTAATCCCACTGTCTAGATAGGATCATTTATTCCTATGGCACTTTGAACTTTCTTTATGTCCCATATCACATTCTGCTGTGACAGCTATCATCATGATGTTAGAATTATCTGTGCACTTCTCTTAACTGCCCCTTTTCTACCACCTGACTAAACTGTAGAGTAGGGAACATCACATTCAGTATCTAGAATTATACAAAGTAGCAACTGAGAATTATACCCTCGTAGTGCCAAACAATGTGAAGTTTTTTAAAAATTAAAACCAGCTGTCAAAGAGGTTGTGTTTATGTGCATAAAATGGTTTGTGAAATAACTTTGTATATTTAGACACAATTGCAGCCCATATGTCATATTTTATAATGAAGGAATCAGAATATTTTTAGTCTTCTTTCTTGAATAACTTGTTTCCACCCTAAAAGAAGATTCAGTAGCTTATCATTACTATTAGTAGACTAAGTTGGCTAGTATCTGTTGCATATTATTGGAAATTGTGTGATTGTAAAGCCAAGCACAAGCAGCTTTCCAGAAGACGGCTGCCGTGAACGGCTTTCAAGGTTCTGATTACATAGTATAGTGAACACTCTATTTACTCAGTAACAAATCAGAGCAAAACATTCACAGAAAATCAAGGTACAGCATTCAGAATGTTACAACTTATCACAGAAAATCAAAATATAGCATTCACAACAAATTATCGCTAAAATGGCCACATAGTTTTCACCAAAGTGGTCCCATAATTTCGAACAAAGTACATTCATTTAGTCAATCAACCACTTAATTACTCAATCATTCAATTATAAAGTACAAAAGGTCAAAGTCCTCCACCGATGGGACACACTAAGTTACAAATCAGTCACTATTCAATCATCAGTCACTGTTCAATCATCAGTCATGACTCAGTACCCTCTTATGGGTTAGTGGGAAATATACAGGCCATCTACCTCTCGGTCATAAGTAAATCACAATTTCATCACTACTCAGTACCCACAAAGAGGTCTTTTCATCTTGACTTGGGGCAGGCTTTCAACTTCCCTGGATTCTCTTCCATGGTCCCAGCTCGTACCTGGATTCACCAAACTGTCACCTGGGTTCAAAGGTAGACAGCTCCCATTTCCTTGTCCAGCTCTCTCTGCAGTTCCTGTTTCACACTGAAGCTCACAGTGTCCAGTCCACCTAAAATCCTTCACAGTCTCTGTTCCCAGGAAGTCCTCTTAACAAAGCCACAAATAGGTTCATGCAAAGTACCAGCATCACAGTCATGCTTCCTTAGTCTTCTGCAGTTCTAGCTGGCCCTTGGAAATCCTCAGCAGCCTCAGCAGCTCTGGCTGGCCCTCAAAAGTCTCTCAGCAGCTTTGTTCTCAAAATCAAAATCACTTTCTCCCATTCTCAAAACAAAAATCACTTTCTCCACAGAATTTCTAGTCCAGCAGCAGCAGCCCAGCCTTCAGGCACTCATCCCAAGAAGTTCTGACTTTCCCAGCTGGGGTTTTTCCTTATATATAGTATTGCTCTTCCCAGTTCAGCCCCTTCATGTTACATCAACAACAGGGGTTCCCTGTTCAGCCCCTTCCTGTTAAGTCGGCATTAGAGTTCATACCTTCTGTTTCTTTAACAGAGGCTTAATTTGAAACTAGGTGCTGTGTACCTCTTAGCTTAGCAATACAAAGGGATCTTTAAATTTCATTACCATTACAGTGATACATAAATAAATGTTCCTTTTTGGTAGATTTTTATGAAGCAAAAAAGAGATAGCATGTATATCATTGTGCTTTGAAAGTGCTCAAGAGCCCCCACTGGCTCTGTATTACCTACAGTATCAAGTCTAGACTCCTTAGCCTGCCATTCAAGCACCTCCATAATCTGTCTCCTATTTCTCTCTCCAACTTGATACCAAGCCCCACATTTATGGGGTTCTATCCTTCTCATTAACACACTATGCATATCCCTGCACTTAGAATAAATATCCTTTCCTTTAATAACCCTGGTTATTAAAGTCCTATCCTTTATTCAAGATTCAGATGAAAACTCACCTCCTGTAAGGAGCCTTCCCTGATCAATCTTGTCTCTCCAAAGCTTTTGGAGAGGTCTAAGCTGATTTGGCTTTCTGTTATATTAGATTAGGAAATGGGGAAGGGTGTTTCTCCTTCATCCAGGTTGTCAGTATATGGCTGTCATAAAAAAATGTCAGCCCCCACACCATGTATTTCTTTAGAGATCTATTGTCATGGCAGCTGATTGCTGAGACACCAGGTTCATTAAATTCACAGTTAGTTCCTTTGTTCACTTATTACATAGTTCCTTGGAGATTTACACAAAGATGTGTCTAATATCCTTTTCATGTATAGGTTAACACTATGATTCAGATGAAATTAGGGAAAATAAGAATTGTACAGATGGGAAATTTCAACAGAGCACTTGCTAATTCTCTATATGTAATACTTGAGATGTGGGGACAGCTGGGACTTGAGCACTTTGTGCTTAGTATAGTTACTGGTTTTCACAGCTATCAATTCCATCAATGCAATTTCACTGCCACGTTTTCAATCGGTTGTATCAAGGGCTGGCATTTCAATTCCACAATATAGCTGATTGCTTATATGATGTAATTTGAGATGAACCTGAAAATTCCCTTGGCTCCCAAATAAGTTCCCCATCCAGTTGACACAGTGTCTGATATAGAAACACTGGAAAAGCATTCTTTCACATTAAACATGGTCTTCTCTCTCTGATCCATTTAACACTGGTCTCATTTGAAATGAAATGTCCTTCTGAAAGTTAAAACATTGTCATTTGAGAGAGACACAAACTATCAGATTGTTTTCCACAGAAGCAGACAGATGTCCTTTCCTTTGGCTGTAGAATCAAACTGAAGACGTTGACGTCCCAGCTTTGCGTTGTTGGGCACTTTGCATTGCCTCTGTGTGGGCTTTATTTCCTCATCTGCATGTTCAGGAAAACCAGACTGATTGTCAGCTCTTCTCTGGATCTTGTCTTAACCTCTTTCCGGCATTCCCTGTTCCTACATATTCACCTGTTTATTCATTCACCAAGTACTTCTAAACCCCTTATATTTGCCAGTCACTGTGAGAAAATCCTCTTCTTCCTGGAAGACTCACATCTTATGTGATGTTCTCACTTCATCACTGAGGCCTTCCTTAATCACCCTGTCCCCTCCAACAAAAAGTGGTCTCTTCCTCCTCAGATGTTCTTATAATATATTAGTGCTTTCCTTTGGATTGACTGTTCCCATTCTATCCTTTGTCATATATGTTCTGAGTACTATTAATACTTACTTGATGAGAGATACTTGAGGCATGGAAACTAATTCGAAGGCCATCACAACACCCTAGGTAGGAGGTCCAGAGATCTTCACCCAGGATGGTGGCTGAATGAGTAGCAAGGAGGGAACAGATGCAAGAGATGTTGTGGAGGTAGAAACAACACATTTTGGCTACGGATTGGATTTGTGAAGTCAACTAGAGTGAGGAGTCAAGAACAATGCTGAGGTTGAGAACCTGGGTGACTGCAAGGATGGCAGTGCCATCAACAGAAATGGGGAAGTTCAAAATAGGGCTGAGTTTTCTGGGGGTAAGACAGTGAAATTTATGATGTGGCCTCTAACTCATCCAAAACCACTCACTCTATCCCACTGAAAATGAAAGGGAGAGAGAAAGGTTGGAACTCTTACTTGTCACTGCCTTGGAAGTCAGAGCCAGCCAAAGGGTACCTGCCAAGCCATGAGGTGATCTGGGGAATAGGGTATTAATACACTGGAAGAAGGAGAGTTTCCCCAAAACAACTGCACAGCAGCTATGAGCATGGGGATATATTAGGCTGACACCTGACAGAAAGAGGAGAGACTGAAAACTTGTACAACTTTGGGAAAGAGGAGATTGGGGGAGCGTTGAGTAATAATAGGACAAGAGTATAATGGCTATCAAGTAAAGGTCACAATTTTAACAATGAGACAGAAAGTAACCGTTTGTTGAAAGAAGCATGCTATGGAAAGAGCCTTTTGAAAATGAATTATTTGGGAAAGTTTCCATTGATAAGTGGTTTTGTTGCTATAAATGATGTCACCTATAAAATGCTCATGTCTGCACGTGCTCTCCCATATGCACATTTGCACAGACATGCGCACACACACAAACACACTTCTCTAACCTGTTTGAAAATCTGCTGAGTTTTCCATGATTTTAACCCATTTAAAAATATTAAAATGCAGAAACTTTGGATTAGTTGACAAGAATACCTGAAATAAAGGAAAAAGAAAATATACCTATCAAATTTCAACAAAGACCTTTGCCAAATTGGTCCATTGTACTGAATGATATGCATCATAATTTAATAAGCTCAGTCATTGCTACACTTGTTCGGTTTGGAGTCGTGTAGCTTTGTGGGGCATCTTTCTTAGCTATAACAACCATTAAAACCCAGATATAAAAATAAACTGAACTTAGAAGTATATTCAGTTATATAAATGAATATGCATATCTTAGGGGTATATACTAATTTTTGTCAATAATAGCAAGATGTGATTTTAAAAACTTTGGAGGCTACTGCTTTAGACAGCTTCTTTTACTCTTCCTCAGAATTGGTTTTCAGTTCCTTCAGAACCTCATTCCTGAGTTCTCCCCATCCTTCATGGGCTGATTTCTCCTATAAAAGTTTAGGTTAAAATGATTTACTTATCCTGTTTCTGAATTCTTTGAAATCTGCTTTTGCCGAATCTGGGAGGCATGTCATTTTTCATCCGGTTTTTCTTCTTATATTTATCTCAGACTCTAAGACGGAATGCCCAGTTTTCCTTCAGAGTTCTCATCATCTACCACCACCAACCAGTCTTTCCCTCTCACTGAGAATCAGATTTAGAATCATAGTTCTCCATCTTATCATACAGATCCTTGATCACATTTTAATTTTTGTTCTCTGGAGTTCCTCTCTGGTTATGTGTTGTGGACTGCTAACAACATCCCTCTTTGTGACATTCCTTTTTAATTCTTCATAGACAGTATTGTTCTAGGTTGTAAAACACAGCCTACTCTTTTACTCATAGCCAAATGTACAACCAGGTCATCATCCATTTATATACTATCTGGCTCAACTATATATACTGATAGAGAAGCTGTAGAGGTTGTTCATCCCAATGCATGTAGAAAGTTGGACAGTACATTTCATCTACTTGACTTTCCTGTGTTAAAGGTCAGACTAAATTCCTTTGAATGGTCATAGATCTCTTCCAGGGGGCTCCACAAAGTTCTGTGCCTTGATATATAATGCCAAACATAAAAAGAAGCATTTAGAGGATATCATCTACAAAGAATCTATCTTTTCCTTGGACTCTGTACTGGATCTCCTCCAGAGTGGTCAAGACCTTTGGCAACCATACATCTCCCTGTTTTATGCCTCACCTGATAGGTGTTTATTATCAATGGATCATTAAACAGGGTTATTTCTGTTGTTTTATCTTCAAAGGAACCTTAAATGATTCTGATGGATAGATCAGAGATACTTTTTTAAAAAGCCTGTAAGGCAGCATTTTCTTTTACTGAATCAAATGCTTTTTTCCAATCAACAGACAAAAAGCACAGTCAGTTCTTATACTCTCTCCATCTTTCAGTTAATTGTGAGGTGGTAAATATGTGCTCTCTTGTTGAATATTCCTTAAGGAAGCCTACTTGTTCTCCATCAACGTGTTCATAAAAGATTCCTTTAATTTACACATAAGTGACTATCATAAAGATTTTAGATAGACGGGGTAGATAAAACATGTAGGCCAACAATTATTAATGTTCTCTTTCCCAGTATTCATAAGGTCCAAGATTTTTCCCACATCTGTTCCTTCTGAGCTTCTATGTATTTGTCTCTCAACATCCTCCCATCCATGTGGTCTCCTTTAGGGATCTCCTCTACATGCTTAGTTCAACCTGGCTGCTTCTTCCATTTTTGTTCACTTTAGTGGTATTTTTAGCTCCTCTATAAGCACATTTGGGACTGTGATGCTAGTGTCTAAGTGTGGCGTCTTCATTGTCTTTGATAAAAAAAAATTTTTTTTATTATGATTCAAAGATCTAAGCTTTACCTTCCCTTTGTAATCCTTCCATTGTCATCCTTAAATACTTTGGGGATAACTTTGAATATCTTTCCAAGCTTTCTTTAAACTGGTTTCACCTTCCACTTCTTTAAGAGATGATAGTATTATGATGTAATCAACTGGTAACTATCATAAGATTTTACTTATGAGCTTCTATTCTAACCTAGTGTATCTTGTAGCAATCATCTATCTCCATTACCAACCTGCTTTCTGGTTTCCTTGTTGTGGCAATTAACTTATATTGGTTACATTTGTGGACAAAATGATCCTAGGTGGTATTGATGTCATTGCTGCTGTCCCTTTTCTATTTTTTTGTTTTAAATTTCTTTTTAAAATAATTTGGGGCTAAGAAGTTTCCATTGTACACCATATATTTTTCTCTTTATTATTCTTCCTATCTTTTACTATTTTTTATTCTAGCTTTGATGAGTCTGCAATCCCTGTGCAGAGACCTAGCTCAGAAATAGTTCCCACATCAATCATAAGTCATTTCCTATCTGTTAAAATCCAATATATTTCATCATTTATGTTGTTTGGAAACAAAAAAAAGTGGAGAGAATCAAAATCAGTTTGTGGCATTAAGATAATGCTACCCACAGGTTTAATTCCTGAAAAAATTACTTGCCATTCCTTAGGATAAAGTTCTATAAGTTACACATCACAGAATAAAACATTGTTTTAAAAATAGGTCAGGTGTCCTCTTTCTTCTTGAAGTATTAACTAAAGTCTAATGGAGCATCATGACTAGTTTTCCTTTGTACACATGGTTTATATTGTCATTCTCTGATTCATAGTAGTCAACAAGTTCTTCAAAGATGCATGAAGCCATCTGGGCATATAACAGAACATTTAAAGACTGGTCTATGAAAAATAGATGTCAACAAAACTCTGAACATTACAGCATTCTTTCCTGGGATGAGTGCAAATCTATAACAAGATTTTGGTCTGAAAGACCAAAACGAAGATGTCAGAAGGCAATGCATGTCATTAAATCCTTGACCAAGATAATTTAGTTTACGAAATGAATTGTGTGGATTTTCCCCTTTGAATGAAATGTATTAGCTCATTCACCTGGACTACAGCCATATGATGAAAACATCTTTGGGAAGATATTCAGATGAACATGGCCCCACACTAGCTTAATTAATTTTTTTAGCTGAATCAAGTTATTGTTTGGTATTGCATAGACATAGCTTGTATATTCAGATAAGTCAAGAGTAATTCCACGTGAACCTGAGGCTATGAGTATTTCAGTTGGATTTGAAAAGTCAGAATTTTAAATTTGGGGTCTAGAGGTCTTAGACTCTGTGTCCAGAACATACCCTGAACAAAAAGGTAATTGAAATAAGGTGTTCAATATACCAATAATGATTATGAAAAGGGAATCTGAGTCCAAAAAAATCTGAAAAATTAAATCAAAGTCAAGTTCCAAAGACCTCAAATATTAGTTTACTCAGTAGTTTATTAAATCATTGAGTTTACTTAAATGGAATTGGGAAGTATTTGGAAGAATATATAGGGCCCTAGTACCAATAGAAAATCATAGCAAATGAGTTTGTTCTACTCATGCCTTTGGGGGAAAAAGAGTTAACTTAATCTTTTAGAATAGCAATTCAATATATATAGGAGTAGTGTTTTTACAGTGTACACCGAGGAAAGTACACATTTAGCATGTCTGTTAAAAATTTAAGAAGTTAAAAGTCAGGGCAGCTAGGTGGCGCAGTGAGTAGAGCACCAGTCCTAGAGTCAGGAGGACCTGAGTTCAAATACGGCCCAGACACTTGACACACTTATTAGCCGTGTGACTTTGGGCAAGTCACTTAACCCCCATTGCCCTCCAAAAAAGAAAAAAGCAAAAAAAAAAGTTAAAAGTCAGTACTTCTGATACTGAGAGACACATGTAAATGAACCATGTGCTTTATGACAGTTGTTAAAATAGGAAATTCCATTGGGAATAAATGTTTAGATACTTAAAAAGCAAATGTATGCACATACATCTGTCTAAGGACACAAGATAATGTCTTTATATAACAATCCATTTGTGGCATTATAATAGATAAATCCACATTTAGAAATACCAAATAAAGAGAACACATTAGTTTAAGCTGTTTTCTCAGCCTATAAAAATACACATTGTTTACCAGAATGACTGTTGCGAAACAAAGGCACAACTATTTCACTTTGGAACCATGCAAAATTTGCCTACATCTCTAATAAGTTACACAGTTCTCTGCAGTTCAGTTTTCTTCATTATTCAAAAATGCAAGAGCTGATGAGATGAAGGTGGTTGTAATTAGGAACAAAGTGGAAGTTGATTTCTATTTCTTAACTCCAAATGAACATTCAGTTACCATTTGCCACCTTCAGTCTCCTTGTCTTCTGTTTAAGCCAGCTATTTCTAACCCAATGGGAGTTCCAACATCCCCACTGATGTCTGATTTCAGGACAATCCCCCAATATTGTATGACATGTGTTTAAATGAAACAGCATTTCAGTGAAATGCTGAAGATGACTGGAAACACTCTAGCATCACAAAGCCTTGTAATGTGTCAATAATAGAGTTTATAGCATTTCCCCCAAGTGACTCTGACAATGAAAACAAGCGACCCCCAACTGCCGATAGCTGTTCTTTGGTTTCTTCCAGAGAAGGGAAATGGGAGATTGCGTTTCCCTTTCTGCCTTCTCATCAGTATTTAGTAAGCACAAAAGCTCAGCTTTGTCTAGTTAAATAGATGAAATCCTGGCCATTTTATCACAAAGAGAAGGAAATTCCCCCTCGAGCTATTACATGGAGGTAGAATTGGCAGGATTTCCTAGCTAATTTAGAGACAGGAAAGAGTTAAAAAGAATACCTGTATTTTGGATAACTCCTTTCATTTCAACAACCATTTATTAAGGTCACTTCAGCCCTAAACTTCCTACCTTAGCAGTATTCCCTGCTCCTGGAAATGAGAGCTTCTCCCAGAACCTCCATTTAAGGAGGACCCAGTCCGAACAACTCTTTAGATGTGTTCCTGGACTTCACCATCATGCCCCCTCTCCTTCCTTTCCTCTATTAGATCAAAACTTCCTCAAGGGCAGGGAATGGCTATTTGATATTTGTGTGTATGTTCCCAGCATTTAGCACAGTGCCTAGCACCAAGTAGATGTCTATTAACTGACTAATAAGGGCACTCTGTGTGGTGCTAGTTATACAAAGGCAAAACTCTCCTGTCCCCTTAAGAAGCATACATTGAAATGGGAAGACAAGATATATACAAAGACAAAGACTTGGGGGAGTTAAGAAATGGACTTGCTTCAGACAGAAATGGCAAAGTCCAAAATCTCGGTACAGCAGGTGATGCTGACTCGGAGCTCTGTAGGGAGGTCAGTGCCAGATATAAGGGGTCATCTGCATATAAAGAGAAAGGAGAAGGACCAAGATCATAATGCTAATGGGGAGCCATGTTAAAGAGTTTGGAAAAGGAGACAATGACGGATCATTGCCAAGAGAGTGTCATGTGTCTGAAGACAAGATTGGAGGAAGTATCCTGCAAGAGGATGGTAAAAACTGGTAATGACTTCATAGATGTAAAGGAAGTCAGAAAAAGATCTTTGGGGCAAACATCACTGATGACGCTTGAGCCAGCAGTTAAAGTAAAAGTGGTTGGAACAGAAGACAGAACACAAGATGTGGAGATGGCAAGTGAAGAGGAAAAGGGGGTATTTTTGTGTAAACAGATTTTTTTTATGAAGTTTGTCCCTTCGGAGGAGAAGAGAGGTAAAATGGTAGCATTTTGTTACTGTTTTTAAGTTCCGAAAATAAGACCAGTAGAGAGCAAGTGAAATTGTCTACAAGACAGGGAACGGTTGCTGGCATAATGGTAGCTAGTATCTATTTAGTGCTTTAAGGATTGCAAAGAATTTTACATATATTATCTCAATGGATCCCCCTAACAACATAGAAAGTAGGTACTATTATTATTTCCATTTTAACAGGAAGAAACAAGAGAGATGAAATGACTAGCCCAGGGTCACTTGGCTAGTAAATGTCTAAATGAGGCAAGATTTTAATACAAGATCTTTCTGACTCCAAGTCTAACCATCCATTTTCTGTATCACCTAGCTAACTTTACAAGGTCCTGGGGTTAACTGGTAAGTGAGAAGATCAAGGGAACAAGAAGAAGAGTTAGAAATTGCCTTAACAACATGAATTACTGCACTAGACTCAAGTACTAAAACTGTACCAATCTGGTAGATGTCTAATCCTCAGTTCCATTTCTCAGGATTTCTCAGATTAATCAGTCCTTCCCTTCCTCTGTGGCTTAAATGAAGAAGGAAAAGCAAGTGACAATTCTAAGAATTTTTGTACAGTGGTTTTGAGGAATCAGATGTGTGTTATTATGGGAGGACTCTGTGTATGTGTGTGTGTGTGTGTGTGTGTGTGTGTGTGTGTAATTGATTGGTTAAATCACATGTCTTGAATTACCTTTAGCTATAATTGACCCTTTTATGGCAAACTGTTACTAATGGGTAATGCCAAATAAAGGATCCCATCCTGTTCTGTAGTGGCTACGGTTGTGATAAAGAAAGATAAAGTTAAATATATCACTGGTGATTCTAATGAAACCACATGTTTTCTTAGATTTCCCCCATAGGCCTTCAGTCCCCTAAAAAGGAACCTGATCCATTGGACAAAAGCAGTCCAGATCAGAGGTACAATTTGAGCAAGGAGATTGCCATTAGCAGTGGGTCATTTGTGTGTCGAAATAACATGAATAGAGGAAAGTGTTCCCATGCTGTTGGAATAGAGTGTTTGAAGGGGTCCTCAGATTAAACATTTGTTCCTTAACATCTAGGCTCAGCAGTAGATGACACAGCCTTGTGAAAAAGGATTTTTTTTCTGTTTACTTAAAAATTATTTTGAGGGGAAAACGTCATAACTGCGTATTTCTATAGTTCCTCTCCTCCCAGACAGGGATCAGCATCTCTTTAGGTATAAGTTAAACAATATCCATAATAAACAACCGTTGACAGGCAGGTGATACTACACATTTACAAGCAAAAGGGAGTGGAGGGGGTAGTGAGGGGAAGGAAAGGAGTAGTTGGGAAAGAGAACGGAAGAGAAAAAAAGATACAGATGGTGGGAGAGTCTCTAAGAGTAAACAAAAGAAATCAGGATTCTCAGTGTTTTATCTTTTTGTCTTCAGTACTTTGTACATTTTAATGCACTACACTGATATGGTTTCATATACGAATGTAATTTGTGAGTCAGCCTAGCATACAAAAGAGAATTCTAGTCTTGGCATCAGGAAGATCTGAGCTCAGATGCCATCTCTGGCATTTCTGCCTTCACCTCTCGGAGCCTCCCACAACACCCTGAGATTTAACTGCCAAATCAGAGACTGAACATAGACTACCTTGGTAGAGAGAGTTCCCAGGTGACAAAACCAGAGCTCCTTTGGAGAGAAATGGAATTTATTACTGGTGTTTGTATTCAACTGGGACTCACAAGCAGATGAGGAAAAATATGACAACCTCACACTACCATTCCTTTAGTTTGTGTTTGGACAGCCAAGGTTTTATCGATAGTCATTGTCATCATCATGGGGCGCGAAGGTAGAGAACTGTCCTGGACTTTGGCTTGATCTTTATTTCAACCCTAAGGATCGTTCAACCCATACCTTACAACATTGGTCTTCAAACTTTTTGGGTCACAAGTCACTATCAGTCAAACCTTATGAGATGCATCCTCAATATGCACATTTATAAACTCTATCCAGCTACTAGCATACTAATAATTATGTTCCTATCATCATTCTGTAAAATCAACCTTTGGTTAATCACATACCCCTTGGAAATCAAGCCAGAACCTGCAGGGAGTCCCCAGTCCTTTCTTGGAAGAATATGGTCAAATGGATAAGATTAGAATCCCTGGAAACCTTCCGTTAGGATCTTAAGAAGAGGGAATTGTTTCACTGATTTCAGTTTTGTGCTGACATGTGGGCCTATCCAACAGTATAAAGGTTTTGTTGTTCCTTCCCTGTCCCTAGATTTTCTGGGGTTCGATGTGCTTTGGGGAACAAGGGGCTCTGCCCAGAGACTGGAGGATCAGGTTTGAGAAAGGAGCAGAAGGCTGCTGGGCAGAGTTTAGGACCAGTGTTCAAGGAAGCATGACCTGGTTTTCAATTCTGACTCTGATGCTACCTTGGTGACCCTGAACAAGTCACTGAACCTCTTGGAGCTGCTTTTTCTTTATTTATGAAATGGTGAAAACAATTCCCATGGTGACCACACCACAGAACTCTTGAATGGCTTGCACATTTGCCTTGCACTTTATAGTTTGTAAAACCATTGTCATTATTCTCTTTTAATTGAAGCAAATTCAGTTCTTACCATCAGAATATCCTGGAAAGAAAGACACTGGGAGGTGCAAGGGCCAGGGGTGATGTGGGCAGATGAGATCACAGTGGCAGGGAATGGTAGAGATTCTGAAAGCCTGCATCACTCTAGACACACCTGCCAAAGATGATCTTTTAACACTCAGATTCCAAATAAGCTGACACCATTACTAAAATCTAATCTCTCTCTTAGGAATTTAAGAGGAAGATTGGAACATAAAGCTTAATAGACCATATGAATCTTTTAATAACAAAACTGAGAAAAAGTAGAGACAACAAAAAAGATGTCAAAACAGAAACACAGCCAGCAATCGGAAAGACTCTTATGTGTCACATGAACGTGTAACTGGCTTGTCATCAATGTTTCAATTTCCTTCTTGAAACAAATGAAAACCAACAAACGAAATTTACTGGTATGAAAGATTGTATGGCAAAATTGTAAGACAAGAGTGAAATTGCTTCTGGATTTTCTAAAGATCTTTCCTGAATTTCTCTCATATTGAAAAGAAACGAAAATAAGCTGTTTCCTTCTACCACATAATCAAAATAATTCCCAAGCCTGTACGCACACATACATACACGCCTCTGAACACTGACCCCTCTCCCTACTCAAACACTTTCATCAATGATATATATTCATGCCTCTATAAAATACAGAGGCCACCAGTATGAGAGGGCTCCCAGTGAGCTCTCCTTGGCCTGAATACTCTACTATACCTAAACCATTTGGGGTAGATGATTACCATCTAGGAAGAATACTCCAACAGGATCATGATTCTGTGCTTGAACTTGGGGATGATACTACCAGTAGATTCTCTTAGGTATGTGGAAAGTGGAATGGAGAGGGAATGGGACCCTATCTATCAGGCACTGTACTAAATGCTTCATCACTCTAGACACACCTGTGAGGCAGGCACTTTTCTTATCCCCATTTTACAGTTCAGGAAACTGAAGAAGCAAAGTGTCTTGCCCAGGGTCCCATAGCTAGTAAGTGTTTGAGGCTGGATTAGGGTTCCAGGCCGACCACTCCATCCACTGTGCCAAGCAATTGTCTCTGGGCACAAATTGTAGTTGATCACAGGTGCTCATCTGGTAAGGTCCAGCTCATTGAGCAATAAAATCTAAACCACTCCGAGTACTGCCTAGACCAGATTAAAATGTATTTCAGAAATATTGAACAAAATCTAGAATAGAACATAGATGATATTACATTTTCAAACAAACTCAGTATATGGCCTGTAGGATTCCTTGTATATGAATTAGTGACCCTCATTTCTATCTGGGTCTGACATCAATACCCTAAAACACTCTAAATTTGAGGCTCTGAAGAGATTCTGGTTCTAAAGCTTGTGAAGACATGAGGCTTTCCATATTATAGACATATGCCATTTACCAAACAGCAAGGGCAGGCTAGGTATACAATGTGCCATTCTGAGTAACCGAATCCCACTGAGTAAAGTAATAGGCTCCCCCGTTCTCTGCTATCTCTACCATCCACTAGCATTTTCATCATTGTCATCATTCTAGTTCTAGTGGGAACTGAAGAAAATCAAGGTAATTAGCATTCATTTGCCCCAGACTCATAAATTAAAACAAAGTGGCAGAAGCAATTGAAAATTAGCCATTCTCTTCACAGAGTTCAGGGTCCAATATGCCCTGTTCTCCTGTTGCTAGTCCAGCCATGGTCTACAGGAAGTCTATGTATATAGCCTTAGATCCAAATCTCATCAGAAAATTTCAAATAATGATCAGTACTTCTTCATTCTTAAGAACAACATTAATCTTTTTTCCCATAGAATATAGTTGTAACTAGCAAAATGGGGGAGGAAAAATTATTTTCTTTAAAACTGTAACTGTTGATTAACAGCTTATAATCCTATGTGAATCAGTGGTATTTCTGCAAAGCATAGTGACTCCTTGTCAATGTTGTTTCTCCTCTGAAATGCCATGGCTAGCAAGAAGAAAAGAGTGAAATGGAATCTGGATCAAGAACCTGCAGATTTTTCCTGCTAAGTTCTTTCTTAGCCCTTCCCCATCCAGCCTGTGCGTGCGTGTGTGCGTGCATGTGCATGCGTGTGTGCGTGTGCATGTTTCCCTCTAAGTTCTCTAGTCATTACATTTTCATCTTCCAACTTTCAAAAAGCCCAATTGGAGGGAGGTTTGTTCATAGCCATGATAAATTATGTTCTGTCAGAATCCAAATCTGTCTTTTCAAATCGGATCATTTTTGATGAATACATTCTCCAAATGTGAGTGTGAATGGAAGCAATAGCCTATAATGAATTAACAATAGGCATGTTAATAACATTTTTAGGGGAAGATGGATGAATTACAAAATAAATAGGAATAGAGAACAAATTAAAGAGAGGTAGATGTTTAATAGGCTTTCTAGTGCCCTATTTAGGCCTCTTGAATACCGCATGGCTGAATCAAAGGGTAAAAGTATTTAAGAAAATATTTTTAGGACCTCTGTAAATGATCTTTCATCTTTCAAATTGATGGGAGATCTAATGGTCCTAAAACAGCAAAATCTTTTAGCACTATGAGCCTCACTTTACTCCTCAGGCAGACTTCCATGGCTATATGTGGGAGCTCTAAGTTATGCCAACGGGTGGTTGTTATTTCAGAGGGGACTCTGTGTAGGACACACAGAAATGATTGTGCTGTGCAAACAATCAGGAGTCAGAAAACAAGAAAAGTCAATCTCAGTTATTTACTCTCTCAACCATTTGGGCTAGAAACTAAAAGCTTATATGGGAAGCAAGTACAGAATATAAATCTGGGTTCCAGTTAAAATAACTGAAATCTTTCCAGTAAGTATTTATCATCGTGTTGTTGACTGACCATAAGATGTACCATAGTGATTCAAACTAATGGTGACTAGTTAACAGTCTGCCTTCTGACTGGAATAGTTTTTGGAAATTGGGGTATTTCCCCTTGCAAATGCTTACCTATATACCATGACTTCTGGCAATATTTTTCTCAGATTCTTTTCATACAATCCTATTATGTCACAGCAGAAAGCCACCTTCTAAAACATCTGGTCTAGGGGAACCTATATGGTGCACTGGATGTAACACTGGCTCTGAAGTCAGGAGGTCCTGAGATCAAATTTGGCCTTAGGTACTCACTAGCTATGTGACCCTGGGCAAATCACTTAACCCCAATTGCCTCAAAAAAACAAAACAAGCAAACAAGACATCTGATCTAAAATGTGGAGGCCTAAAAGAGGGGAAAGACATGATCAAGAGTCACACCCAACAAGTACTGCAAGTAGCTCATCTATGAAGGGTTAAATGGAACTTGGAGGATTCTTCCAGCCCTGTGATTGTGATTTTGGGAAATATCCCAAACTAAAGACAGTATATGGAATGTTGCAAAGAGGATGGGAATTTGAAAAAAGAGTTGTATTCACATCCTCCCTCTACCACTTGCTAGGTGCACAAACATGGCCAAATTCCCTAGCCTCAGTTTCCTCATTTGTTAAGTACTAGCAGTATCATTAACCTCACTTACCTCACAGAGTTTTAAATGTAGTTTTAATAAAATATGGTTCAACTTGGCTCTCAGGAAAGTGCTTTGCAAACACTAGAAATCTATATAGATGTAAGATATTTTTATTATTCCTTGAATAAGGCGTTGTCTGAAATGCTTATAAATTAGAGCTTACTCAGAGAAAGCATATGAAGCAAATACACGTCCAAACAGACACAGTGTTTTAACTGCACATTGCTTGTAAATTGGCAGGTAAGAATTTTTTTCTGCTCAATGATTCGTCTGGTTTGGAAACTGGAAGTTCTAATCTTAGAGAAAAAAAGGTATGTAGAGCCAAACTAATTCACTAAGGACACTGGAATGAAAGAACCATTGGAACCAGGCTTCCCTGGTACTTATGCTCTTGGGTCATCCCCTAAATCAGTCACCAGCACCTTTCTCAGTCTAAGTAGAACTGGGTCTCGATGTCTTTCCTCATTTACTCTTCTGCAAGGACTGCTTGGAAATATGATCACTTTATGGCACCCTCAACTAGTAGTATCAGCCCACAAGCCTTGGTTTGGTGTCTACTCCCCACCCCCACCCCTTTATAATATTTTTCCATTGGTTGAAGATAAAGTTTTTTTAATCCCTAATTTACAAGACTGGAATAATTCTTACATTGCTGTAGAATCAGTTTATAATCAGATCATTCTTCTTGACTAAGCTACAGATTGTTTTAAACATCTCAAGTCTCAGGCCCAATAACTATAAGAAATAAAACTACTCTGCTCTGTCTATTGGTGGCTCCAGCTCCCAACTGTGCACAGAACTTAAGGAAATCGTGGCTTGGGGCAATCCTTGTATTCTTCTAGTTGCTTGAAAGTTACAATTTGGGGAGTCCATAATTACTCTTCAGTAGGAAGATTGGTAGACTAGAGAAAGTTATAAGAAGTCATTCTGAACTATCCACAAACTCAGTTTGTTGGAATCTTGAGCTAAATCTCAAAGCAACCTCCTGGAGACCTGCACAAGCCCAGCTCTCCACAAACTCTGTCTTTCAATGGAGCCCAAGAAGCCATAACTCAAGAGTTGGTAGGGACCTCAGGGACCATGTAGCATGGTCTCTTCATTTTGCATATGAAGAACTTAGGTACACAGTAGAGAAAGTGCTGGGCCTGGAGTGAGGAAGATGCTGAGTGCAAATCTAGCCTCCCATAGTAGCTGCCTGATTCTAGGCATATCATCGTTCACTTTCTATTTCCTTATATGAAAAATAGGAATAATAAATAGCACCTACTTCCCAGTGTTGTTGTGAGGAACAAGAGAGCATATGTGAACTACTTTACTGCCTTAAAGCACAACATAAATGCTTGTTACTAAGAAACTGAGTCCCAAAGATGTTAAGTCAACTGTCTGAGATCCTACAAGAAGCAATCGTCAGAGAGGAGAGTTGGACCCATCCCCAGGTCCTTTGGTCCAGAGCATGCTGACCACCATGTTGTTAAGGAACTTTGCTAAGGCTAATCACTGTCTCTTGGTGACAGTTTTCCTTTTTGAGGGCCCCAAGAAATGCTTCAAGTTCAACATTACTTTGATTCACTGTGCCCACAACTGAAATGTGAAATACTGTGGCTACTCTATGGATGGCTACATCTAAACTAATGAATGTTCATTCCCAAGACAAGGTTTGTGGGTATGTCTACAGCATTCTTCCTTGGAGGTACACACTTGCTTCAGGGACATCAAGGAAAGAAATAGGATTTTTATGGCTGTTAAATCTAAGGAAACAAATCCTGAGAGTTGGAATCAAAGGAAAGGTGGGGGGGGGGAGATAATCAAATCCCAGACATAAATAGGTAGATGGGAGCAATAGTAGAGAGTAGAGTTGTATTTCCAGCAGACTTAGGATTTTAAAATGCATTGGGAGTTACAGAACATCCCAGTATATTTCAAATGATCATAACATTTAAAGATGAAAGGAACCTTAGAAATTAGTTGCCAAGCATCCTCATTTGAGGTCCAGGGGGCTGTGAAATCTTTAAAATATGAAAATAATGTTATGAAAATTAGCATTGAATGATATACCAACAACTTAAAAGGAATCTGACAGTGAGCCTAAAATAAATTGGATATCAAAAACATTATTTCTGTGTTATTCCTCATTGATTTGATTTTAATGGGAATCTGTCTGTGAGGTGGTAAAATATATTTATTGCAAACAGATAGATGCTTTTTTCTCTTAACTATGTCCACCTCCTAGGTAGATGAGGCAAGGAAGTGGTACTGGGCAGTAGTGGTGCTAACTATAATTTAGTGGGCCACATAGAATTTTTGAAAACCAAATACTTTTAGGTTATCTCTGTGAGTTTAAACTGTGAGTTTAAAAATAAAACATTAAGTCAAATGAGTATTTGGTCTGTCAGGCAACAGAGTTCAGTTCCCTCTTTTAAAAAGCTGAATTCCCTGTGTGTGAGCAGATCAGCCTAAATCTGGTCAGACTAAGTCACCATCCTTCAAAAAACTGACCATTAAAACCCACATTTTATATTATAGAGGAATTACTGAAACAAAATGAAGCAAAACAAAACCCCACCTTACATTAAAAGCAGTCTCACTATTAAGCTTCCTGTTCCAGATTGGAATTCAGAAGTTTGTCTGCCATAATTCTTGATTTTATGAGACTGGAGAACACGGTATTATGAATAGGCACATCCTCACATAATGAACATGAACATCAGACAACAAGTGCCAAATACAACTGAAAAATGGCTTCTTGAGATGTACATCCTAAAAACAGACAGAAAAGAATGAATATATTGCTTGATTGCTGATTAGCAGACTTAAGATTTGTGAGATTTTCTTAGTTTATCTAAACTGTAGGAGTGCATGTTTGTTAGCAGGGTGATGAATATTAGTATGATTACATTTAGTAATTAACCATAGTTTAATCCCATAGGAAGAGGAAAACTGAATTTCCAAAAGTAGCATTTTTTTTCATTTAACAGTTGAGAAAGTAATGTCATGTTATCTTTTCCAGTGAAGTTTTGGTCACACCTTTTAGTTGTAAGATGTTCTAAAGTAAAGAACAAATGCTAATCTTCCTCATTGGGAGCTTACATAAATACTAAACAGTTTTTGAATGTTATTCCCCAGCATTGTAGGGTGCTGAACAAGAGTGGAGGGAATCTAAATCTCCTGCTTCTGCTACTAACTAGCCGAATGACTGTGAACAAGTCACTTCTTTTTGTGGCCCAATTTCTTCATCAGTAAAATGGAGAGAATAGACATAAATGATCTCTAAGGCTCCCTTTTTTACAAGAAGAAGAGGAATAAATTGTTCATGTTCTATATGGGGAGACTCAGGGGAAATAAGTAGTCATAAATTTATAATAATGTCTCTCCCTGATCTCTGCATCAGAGCTAGTATCCCTATTTGTGTGGGAAAGTGAAGATTAGATCCTCAAACACAGAAGCAGCCCAACTCAATGCCCTGTGGTAAATTAAAGAGAATCTTTACTGACATGGTGGAGAGCTGATGTCCCTTGATGTTCTAGATGAGGCAGGTGAGTTTTTCGTTGTGAGAGTAAAAAATTCAAAGCTGTCTCTCATAAAAGCTTTTGCCTAAATTCATATCATTGAGATTCTGGGTAAGAAAATTGCCAGTATTTTTTTTTACTTTGTTGATTGTCTCATTAAGACCATTACTCTGAATAAATATATTCTGATATGGTGCAGTAAATGGACAAGCTAAAGATCTTACATGGGTCTAACCAAATATTTCTTTTGAGGATTTGATATTATGGTATATTCTGTACAATTGGGGCAAGTCATTTAAATCTCCCTGAGAACCAGTTTCCTCATCAGCAAAAAAAAAAAAAAATGAAAGAGGCAGACTAGATGGTATCTGCTTTCCATTGCAGCTCTATGACTATGATCCTACACTTCTGCTGGACATCTTGAAATTGGTGTCCAGTAGACATCCAAAACTCAACTCATTATCTTTCCCCCTAAACTCTTCTCCCTCTTCCCTTCTCTCTTATTGGAAGTGGCAACACAATTCTCCCTGTCATTCAGGCTCCCAACTAAGGAGTCACCCTCAACTCTTCACTCTCACCTCCCATATTCAAGCTGATGCCAATGCTTGTGAATCTCACCTTTGCAATATTTTTTGAATACACCCTTTCTCTCCTCTGACTCTGGTACCCCTTAGTGTGAACCCTTATCACTTCACACCTAGACTGTTCCAATAGCCTGCTGGTGGGTCTGCCTGCCTCACTTCTCTCCCACTCTAATCCATCCATCCTCCATCTGGCTGCCAAAGCAGTTTTCCTGAAGCACAGGTTCAACCCCGTCACCCACTCAATAAACTCTAGTGGCTCACTTTGACCTCCAGGATTGAATACAAAATCCTCTGTTTTGCACTCAAGCCCCTTCATAAACTAGCCTCCACACCTCCAACCAAACCCCCACTTTTCTAGTCTTCTTACACCTTATAGCACCTCACAAACTTGAAATAGTTACACTGGCCAGCTTGCTGTTCCCAGAACAAGACACTCATTTCTAAGCTCAAGTTACTTTCTCAGACTCTCCCCAATGCCTAGAATGCTCTCCATCTCCATTTCCAGGTTTCCTTCAAGTCCCTGCTAAAATCCTACTTTCTATAGGAAATCTTGCCCAATCTGTCTTAATTCCATTGCCTTCCTTATGTTGCTTATTTTCTGTTTATCCTGTACATAGTTTGTTAGTACATATTTGTTTTCATGCTGTTTCTCCAATTAGAATGTGAACTCAAGGGCAGGAACTGTCTTTTGCCTTTTTTGCACTTAGCACAGTGCCTGACACATAATAGGTAATAAATGCTAATTGACTGACTGTCTCGTGTATACTCTCATTTATCCTAAGACAGAGTGAAATTGCTATATAGTGTAGGCTGCCTGCCATATGTTTAAAAGATAGATGGTAAAAATGTATACAAGAAATACAAATTCATCCCATTTTTATGTAGATTCTACTGGTTAAAACATAGCTTATCACATTTCACAGAGAAAAGTATAGTTTCAACATATGTCTGGGCAAAACAATGTCATCTTTACTATTGTTAGATATATTTCAATTTGTTTTTTCCTTTTAGAACTCTAGCCTCCAGAATGTAGAACGTCTCCCCATGCTGTATATCTTAGCCCATGCAAAGCAAACCAAGGCTGTACACGTGCTCAGTAACAGAAGTGGAGCAATGAAATTCAGAATGTTCTTATGCAAACATAGTGCAATGATGTCAAGAACCATGTCTTCCTCTCCCTTAGATGCTCCTAAAGGGCTAACAGCATTACCATATTCATGCTCCCAGGAGAACCTTCAATGCTGTTAAATGTCTTGCATCTTCAAAGGAGGGAATGGTGGCAATTTACTAAGCACAGGAGAAAAAGTTTCATAGAACTTGGTCACTGCTCTCCTGACTAATTCTCTTGTGGGTTATTTTTGGTAGAGTTGAGTTCCTTTTGGATTTTAGAAGAATGAATCAGATCACTGTAATGTATTAATAGTCTAGCTCTAAGACCAATAAATCTTAAATATAAATAAATGATTTTACCACGGCAGGCTGACAATAGACTAATGCTGAATTTATTAAAGTGATTATCCTGAGAGAGTGGGGTGAGGAGACTATGAAAAGTTGTGGCCCAAAACCAAGGGTGTGTTTGTCTGAGATCCTTAAGGCACCCTCCAAATTCTCCTGTGTTCTGCAATAGGTAGCAGATGGGAAAGCAGCATTTCATTCTCTTCGATAAATATCATTAGCCCTTCAGCTAATTTTCCATTATGAGAATGCTGTTCAGATTTTTCAGATCATGTGCTTGATAGTGTCTGTCTCCTTGTATCCTGCACATAGTGTGCACTTCATGGTTTCAATGGGATGCATCAGATCAACTGAGAAACCTGATTTATTTTGATCTCATTAGTCTGAATGTGAACCCAACATTTTAATTAACAGGAAATCTGCTGCTTAAGTGCACTGAGTATTGTTCTTTGGCAACTTCGGTGGTGGTGCAAAAAATCTGCTTAAAGCACTGCATCTTCCCTCTTCCCCACCCCCCCTCCACTGACAACCAATCCTTTCTCACAGGTGATCTTTACAGAATTGTCCAATACAGAACTTGCTCCCCCCTCATCTTCTTCAACTGAGCTGCACGGTATGAGGATTAAGGCTAAGACTGGGCAGTGCTGGCGATTGTTTCGAAATATAAACATCCTTTATTTGAAGAGAGGCAGGCTTATATAGGAAAAAAAGAGCAGACCTTGAACCAAGAAAGATTTGGTTCAAGTTCCAGCTCGGACACATCCTGGCTGGGTGGCCCTGGACAGGTGACTTAACTTTTCAGTATTCTAAGCAGCTCTGAAGCTCTAAATTGTGGAGAAGGGGTTTCCCCACCTACGCCTTTCCTAGATCTGTGAAATATCCTGTGTCCAGTTCCTATCCCTATATGAGATCCCCATATATTGGTATTTTGGCTCGATTCTAGTGGTTACATAAATGACAGAAAAAAATTCTCTACCTTGTTTTTAGTCTGTCAGAGGCAAAAGTGTAACTTTGAAATGCATCCTCAGTAAATCACCATTGGCAAATAAATGAGAGTATTCTATGTTATACTTTCATGTTAAGCATAACCAGGATTCTCTAAGGAAGACTCCTCTAAGTTCCAATCTGGCCTCAGACACTAAGCAGCTGTGTGACCCTGGACAAGTCACTTAAACCTGTTTGCCTCAGTTTCCTCCTCTATAAAATGAGCTAGAGAAGAAAAGGCGAACCAACTACTCCAGTATCTTTGCAAAGAAAACGCTAAATAGAACCCTTATTAAACCCCCCAAATGGGGTCACAGAGAGTCAGACATGACTGAAACAACTAAACAACCACGAATATAGTTAGGAAGTGTTAGAGCTGGAATTTGAATCCAAGTCTTTTTATACCAAGACCACAGCCAGGTTTTTGGAGTTTTGGAACCCATACAAATAGACGTGCAATAGAATGTGAGCTTCTTAAAGGCATGGGTTATTTGGTTTTGGTGATTTGTATCCTCAGTGCCTAGCAGAAGGCCTCAAACACAGGAGGCACTCCAAATATGCTTGGTGACCTTCTGAAAACTTCCATTTAAAGACAAGAAAGATACTGAGAATTGAAAGACTTCAGAGCCTACACTTAATTTCATCCCCAAATACCACATTATTCTGTCACCAAGTTTACAGAAAACATAAAACTCACTCGTCCAATGTATACTATTTCAATCATTTTAATATGTATTGTTTCTAGTATCTAGTACTCTTAATTTGAAAGGAAAACGACATCAAGGCTGTTTTGTATTTGTGCAGTTAACTTTAGACAGAAACTAGAATCCAAGATTATATAATCTAAGTTCAGAAGGAGGGTTAATTCTTCATTGTTCTTGCAGCTTAAGCTCTTCCAGGACTGCTTCAAGTGAATAATATGAAGAAAACCTTGGCTTTGTGTTGTCCCTTTTTTTCTTTAGGTCTTAAAGCACTTTTAATTCCTTTTATTTATCCTTCTGCTTTTTTTGTTGGGAAATACACACACACACATACACATACACACACACACAAATGAGCTTACTTGCCTTGTTCCTCCCAAATCTTCTTTTTCATTAGGTCTATTCATTATTAATCACATTCACATATAAAATTCTCACATGGCTCTCAGACTTTGATAGTAACCCACATGCATACATTTTTCCCTCTAAAACTATTCCTTTGTTCTCTAACCTCTGCCTCTGGTCAGACTTCCCCTTCTCCCTTCTCATTTTAGAAACGTTTTCCTGCAGGCACCTTCTCAGCTCTCTATCTCTCAGGTGCCTGCCATGCATTTTTCCTCTTCTTTCAGTCTTTAGTGCTTTTCAGCATTTCCCCCGAAGTCTCTATATTCCAATGAGGGGAGAGTTGCTATGATTTTATTTAAATGTTTGATCAAAATATTTATCTTGTCTTGCCATAAACCACACTTACCCTCTTTCTTTCCCTTCGCTAACCTTTTCTGACATTAAGAAACAGCCACAGAAATCTGCATTGTATGGAAATGCAGTGTGTGTATGTGTGATTATGGCTCCCTCCCGTTTCTATGGCACTCACATCCTCTCTTGACCAATGGATGGGCTTCCTTGCTTACTGAAAAAGTTAGTGAAGGACCTCCAAGAGAGGACTCCTGGCAGCTGTCACCTTTTTCTGAACAGATGTTAGTACTGCCTGGAGTAAGGCAGGCAGAGAGAATTATTTATTTCACAGCTTAAAAATTTCATAGGATCCTAGATCCAGAACCAAAAGGGTCTTCAGAGCCCATCTAATTCAACTTCTCACTTTACACATGAGAGAACTGAAGCCCAGGGAGGTTAAGTGACTAGCCCAAGGTCCTTGAGGAAGGAAATAAGGTAATACTTGAATTGGGGTCCTTTGATTCTTGAGCCATAAGAGGAAAACTCCTTTCTGAATTTTTTGCCTAATAGTTTGGGGGGCCCAAAGTTTAACATTATTGGATAGACTGCCTACAGTGCTGAATGCATTGTGTGTGTATGTATATGTATCTATATATGTGTGTGTGTTTGTGTGTATACACACACATGTGTATGTATTTCAGACAGTCATTTCATATAAACAGTGAGACAGGTCCAGAACTGAATAGGAAAAAGAGGGGACATATGCTGGTTACAGTATATTGCCAGTGATGAGCTGTACATAAAAAGAACATAAAACTATCCAAGATCTATTCTCAGAAAGGGAAAAGTCCTGGTCGTTAGTGAGCATTAGGGATAACTAACTGATAGACAGCCATCAGTGTGCAGAATGTGGTATTCCAAAAAGCAAAACATAAAGACTTAACAGTGAAGAATAATGTAGCCTAGAAACGTATGTATAATTTCTACAGGGGGAAAAGAAACTTTTAATATCGAAGTATAGGTAGATAGATAATAGTGTTAAGTACCAGGGATACAAAGTATAAGCAAAAACCAAGCTAGTAGTCGGGATGTATATGTATTGGTTGACTGCTGAGCAATCTCTGGAGAAGGGAGAGGATGAGGCAGGGGGTGTCTAAGAAAGAACTTGTCATAGCTTAAGAGGAGAGGTGAACAAGAAGTTTCTTATTTCTCCCACTGGCTTTGGGGGAGTGGGGAAGAGGAAGGTTAGAACGGCAGAGGAACTTGGATAAAGCCACCAGAGGGAATTATGTAGAAACACTGTGAAGTGCCCTTCACAATGAAGGATGAGAATGGATGAAACTGCTGACTTACAAGAAGCTCTCCGGGCTGTGGAGGGCATAAAGAGTTAGCTTTCTGAAGATACCTGCTTTTGCAAACTGGGGTTGTTCCACTACAGTGGGGGAAGTGTTTGGCACCGGGAATGGAACTGGTGGAGCTGAGACAAATAGGGGGCCATAAATACAGGGGGACAATGGTGGAACATCAAAAGGATCATAAAAGGGAAACTCCAAGAGCAAGGACAAGTTCCCCACATTATGGATTGACCAAGCCCTTTATACCGCAGCCTGCTAGAGGCTATCTCACCCCCCAAATGTTCAAATGCTGATCTAGTACACATAGTTTGCTTGAATCAGACAGGGAATACCGAATTACATTTTGATTCTTTGAAAATCAAACCTCCTGGGTCTCACAAAAATACAAGTGATTACCTCTCACCACTGTATTAACTTGGCACAGAAAAACACCAAGTTACTGCTGAACATATTTTAAATACCTCCCCTGCCTAACTGTCACCCCCTTCTTCATTTTATCAATATTCCCTGAGGAACTAACTTCCGGTTATTCTTGTCTTTCCTTGAAGACCTTTTGTCTTGGTGTATAGCTGCTCTTTGCCCTGTGCATCTTACCCTTTGCCCACACTTTGCCCACCAGCTTTACTCCATATCCATTCACCTCAGTCTAGTTTACATTTTACAAAATCTTCTAATAGCAAGATACGGTTTTCATAGATAGCTTCTTTCCCTGTCCTTTGCTTCTCTTTTTCTATTCATCCCTCATTTCCTATATCATCACTCTTACCCCCTTCTATATAAAGTATCCATGCCACGTTTACTCCCTTCCACCTTTCCCAGTATTTGCCTTAATTGTCAACCCTTGCCTTTTGTGCCTGTGAGCCCTTAAAAGCTGGAGGCATACTAGCTCTGGATCCAGTTGGGCACACTTTCTGCCATCTGGGTTCTCTTCTCACTGCAGATAACAGGACGAAGGGACAAGTCCCCCAAATCCAGGTTACAACCACTACAATTTCTGCCTCAATATGCTAATGATCTCTCAACCTGCAACTTTACCTCCCCACAATATTCACCACCATCTGCCATGTTTTTGAAATACGTGTGCATGGCAATGTCAGGGCCGTTTGGTTTGCCTTCATTAACCCTTCTCTCTGTCAAATCGGGTGGTAATTGTCATCTGAGAAGGAGGGCTTTTGCTTGCATATGAATCCCATGTATTTTATGACACTATTGGTTTCATTATATATTCAAGATTTAGACTATACAATTTGCTGCCTTTTTAAATGTAGAGACTTATTAATGCAATAATTTCTGCCTTATAGACTTATCGTTGGGAGTGTTAAGCTATCAAGTATGTACCAGGTAAATAGTTAAGTTAGTTACTGTCTAATAACCAAATAGATGTGTTTTTATCTTAAAGAGGTATAATAAGCTTGTGAGTAAGCAAGCTAATAATCCCTCTGCTTTACTCTGCTTTTCCATTAAAAAAGATAGTCCCCTTTTGGGGATCCAAAATGCTATGGAGAAATACTAGATGATGAAAAGCAGAGTAAGGCATCCCTGCACTTAGATTTGATTGGAGCACAATGAAATCTGGATTAGCTTGTTTTCAATTATCATCCATTTAAAGTAATTGTCTTTATCAGACAGGACAAAAATGACTGTAATTCAAAACATTTTTACCTCCAGTTGATGTGAAAATTGTACAACTCCTATATTATTTCCATTTGTCAGTGTGACTAGGCTTTTTCCCTCATTTAAAAAGAAATGAAATTGATGCTTCATAAAGTGTTCCACTGAAAGTTTATGTTCTTTATTGTAACTCCCTAATAATAACAATATATGTCCCCATATCTATTGAGGGCACCATCAGGTTGCCAGTCACCTAAGTCTACCACCTTGGGGTCATCACTGACCCCTCATTCTTAGTCCTTCCCTCATATTGAATCCAATGCCAGATCTTGCCTGTCAGACTTCCTCAACATCTCTAAATGTCTGTCTCCTTCTCTCAATTCATGGACAACCAGTCCAGTTCATGCTCTTCTCATCTAGACTACTGCACTAGTCTGCTCATTGGTCTCCCAGCCTCTCCCCTTTCCAGTCTATCCCCCACACAGCTACCAAATCGATAATGGACCTGCCTGTATCTCTCCTGCTCCAAAAGCACCCAAGAAGTTTCAATGGGCTCCACATTGTCTCTAGGATGTAAAGTGCTCACAGGTAGGAACTATTTAATTTTTGTCTCTGTATTCCCAACATCTAACACCTTGCCTGGCACACAAAGCTGCATAATAAATGTTTCTCATTTGACTAGATAAAATACAGAACTCATACCTTTCACACTTTAAGCCTTTCAAAGACTAACTCCAACCTGTCCTTTGAGCCAATGATACTCATTTTTTCTACACACAATCTCTGTTCCAGCCTAATACTGGCCCTTTTCTCAAGGCAGTATTTCCTCTCTTGTCTCCTGTCCTGGCACCCGCTAATTCATCACTGCCATCTGCCTGGTAGAATCTATTATCCTTCCAACCTCAGCTCAAGAGGTGATGCCTTGATGAGGCCTCTCTTGAATCCCTTACTTGAGATATTAGTGCTTGCCCTTCTCCTCTCTCCCCCATGGTATTGTCTTGTAGCGGTCTGGGCCTCTTTCTATGTGCATGTGCTGTTTTCCTGCAGTAGAATTTAAGCTCCTTGGGGACAGAGGCTCTTTGGTTTTTGTCTTCATGTCCTCACAAATACTCCCTGGCACATAGTAGGTGCTTAAGAAATAGAATTTATTGATTAATCAAAAATGATTAAATCCTCCCCCCCAAACAAAGGGGACAGTACTTGAGCTGAGCCTTGAGGAAAGCTCAAGGTTCCAAGAGGCAGGGGTTAGAACATTCCAGAAAAGGAAAGTGAAGATAAAAGGTGGTGGAGTAGATGGAATGTCATTTATAGGGAACAAATAGCAAGTGAACCAGTCTGGCTGGAATGCAGAATACATAAGGGGCTATAATATGCATCCAACCTAAAGGCGATTGTCTTTTGAAGACCTTTACAATCTGGTTCAAGACTAACAGAGGCATTTGACTTTTTTATTCAAAAGGCAATAGGGACCCACTGAAGCTTCTTAAGCAAGGAAGTCAATATGCCTTACGATTATAAACTTTGGTAACAGTGTGGAAAGTGGTCTGGATCAGGGGAGACTTAAGGTGTGGAGAAGTGAGGAGTCAGAGACAATTCCAAGAAGTTGACAACCTGGGTAACTGGAAAAATGGCAGTGCCCTTGACAGAAACAGGTGAGGAGGAAGGGAGGGTTTGAGGGGAAAGCTAAGGAGTTCAGTATTTGGCATGTTGAACTGAACATATACAGAAGCCAGTTAGAGATGCTGAACTGCAACCCAGGAGAGGCAAGGGAAAGATAAGCAGATCTGAGAATTATCTGCATACAATGGTGACTGCTGACAGTATAATGCAGAGAAAGAATAGAAGGCCCCAGATAAGGAAACAATGTGATGAAGAAGAAGTACTGAGTGTAGAGTCAGAGGAGCTATTAACATTTGGCCTCGGAAATCTGCTCTGACCATTGTCCTCTGAAGAATTTTCTTAATCTCCTGTAAAATGAAGGAATTGGACTTGACGGCTTCTGTGGTTCTTTCTAGCTCTCTATTTCTGATGCTATGATGAAGCCTGAGCTAGACCCTTTTGGAGGAGGTAAAACCTAGATGATGACGTTGCACAGGAAACTAAGGAGTGCTCAGACTGAGTGCAAGAGGAAACCTTAGCAGAAGAGTGTCTGGTAAAGCAAAGTTAGAGAGAGCGTCTAGGAAATGGCGATCCACAGGGTCAGGCTCTGCAGAGAGGTCAGTGAGAGGAAAGATGGCAGGAAAGGTTATCAGAAGACTCTGGAGAGGGTAATTTCAGTCCAGGGAGGGAAATCAAAGCTAGCCTGTGAGCAGTAAAGAAATGTGCAGAAAAAACCCAACCAAACAAACAAAAAGAAATGAGAAAGAAGAGGCCAAAGTATATACAACTCTAGGAGTTTGGGTGTAAAAAAGGAGACTTATAAGATAATAGAGTAGCTTGAGGAAATGACAGGGTCAAGTAAAGTTTGGGGTTTTTTTAATTTTTACAAAATGTTTACAAGTGCAGCCATTGCTGGCTGGTGGGAAGAAGAGTTTTCTTGAGTGAAAGAAAGGACTGAAGGATTACAGGAGGCAGAAGCAATCATAGGAAGGGAGTTCCCTAACTTCTGCCTCATGTGACCCTTTACTCCCACTTCCCTTCTGTATTCTTAGCAATAAAGATGGTGTCTGAATGGGGGAAACCTGGGTGAGTTCACAGGCAGGAGAGAAGGATTGGAAGGTAGTCAGTCACCAAATATTTATGAAGCACTTACCATGTGCCAGTCACTTTGCTAAGTGCAAATTTTCTTTTGTGGAAACATATAGTTCACATGCATTGGGACAATGTTTAAAAATTATAGCAGAGATCACTATAGGAAAATAAAGAACTGTGCTTCCTGCTTACAGCCTCTGTATGATTATGAGTAATTAATCAGGAAGTTCTTTAAATCCCTTTCATTTGAGTATGAAAAAATGGTCTTTGAGTACTCTCCCATGTTGGTTGCATTTTCTTTGATGACAGATGGCAACTTTCTCCTTGTAAATGCCTCCAGAATGAAAAGAATTTATTATTATTAATGAATCTTTGCTCCCTCTACCTGGAAAAGTAAGAGAAAACACAAAATTCTTGAGTCTGAGCAATTACAAATATAATTATTACCTTTCAAATTTCACTTATTGGACGATCAGAATATTATTAGTTGAACAACATCCTTACTTTCCGATTCTTATTTTCCTTTCCCTTAATAAATGAATGATCACATTTAGCATCTTTCCAGGGGGCACTCTGTAGTTTCAGAAAACTGCAGTGAAGAGTTGGTATAAATCCATCCTTAATAATGCAGACCTGAATGTTTCCTGAGAGAGAAGCCATCCTTATAACTTATAACATGCGTTATAAGTGATAGAAATAAAAGTACTGGGAAGGACTGCCTCATTCTAGTAAGCTGCATTGATGTCAAAGTTTTTCCAATGAGCAAAGATCTATCCAGTCTGACATGCACAACAGAGAACTAAAACTCAGAGGTTTAAGAGTAAAGTCACACATATAATAAGTATAATGCTAATTGTTCCTTTCCCATCCTTAATTCATTTCTTTTTTTTTTGTGCAGGGCAGTTGGGGTTAAGTGACTTGCCCAAGGTCACACAGCTAGTTTTTGTGTTAAGTGTCAGGCCGGATTTGAACTCAGGTCCTCCTGACTCCAGGGCCGGCGCTCTATTCACTGCGCCACCTAGCAGCCCCCTTAATTCATTTCTAAAGTAACTCCCACTACTTTGTTTTAGAAGTGGTAAAGGTAAATAAAGTCTATCGTGGAATTCTGGAAAGTTCTTATTGGCCAGTTGTCCTTATCTAATAAATTAATGGTGTGCAGATTTCGTTGACACCTGCAATTAAAGGCAGGTGATGCTCTCTCAAGAGGATTGACCATGGAGCTGATCAGTTCGATCCCTGCAAAGGCCACTTACCTAACTTAGTTCCATAGTAGATGTTCTATCCCTGAACCCAGAACAAGAATTTTTCACAAAATTGTCTTACTGGACGCAAGAAGAAGGGAATGCCACAAGGAAGAAAGAATGTAAATGGGGGATTAAATTCACAATTCAGCAAATCCTTCAGCATTGCTGGGAGAACAATTCAAAATTACAGACCCTCCTGCTAGTGGATCAATATCACCATTTGGGTATAGCACAAATAGCATGGATAGAGAAATATGAAGGAAAAAACGTACCAGTGACTTCCTTAAAAATCACACAAAGAATTCAAAGGCTAAAAGTTGTTTCTGCTGTTTCTTCCAGCACAAGGGCCATTGTGCCCTAATAAAAGAATCCCCATTTGTTCTAAATTGCATTTTACAGAAGCAGTAGAAATAGATAATTTTCCTTAAGGGAAGGAAGAAGATGCTAATGATAAATTAGCATAATTTTGAGGAAGAATATTGATAAAAAATTGTCTGATTCACAGACATGTTTCAAAAGTACTTTCTGTTCTAGATAAAATATCCTCTAAGCCATCTGCCTGAGCACTCTTTCAATTTCAGTTCCTCCTATACTCCCAAAGGCTAACTAACTTGTGAAAGCATAAATATTCCTCTTGAGAGTTCTTTCTGCTGAAAGTTGCAAATTACCCTTCAAAGGAAATGTGTCTATGACTTACCTCTTTACTTCCCTCTACCATATAACCCCCAACACTAAGACTTGGGAGAAAGAAATGAGGATTTTAAATAAACTCTCTACTTATCCTGTCTCTTTTTTCTCACTGACAGAATGACACTGGCTATCATCAAAAGCACAATCAGTATTTTTGCCTGGAACAATGTCACAGGTGAATGACTAGTCCCCATTTGCTGAGCTGTGGACCCCTTGGAGGCCATAGGGATGTTAAAAGGGATCCACGAGCATGCATTGTGCAAGCACGGCCACTTTAACATTTTTTCTAAAGATATAAACAGTATTTGTATAATATTAAAAAAGGCTTTTCATATTTGAAAAGTCTGGGCACTATTACCACAATCTATTCCATGTGTATGTGTGTATAGGTATAAACAGAAACACATAGACACACGTCTATATTACACATGCATATGTATATATACAAATATGCACATACAGACAAGTATATGTATAGAGAGAGGCATTATTGAATGAGAGGAAGAGAGTAGGCTGGATTGCATTTGGAAATTACACAGTGCTTTCAGCAATCCTAAATAATCTCCCAAAATAAGACATATCTTTTCAAAATGCAGATTTTCCTAATGGACTTATGTGATTATGAATCTTGGAATGCATCAGTGTCTGAGTACTCAAAGTTACAGATACCAAAATGTCAGTGGAGAGAGACAGATGGGCACAAATAGGATATTTGTATTGATGACATAAAAGCCAAAAAATAGTCTATGGAATATATGTTGTTAAGAAAACGTCTGATCAGAAAAAGCAATGGGTTAGTTACTCAGGAGAAGTAAGGAACAATAGTTTTACAACCTGAATGAGTCAGTGCTACCCTTGGAACAGTTAAAAGCTGACAGGGGAACTCTCTGGAGGTCTGGTGGAGAAGGTAGACAAGAATATTGTCCTAAGATAAGGTATGGATGAGTTGTGATTTGCACCAATGAGATTATAGACCCATTAAATACAAAGGGTCTGCATATTTTTTTTTAAATGAAAGCACCTATAATCTGTTTCTCTGCTACCACTTCAGGTCTCCTTTAAAATAAAATAGGTTTATTTTGTAAAGTCAATTCTTTTGTCTAGTTGAGTTATTAAAGCTTCTTTAATATGAAGAGAGCCATGTTTAAATACAGAATACATTTCCTCTTGTGTATGTGTAGTGGGTACATATACTTGGCTTTTGGCATCTTGTACAAGGTAATTCAAATATAAATTGTTTTTGGTGTGAATTTCAAGGTTGAAGTCATTAGAGATTGAATTTGATTCATTGCCTGTCCTTCTTACTACCCTACAAATGTTCTGATGCTTCTCTTTCCAAAATGGTAGGTAGCAGATTGAATATACAATATGCAAAATGCATCTGAAACATTGATTGCCATTTCTATAAAATTAAATTGAAAGAGAAAAACCCTAAGTAACATTTACAGCCCTCACAAGAGTTCCATATTAATAAAAGCAGACAATTATCTTTATCTTTTGCATAATGAAAAATAAGAATATAATTATGCTAGTGTAAACATCATATAGATGGTGTTTCTTATTTTGATTAACCATTAAAACACATAATTCAGACATGACAGGCTAATTTTTTTCCAAGTGAACATTTTGTTTCTCAGAGGCGAACAGTACACTGGCACCAGAAGGTAGAAATGTTTGGGATTTCTCTGTT
Organism: Pseudocheirus occidentalis; assembly: GCA_028646575.1. NCBI lineage: Eukaryota > Metazoa > Chordata > Mammalia > Diprotodontia > Pseudocheiridae > Pseudocheirus > Pseudocheirus occidentalis. The sequence goes on along the minus strand of CM053602.1, from coordinate 11,316,549 downwards.
TGTTTCCCTTTGTTATAACACTTGGATAATGAACAAACACCTAAGTAGTGACATCATGAAAATAAACCAAAATTCTATTTCAAAAATGTTCATTCAATCCAACATCACGGACAAAGTGTGCCCTAATTATCTGTGTCTCCCATTCTCTCTCCCCTCACCCCCAATAGCTCACCCAAATCAGGTGATTAAGTAATCAATTGAGGAAATTTTCATTCAAAAACTAAATTTACAATCTCCCCGCCAAATTATGCTGAAATCAAATTCCTTTTGGGGCCAGGGATAAACTAGAGCCATCTTATTGATTTCTTTATGTGCTTCTACACTTAGAAACCCTACCTCAGAATACTAAAGCTTAGCACCTGCTTCTGAACAGCAGTGGGAGTAGTTGGTTTCTTGCAGTGGAACAGAACCACTCCAAGCATCCACAGAGGCAAAAACTCTCTTCCTATTTGTTCATGTTCTCTACGTGACCAGGGATGGTGGGAGTTACTGCTTCTCTCTTCTCTACAGACCACCCTGGGAGCCACTGGGGAAAATAAGATTTGCATAAGAGAGATCCATGAAGTCTAGCTATGAAAGGACTGAAGCCAAGCCCCAAACTAGAGACCCTCCTCTAGGTCTCCCTAACTTGGTACTAATCAATGTGTATATTGGCTCCCCAGGAGGGCAACTACTTCAAGTTCAAGAGGGTACTCTGTACCTACTCCTAACAGGAGTCCCTGAGCCTATACTTGTTTCCCATTAATAGTCAACCAGTAGACATAGCTAACTCTTATTAAAAGCATTTACTAAGACTGCATAGTAAAAGCAGTGGCTATAAAAATATTTCTCCCCCTCCCACAAAAAAAGCCTGGGACTCACTGTCACAAATACATATAGCAGCTATGGGAAGAGTGGGCACAAACTGAGAATAAAATGGCACTGAGCCACACATAGAGGGAACACATGCAGCTGAGAAAGCTCACAATTTTGCAACTGATGTCCTTTCAACTTTAGCGGAGTCTTTACAAAGCTCCCCCTTGAGCACCAGGTTTCTCATAAACAGCTTCCTTCCCTGGGCTCCCAGGGTCTGCTCCTCTCCACAGCTGGGCTCTCTTGGGTCCATAGCCAGCTGGCTTTTCTGTTTCAAGAGATACTACTCTTTGAACTTGCTTCCTCCAGTGGATGAAAGTTTCTGTGTACGTGTTATGTCTGTGAGTATCTGTGAATAACTCTTCCGAACTGATACTCCAATTGCTAGAGAGAATGAATCCTGGGAGGTTGACTCTACTAGTAGGCTCCATAACTAATGTGGGAGGATAGTGTGAAGAGACTAACTCTGCCCTTTCCATCCCTTTCTGCACTAGAAAAGCCACAACCCATACATGCCTTAGTGTTTGGAACATAAGAATCTAGTAGTCAAGGCCTTCAGTGATAAGCTTCTCCAAACTTATGTAAACTAGATCTTGAAGAGTACAAATGGAGCCTATCCGACTCTGACAGTTTGGTTTAATACGTGTTCAGAGTTTGGACTCACTTGATAGGCCTAAGGCTTTAAGACTCCAGAATCACCTCCATTCCTCAATGAGAAAAGTTCCATAAAATTCAATATCAGTCTTTGCTTCATATGTTTAAGTGTACTACTGTATTTTAATTGAAGTTCTAAAAGAAATTAGATTCATGATTTTCATTTCACTCCTCCTATACCTTTCTTCATGATATTATATGATAATTTAAGAAGTGAGTACCAACCAGTTACCCTCAATATTTTCATTGTTTTATCCTTTCTAACGGCTCCATAACCCAAAGATGCACGTGCAGTCAGTTCTTGGAACTTGTATTTAAGCAAAAGTAAATACCAGAGTGGTTTGGCTCTTGGTTAAACAAGCAACTGAAACTAATTAACAACACATCTCTTCAGATGTGGATAACAGATTCTTAATTTAAACACACATGTATATGCCCAGAGTGGATAGAGTTTGTGGTTGTTTGGTCATTCTCAGTCATGTCTGACTCTTCTTTGTGATCCCACTGGAGTGGTTTGTCATTTCTTTCTCCTGCTCACTTTACAGAAATGGAGGCAAACAGGGTTAATTGACTTGCCCAGGGCCACACAGCCAATAAGTGTCTAAAGCCAGATTTGAACTCACAAAGAAGAGTTCTCCTGACTCCAGAGCTGTTGCTCTATCCACTGTGCCACCTAGCCGCTCTCAGTGGTTAGAAAGCTAACCTCTGATCCAAGAAGATCATGGTTCAAGTCCTGCCTCTGTCACAAACTGGCTGTGTGACCCTGGGCAAGTCATGTAGCTTCACAGTGCTCTAGGAAACTCTAGAAATATACATTGCAGAGAAAGTGCTGATTGGTAGAGATAGTTTTCTCTCCTGGGAATGAATTATCTATGCCAATGAAATCGTAAGTCTGGTCCCTATAATTTGTTCCTATATTTTTCTAATGAAGTACTTGCATCTCATTGAAAATTGCAAGTGAATTAGTTTACACACTGCTCACATAAATGCTAGAGAATTCATATTATGGCAAGAGTCTCACCTGAGATTTTCAAATGTCATGCTTGGTGGGAAATACATTTTTTCTGGTAAACAGACTCAAAATATTGTTTAACATCAATACATAGTTTTAAATATTTATGTTCTGTTTGGGAGGGGTTTTCTTATAAGCAACTTACAGTGGCATCTTGAATGTAAAGGGAAATTTAAATAATTGTCACAATATTGATTTCTAAAGGCTTGTAAAATTCTGCTCAGGCAGCAGGATAATGTAGGGATTCAGAGGTGGTATTATAAACCCTCTTACAGACTATTGAAGTGAAAAGAATGTGTTCAAGAATGAGGCATAACTTGTTAGTCCAATGATTTCCTGTACACACAGCTGTGTCCCAGGTTTGCCACTGAATAAGTATGGGCTCTCTGCTTCATCTATGAATGGTAATGATTAGTCAGCCCACTTCATTAGCACAAAAAGGCAAGGGTTATTGGATGAAAGGCATCAGTTACATTTGTTGGCCATTAGTAACTCTATAAGCTTTTATGGAGTCAGTGGCCTTGGACCAAAAAGCTCTTTTTCCCAATTCCCAAAATAAGATTTTCATCCTGTCAGATATCCCATAAGCATCAGCTTTTTGTAAATTGAAAAGCAGACTGAAGCCCTTCCTATCTTTTCAAGCTGTGGCCTTCAGTAAATGCCAGCTCTAGGCTACAAATATAACTTTCAAGGAACAGTAGAAATCCCTTGACCTTCATGGTTATAAAAGCCAGTCTTTCCTCTCTGTGAAGACTTTGTATCTCTACAGGACTCCAAATGAACTTTCTTCTCATCATGCAAATATGTAATTGGTGAACGACGCAGTGAGAATACTATTTGTGATCTAATTGTAATTATTCTCCAACTTGCTAAGTCTAACTTTATTAGCCTGCATAATGAACCAAAGTGTTTCACAGAAACAATGCTTTACCCCAGAATGACTATTTCTTTAGTTCTTCTGCACCCTTCTTCCATTCATTAATAAAAGAAAAGCTGCCAAGAATTTTGTGTAATACTAGTAAAATCATGTTAAGAAACCACCCCTGCTCACTCTTTCCAAGACTGGTATTCTGCTTCAGTTTTCTTTGTAGTAATATGAAGAGATTCAGAGATACCAACGTGTTGATGTTATAGAGCATTTACAGACCAAGAAACTGAGGCTCAGGGAGTCCCTTCCTTGGATCATTGACGCCACACTGACCTAACCTAGCAGCATCAGTAACAAGTGGAATATAGGCTTCCTGATGAATGACCCCTACATGTATTAGAAATCAATTCGTAGAATCACAATATTTTAATGTTAGAAGGGATCTTTCAGAAATGATCAAATTCATGTATAATATAATTTTATCCTCATTCCATTTCCTTCAATCTTCTAATATTCTAAGGTCTCCTGATGCTGTCATGTTTGGAGAAATCAGTATGCACATTGTTTATAGTATGATACCTACCAACTGTGCTAAAATCAAGTCTGATTTCTGCTTCTGGACTGTAGGAAAGACTTATGCCTTGGGATTATTTTATCACTGATTTTTTTTGATTATCAACATCTTCTGTTCATCTATGTCTTTCTTAAAGGATTTCTTATTCCTTGTTCTTAGGATAAGGATCAGAAACCTCAAGTCAACTAAGTACATGGCATGAAAAGTGGGTTTCTAGGTTATACTTAGAGAATATTTTTCTATAATATGCATTATTATAGCAACCCATTCAATTTGACCTTTCTTTATGTAAGTTTTTTATTATTCTTTTTTTCTATCAAAAGAAGAAGTAGAAGTGAACTTGAAAAAAAGACGCCCTTATGTGTGTTTTGTCAAGATTAGTAAGCCAACAGTAACATAAAATTAAAGTATGAACTTCAAGTACACATGCCATCTTTTCATTCTGTGCAATATTTCTGCATCTTCACCCATAGCACCTCAAAGCCAACATTTGAACCCAGGTCCACTGGCATACCTCTTCAATGCCTTATGGGTAACATAAGCCTCTTGAGAATAGAGAGCAAGTAGGCACTTAAGAAATGCTTGGTAATACCCAGAACTTTGAATCCTCGTGGATGATGGTGCCCTATGTTTTGTAATCATATAACATTGCCAGGAGAATATTTATGTTTGTAAAAGGTAGGTTTGTGCCAGAGAGCAGATTTGGGGTTTGTTAGAAACAAACCACTATACAATTTCTTTAATGAGAAATGCTCTTTTTCGCCTACTCAATTCTGGGTCCAAGTCCATCTGAAGTACCTTTACTGACAAAAGGAACTGACTTTAATGGCATCCAAAAAAATTTCTTCTCTCAGGAATATGATCAGAGGCCTGATTTCAGACACAACTTCAATTCTCCATTTCAATTTGCCCTTGAGGAGTCATAGCTCCTCTGTTGAGTAATAGGCCAACAGACTTAAAGAAAGAAGAGTTTAAGAGAAGATTTATGCCCCACAGCAAGAATTGAACCCCCCAAAACTCATATTTTTCCCCAAAACCTTCCCAAGACCCAGATTAGCTACCTCCTTTGGCTCCTCATTCTCCTTTACCCTGAATACCCAGCTAATTGACAAATCTCATCATCTGTTTCCACAATTTGTTCTCTCTCCCTCTACCTCTCTCTGTTCCTCTTCCCCTTCCTTCTTTCTCTCCCCCCTCTCCCTCCTTCCACCTTAAATCAAGCTTTCATCACCTCTCATCTGAACTATTGCAACAACTTCCTGTCATTTGGTCCCTTCCCCAGTACACCTTCACACAGCTACAGAGTAAATGACTGTCAGAATGCACAGGGCTGAGTATTTCACTTCTGTGCTCACCAAACTTCAGTGAATTCCTTCCCTCTAGGATAAAAGACAAACTCTGGTTTGGCATTTAAAGCCTTTCACAACCTGGTATATTCCAATTTATTTCTTTAGCTTTATGATAAATGAGACACTTTCACAAACTCTATAGTACAGTTAACCTGGCCTTCTTGCTGTCACTCACACATGACACTCTATCTCCCATCCTGTCACCCACGTCTGGAATACACTGTTTCCTTACCTCTGTCTCTTGGAATTTCTCATTAGGTATTAGTGTCTCCTTGAAAGAATACCTTTGGATTTCTTTTGTATGTGCTTATATGTGTCGATAAGATCATAGGATCATTGGTACATTCTTTGTGTTTGTATGCTAAGCAACAGTGCCTGGCAGATGCTAGCAGCTTAATAGATGCTGATTGACTGATGTAGGACACCAAAATCGTAAGGTAAGAAAAGGAAGACAATTTGTTTGGCATCATATAGAAAAAAAACAAGTTGGTTTTGCCAAATTCCTTTTGTGGTACAAATATGATTTTGATACTTAAACCAGGGTGAGTAAAATCAGAGAGAGAAAACTATATACCAATTTCCTTAATGAATATCAATGTGAAAATTTTAAATAAAATACTAGCCAGGAGATTACAGCAATATATCACAAAGAACTATGACACACTATGACCATGTGGAATTTATACCAGGAATGCTGGGTTGGTTCAATATTAGGAAAACAATCACATAATTTGCCGCGTCGATAACAACAAAAATCATATGATTATTGGAATAGACGCAGAAAAAGCTTCTGACAAAAATCAAATACCTCTTTCTGTTAAAAACTCTAGAAAGTATAGGAATCAAGGAACCTTTCTTAAAATTAGATGTTATATCTATCTAAAACCAAAAGCAAACGTTATCTGTAATGGGGATAACCCAGAAGCATTCCCCGAAAGATCAGGGGTGAAGAAAGGAGGCATGGACTAAAGCATGCTTGGCAACCTTCTGAATTAATACAACTATTCCGATAAGGAGGACGAAGGTAAAGGTGGAACACACACACACACACACACACACAACCTTATTTAAATGCCATGGAAGCACCACAGGGCATTCTTATTTAGGAAACTTCCAGACTGAAAACACAAAGAGAGAGAATGAAAAAAGAAAGAAAAATGCAGCATGGAAATAGAAAAAGCAAGTACCAAAGATGGTGCCTAGGAAATATTCTACAAAAATAGTACTTACTTTCAGTACAAGTTGAGCCAGAAGAGGCTGAATTATGCTTTTAATAATGGTTTTTATTTCATTGTGCTAAAATAATATTTTAAACTTCTATCTTTGCTTCCTTCTTCCCTCTTCTGGGAGTTCCCTACACCAATGACAGGGCTAGTTCCTAGTTTCCATTAACTTGGCAACCCCCCAGGATGTTTATGTTTTATCTTAAGACGGGCATGTCTAAAACTTAACTCATTATGGATCCTCCTAAATCTCTCCCTCATTCAAGCTTCCCCATTTCTGTTATGGGTATCACAGTCCTTCCAGTCATCCAGGCACTTGACCAACACGTTCAATAGTCTAGAAACATTTATTAAGTGCCAGGCACTGTGCTAAGCAGTGGAGATATGAAAAAGAAAGATATTCCTTTCCGTCAAAGAGATTACCATCTAAGTGGGCGGGCGGGAATCATATGCAAAAGAGAGCCCCAAAAACAGGAGAAGTGGTGGATGTTATCTTGGGGGGGGTGAATAAGAGATTCTAAAGAGCAGAACGCATTTTAGGCCGGGGAGAGATGGGACAAAGGAATGGAGACCACCCATGTCTAGTAAATACTAAGTGCTTAATAAGTGTTTATTAAATGATATTCATATGTGAGGAGTTATAACGTCAATTTGGTTAGACACAGTATACATCAAAGAGAGGAGAAAGTTCAATTTGGGCCAGGTTGTCAAGGCCTTTACAAGGCCGAACAGGAGCTTCTATTTGATGCTAGAGGCAATTTCTAGCAGCTTATGTCTGAAAGAAGAGGGAGGGTGGAGAGGAAGAGAGACAGAGAGGGAGAGAAAGAGAAATGGAGAGGGAGAAAGAGAAAGATAAAGGGAGAGAGAGAATAACTTGAAATGTAAAAACATTTTATTCAGTGTATTATATAGACACTCAGTGAAGGATCTCCGGGACAATACAGATAGGAATGAATCACATAGAATGACAGAGCATGGATGGGATGCAGATTACACCAATGGAGGGAATCCCAACTTTAATGAGATTACAAAGCCAATAAGATACTGAAATTTGCAAGTATGATAGAACTCAAATTCAGGAAAAAGTAGAGTCTTTATCACTTTCTTCTTGATGGGATATTTGTTTGATATGCAGTCAACCAGAGGCTAATATTAAGTCCCACACACAGCCCTTTATTCATCATAAATGGATTACTGGTTCAGTAGTCAAGTGTCAAATCAATGTTAGTATTATATTTGAAGAGTTTTTAGAGACAAATTGTCTAGAAAGGTAATGAATTTACCCAATCTATGAGGGGGGTGGAGGAATGCCTTTCTAGACAATCAAATATTCAACTACTAGACTCATGCTTTTCCAGTAATATTTTATGTGAAATAATCTTACTGCTGGGGTTTACGTATTATGTGAAAGATATTATAAATATATACATTATATATGTATGCATTGCAGCTCAACAATTTCAATAATACTTATTAAGTGATGCCCATGTGTAAGAGGCAATGCTACCTATAATATTTTTCTGAACTCTGATATTATAAAGGAGTTCATCCATTACTCTTAGTACATGACCGGCCCAATTTCTTTTCTGCTTACATATCTCTCTAAGTATATCCTTAATACATTTTCCATTTTGGGGTATCAACTAAGTATTTAAGTAGGTGAGGTTGGAGCTGTTGAAAACGAAGGCAATTTTTCCTCTTTTTTATTCTTTCTTCAAATTAAAAAGCACCCACATGATCCTACCATCTCTACTAGCAATCATCCTCTAACTCCCAGTTTGGGGCCAAACTATGTGAAAACCATCTAGAAGCAGTGCCCCCCCCCCTTCTCTCTTTTCCCTCAAGTCAAAATCCTCTGAAATTGGCCTTCTGACCTCATCATTTCACTCAAATTGCTCACCCCAAATCCATAAATCATTCCTTAAATGCCAAATCTAATGACTTTTTCCTCTGTCTTCACTGTCTTCACCTCTTTGAAGCCTTTGAAATTGCTGATCACCCTCTCCTCTGAGACACCCTTCTCTCTAAGTTTTCATGATACTTTTCTCTCCTGAGTCTCCTTCTACCTATCTGACCACAGCTTCTCAGTTTTCTTTACTGGTTCTTCCTCCAGCTCACACCCAGAAACAACAGGTAGTCGGGCCCTGTATAGGGTCCTATATAATCTCAACTCATCAACTACTGACCATCTCATGCTGGATATCCTGTAGGAATCTCAAACTCAGAAAGTCCAAAAGAGAACTCAGAATTTTCCCCCCTAAAACCCTTCGCTCTTTCAATTTTCCATATTTATGTCAAGGGCACAACCATCTTCTCTGTTACTGAAGTTGGCAGCTTCAAAATGATCCCTGAATCTCACCCTCACTCCACAAATCCTATCTGTTACCAAGTCTTGTCTTTTTGGTCTTCAGGACATCTGCCATATACATCCCTTTCTCTCTACTCACAGGCCACCCCTCTAGTTGAGACCCTAATTACCTCATGCTGGACTACTGCAGTATCCTACTGCAGTAGTTGATGTCCCTGCCTCAAGTCTCTCCCTGCTCCAATCAATCCTCCATTTGGTTTCCACAGTGATCTTTCGAAAGCTCAGGTTGGACATATTCCTTCCCCTACTCAAAATCTGCTTGCTCCCTATTCCAGGACCAAATATAAAATGCTCCATTTGTCTTTTGAAGTTCCTCAGAACCTGTCACCTTCCTACTTTTCCAGGCTTCTTACGCTTTACTCCCCTCCACATAATCCACAGCCTGGTGACACTTGTCTCCTTGCTTGCTGTTCCTTGAATACACTTCATCTCCTGACTGTGCCTTCTGTTCTAGCTGACCTTAATATCTGGAAACCTGACCTCCCTGGCTTTCTTCAAGATAGCTCAAACCCTCCTTTCTTGCAGGAGGTCTTTAAAGGTCCCACCTCCCACTCCCATTACTACTGCTAATTCCTTCTGTCTATTCTGTCTATGTCTTGCATGTACATAGCTAGGTGCAGGTTGTCTTCTCCATTGGAAATATCAACTCTTTGATATTTGTGTCTTTGTCTTTTTGGTATGCCCAGTGCTTAGCACATAGTAAGAACTTAATAAATGCTTGTTGACTAAGTATTGACGTGGATCTCTGGTCTTTTTGCACACAGACAGCTAGTTTGGAAATTATTCCTGCAGTAACTTCCTGTGGCTAAGATCCCTCAAGATGAAATTATCTTCATAGTGGTCTTTTTGTAAATGCTTTTTAAGAGTTCTGCAAAACAAAATGACCAAGTGTCCCATGAGACAATGTTTCTTGTTGCATTTAGATACACAATAGAATCAACACTGCCACCTCCTTCATAGTTTTCTAAGAGAGCATGAGCCATGCTTCACTTTAGTTGCAACTTTGTTGTCTTTTGGTTTAATTTATACTGAAAACGGCATTATTATGATGATTCAGTTCCTCTGGTGGTGAGTGTACTCGTTGGTCAATGGAGAAGTGTCTTGATGATAGCTAAATTCATGTTTATAGATAGCCTCAAATCTGTATAACTTAGTGCCCTATGCCCCCATCACTGCAGAATTGTTCACCTAAAACATTGCACTGAGGATCACTTACGTGTTTTATGTTTCAAGAATTGCCCGACAAAGGAATTCATTGCTAAGTGGCATGGCTGAATAACGCTGAGCTTCCATCACTGGGCTTGTCCTCTAAAGCACTGCCCTACCTTTCAAGAAGCTAGGGTTACCTTTCTGCCACAATCAGGCATTAGAACTGAGTTTGGGGGAGTCCAATGTTGTTTTAAAAAATAAATGGATTTTTAAAAACCCTCAGAATTCAGGAAAGGCAAGAAATATTTGGGCTTACTCTAACTTCTTAAACACTACCCCCCCCATCTTTTTTAGTAGCAACAGAGATACGAATTAACAAATTTTAGTACAAAGCAATAAAAATGGGGTTTTCTGAAAACTTAAAGAATGCATGTAAACTGATCATTAATCTCAATTGGATCATAAAAATCTGACTACTTCCATGAATATTATGGAGTGTGACTGGCAAGAGAAACTATCAAGAAAACAGGAATTACTGGATATGAAGAACAGGAACGGCATTCGATCCTTCTGCAAGCTGTTTCAAAACAATTGTCTTAACAACTGGCCACAGAACGTTAGAAGGGTTACAAAAAACTAATCTGATTCCCGTAACAATACTGTGAGGAATGGAATCTGAGGAAAGTTAAGCAGCTCGCCCAAGATCATAGAGTAAGCATAAAAGGTCAGGTTTGAAACAAGCCGTAACTCCAAGCCCAGCCCCCCAGTGGGTACACTACATTGCCTCTCCAAAGCCACACACAACCAGTAATTTAGGCACATTTTAGAAATATATTCACATTTCTTATAACCTTGAATCATAGATTCAGACCCCAACACTCCCATTTGACAGGTGGGGAAACTGAGGCCCAGAGACAGTAAGGGACTTGCTAATGTCTGAAGTAGAATTCAAAACCAGGTTTCCGCCTCTCCAGGCCCTGTGTCTATTCCACTCTGACATCACATCAGAATCAGTTCCTATCCAAAAGAAATAGCCCTCTCAAAATCCACAAATGAATCTATTTTAACCTGCCTCCACACTGGATCAAGTCAATGATTTAGATTCCTAGAGTAGCTTCTCTTAAGAAATGTCAAAGTAGTGTGTATAATGACAGCAACAACTGACATTTCTACATAGCCCTCTGATGTTTGTATAGCAATTTACACATATTATCTGAGTCTCCAAACTCTATGAGATACATAGATGCTACACGGATTATCTCATCCCCATTTTACAAATCAGGAAACTGAGGCTTAGAGAGGTAAAGTGAGTTGCCTGTGGCCACACAACTAGTCAATGTCAGGGGGGAGAATACCCACTGAGGTTTCCTCACTCTACTTCCTGTCCTATACTTACTATACAGTTACTGCCTCTGTAGAAAACATGCCTTCTAACCCCCAGCTTGATTTACTTTAGAGAATAGCTTATCATACCCTCAGACTGCCCATTGCTGGTATTATTGTCATTGTTCTAACTGTATCAGCTCCTGAAATCATGTAGCACTTAGTGGCATTCTTTCACCATTTGAGTTGGCATTTTCATGAGTGTGTGTGTGTGTGTGTGTGTGTGTAAGATAATTAGACAGACAGACATAGATACATACATATACACATATCAACTCTGCTTAAGATTTTTTAAAAAGACATTTGATGTTTTTCTTTTCTGTCAGTTATAATATTATTTTGGGCCCAAACAGGAGCCAGTCCATCAATGGGACTATATGTTATTTCTAGTTTGGAAATATGTAAATATCTCAATCTCTGTAAGGGCATAGCTTATTAAGTTACGAGAACAGGTTGCTTGAAATTACTACTTTGTTATCTGTGATTCAAGTTGGATTGTTTGTGGCTTTTCTAAATGATCTTTTTCTCATTCCTTTTAATCACTGACACTAAAATGCTCTTTTGAACCCTTAACCATTTGTTTAGTGTGTTCGAATATTTTATTACTCATGTCTCCAAATGTTAATCTGTAATTAATGTTCCAAAGTTGTTCACTCTGTATTAGCCAGCCATATCAAATAATGAGTGAATCCTTGCAAGGGAAAGTGTTTTCTGTTCTGATCATTGCATTCAGTTGTAGAATAATACAATCTAGGTTTCAGCACAAAGGATTTGGAAACTGGAATTTGGATTTGGTAAAATTTGAAATTTTGAAAAACGGAAATTTGGAAACTCTTTAGTATTCCAAAATTTATATACTCATAAAGTATGTCACAGTTCAAGGTTGAATGCCTGAAGTCTATAATTTATTATGTTAATGACCTCTATTTTGTCCTCATTTCAAGAAATCAATTTTTTTTAAATTAACTACAGCTAGAGTTCATTCTTGAAACTTTGAGGCAAATCTTAGAATCTAACGATAGTCTGTTAGATTCTAAATTAAATTAATTTCTTCTCAACTGCCCATCTGATTTTTAAGAATTTCTCAAACATTCCCTAAGGTTTTTGATGTTTCCATATTTATCCTCTGCCACATAACGTCAGCACAAACACTCATGAGAATGGGGGCATAGTTAGTTAGTACATTGTTTAGAAATATATTTATAAGATATTTTAACATATGAAAGAAAATTTCACATTGGAAAAATTCCAATAGGCTTCACATCTTCTCTCACATCTTTTCCTTTGTTTCTCTTCTCTGCGCATTAGATGCTAAACTCCTAAAGGGCAGGAATTATGCTTTCTTTCACCACTATCATTCCACATACTGCTTTCCTAGTACCATATTCTTCACAGTAGGCATCTATACAGCACTTCAGGAAACTTAAGGTACTATATGAGTTGTTAGCATTACATGTCACTGGCAGACTTTTAAAATAAAAGTATCAACAAAAAAAGGACATTTTTCCTTAAATGTAGAAAAAGAGAAAACGGTGTGCTTAAAACAACGAAAACCTGTTTTGGGTATGATTTGCCTCAACTTTCAACTTCATTTTGCATATCGATAAATAAACATTTAGTAAACTCTTATTACATGCCAGGCATTTTGCTAAGTGCTACGGATACAAAAAGAGGCAAAAAAAAAGATAGTCCCTGCCCTTGAGGAGTTTTAAATCTAATGACACATATAATCCTGTGATGACATATATGCTATATATTACATTATTATATAATCTAATGGATTATATAATCTAATGGCATATAGTATTATCAGTCATCTAGATAATTCAAGTGAAAGGAAATTACTCTCTTCAGTTATCTGGGTGGGTTTTTTTTTTGGACCAGAATCAAATAGGTAACTGACTCCTTGGTTTTTTTTACTTACTTGGCAATTTCTGTATATCACAAATCAATGCCTCTAGTTTCCAAAATGCTCCCAGATTTCATCCTGTTATCTCAGGTTGTGCAGCAAAATTTGTGAAACATTCTTAAAGTAACCTTAATTGTAACACATTTTAATTATTTTGAGTGAATATTCCTTATAACACTCTTGGGGATCAGACTGAGGTATCTGATTTGCAAAACTGAAAGGAATCAATGATTTGGTTATATTCGCCTGTAACTATACTTTTTTTAAAACAGCAACATTCTCTTCAGTATGTTTTCTTCTATGTATAGATCATGACATGGGCTTCTTTTTCTTTTTCCAGCTGCAGAATTAAATATCCAGCCAACCCTTGAAGAAGCCTCTGACAACTGTACCCAGGAATGCTTTATCCTTGGTCATTCCGACTCTTGCTGGATGCCTGCGGCAGTGCCCCAGTATCAGCAACCTCGTTCTCCAGAGCCTGTTGTAACCCGCCACAGTTCTCCTGCTCCACATCTGATCACGACCACAGCCATGTGCCACAACCCTCCTGAGCCCCAGGCTGCTGCAATTTGCACCACTCCCCCCCGGGCGCTGAGCCACGAAATGGGGCATGGTGCTAGGGCTGAAGCAAGGGGTGCTCAAGGAAGAGTTGTTGTACAGGATGACTCTGATCAGGGACGAAGATGCAGTCCCAGAGCCCTGTTTTGCACAGCTGAACATGACGACTCAATCAAAGTTATTCCCATGACGACCTTCACTCCCGGCCAATCTTCACGGGGCTCTCCCAATGTTGAAGAGGATCCCATGTAAAACCTATCAGCTAAGCCAGCTATTTCAGACTTCAGGAGCAAATGTATATAATCAAACCAACTGAACTACATGCATATTAAAAACTGTTCCACTTGTATATATGTAAATAGAAACTGAAACTGGACTCAGTTTCAAGAGCTAGAGCTAGATCCCTAGTTTCACCCGAAGAAAAGTTTGACTGAAGTTTGTATCAAATACAGAGAAACGAAAATCAAGAAATAACATTTTACAGTAGAAAAGGGCTATTGCAACAGATGAAAACTGTGGTTTCTGAACATTATATGGAAATTTCTGCCTTTGTGGGTAAATTATACCAGCTTATTCACATGCTGTTCAAAAGCAACATAAATGATACCACAAAGTCTCTGTTTGCCCTTAATGCACCACTGCTTGTTGGATACTCGGCATGAGAATGCACTGCACTGTGCCAAAAGAAGCTACTGGATTTCCAGGGGGACTTTTTTCTTTTCAGATTTACTTTCCTAGTTTAATGTAAGCTGTATCAAGACTCATTGAATCTGTCATTGTCTAGCCATTCTTCCATTACTAATCAGGTTTTTTCTTTCCCAAGTTCCTATTAGTTAACATCCCTGGAAATTGAATGCAAGAGGACTTAAAACACAAGGAAATCGAATAGATTGGGTGACTGATTCAGGGCTGTGGCTGTAAATACTGTCGCCTAGAGAATATGCTGGTGATTTAAATGTTAATTTCACAGCACTATAGGCACTTATGGAAAGATTTTCCATAAAGGATTCAATATAACTGTAGATAACCACACACTAAGCCCATTAGACTAAGGGATTTTTGTCATTCTAGCTCAACTTACTGAAGAAAATAACTGATATTATGTAGATGAAAAGCAGGAAGCAAATGTTGGAGAGATCGAATTCTAAATATACATCAAACATATTCTTGTACAGAAATTCTAAGTAATGTGCTGGAGGAGATTAGGAGTTGCTGACTGCTTCTTGTGGTGGATAAGAAACACTTGCTTCACCATAAAAGGAAAACTAAGAAATCCCAGAAAGGAATCACAAGATATCCTTCTGTGGCAAAAGGAATACACTTGTGTTCCTAAGGAAATTATTTCCTTCCGTTGTCTGTTGTTTTGCTTTTTTCCCCACTTTAACCACTCATTATCTTCTATGTATACATTTCACCAAGTCACAGAAACTCCATCCAAAATTGACTTCTCACAGTAAAACCCAGTTAACTTGTCTAGTTTCAATGTTACTATACCAAGAGACAATCTGTGTTTGGGGGGAAGAAAAACATCCCCAACACAAGAAAAAAAGAAACAAACAAAGAAAAACAAGCAAAGAGACAAACGAACCAAAAAAACACAAAAAAACCCAAAAAACAAACAAAAAACCACAAAAAAAGTAACTTTCTTGTGGATAAAATTAGATATAGGCTCCATAATGTGTAACTTAAATTTATAATTTATGAGTAAAATGTGTGTGTAAAATGTTATAATATAAGCTTCTGGAAAACAAAAACAAAAAAAAACAAAAAAAAAATTACAAATGTTCCAATTGGTGAGGATTTCACTGGATGTTGAGACATCGTCTCTCTATGTGCCCGGCAGGTATAAGTAGCTTTGTAACTGTATATTTAATTTCATTGATTTCAGCCTATTGAAATCACGTTTGATTTTAGTTTGTAGAAGAGCTTCACTTTTAAACTCAGAACTTAATGAACAAAGTTGCAAAATAGCAGATGGCAGGTGTTTTCTTTTTTTACCTTCTTTATCTTTTCAGTACTATTTGAAGATTTGTGGTACACTGGTTTCCAGTCCCATGCGAATCCTGAAAAAGCAATGTGAATCCTTTGGAGACTGACACAGAAGCTGTAACTTTACATTCTTTAGATACAATGAAATGGCCTATTGGACTGAGAGAGAAAGAGGCTACAGCTACCTAGAGCTATTAACTTCTATTTCTGTAATGAACAAAAGATGGTCATTTCCCAGGAGTTTCTGAGTTTGGGCTAGATGTTTGGAAGCTTATTCAAATCTTATCATGCATATATCACAAATATATCATGCTTAGTTGTCAAAACCAACAGAACACAAATCCAGAACTCCAACACAAATTCCCATGGCACTTCCAAATCTTATTTCAAAATGCCCAGTGTTTGAAAAAGATTGTTTAGGGAGTAAATAAGCTAAGAACAGGAGCTAGAATATTGTCACTATTGTGCGTGTCTTTAACAAATCCAAATGATGGTTGGAAATAACCAAATGCCAAATAGGTGGTTCTCTGTCATGGATGGATACTGCCAAATTTTCAGCGACCCCATCATGACAAGTACTTTCCTGTCTAAGCTTAAAAACTATAATAAATTGCATCTTTTAACCAGAGGCACAAATTTAACCTAGGATATCATGACTTTTAAGGGATGTTGAGAATTTAGCACAAGTAGAGTTATTTCATGTGTAATCAAGAGAAGCTATTTAATCTCCATCCTTGAAGCTTTAAAAATTTGGATATTCACCCTTCTAGAAGTACAGGGATGGGCTACATGAACTCTGAAGGTCACTGACAGCTCTCTGATCCTAAGAATGGATTTAGGAGTTAGAGAGAAAGGTTCATTTTTGTTTGTTTTAGAGAGGTTTTGACCTGTGATTTCATCAGTGGGCTAACTCCCTAATGCACATCCTCAACTCGTCTGTAACAGATTTGCAGTTGTCTGGAGCACTGACAAGCTAATTTGCCCAGAGTCATAGCCAGTACTCATCAGTTACAGGACTTGACTCCGAGTTCTCCTTACTTCAGAACTGCCCCCCCCCATACCCTAGTTCCCACTGCCTCTCTAGATTATTTAGTACATGTCAATAACTAGGCACCCCAGCCCTGCTATTGAAACAGGGTATGTCGCAGCTGGAATCAGACCAGCTTTGACCAAGGGCAGATGTGTGAGTTTAGGTATTCTATCCAATGCATTCTTGGACCAGGTTTCTACTCAATCAGGCATTTTTGACTTACATATTTCAGGATTTCATTCCCAGTGAGAACTTTGTAATATGTCATCAATTATTTCTCTAAACAAATAGAGACAAAGATTAGGAGGGCCATCTGTGGGAATTTATCAATGTGAAAATAATTTCACCCTGGCACTCACTTTACCAATGAAAAAAATGGTTCCCACTTTGGTGGGGGTGGCGGGAGGGAATAACTTTTTTTTAAACCTCAAATACTGATATATCTTTAAATTTGATCTGTAAATTGACCCACCAAAAGAACTATGCATGATAGGTCTTTTTAGAATAAGTTATTCCCAATGGTTAACATTCATCTGAAATTTAATGACATGGTGATTATATATTTTATTCCTACAATAATACAGTAAGTTACCTAGCAAGTAGGGAACATTTGTAAAATTGTGCCTATCCACTATACATCTTATACCAAGAATGTACACTTCATTTAAACATTTTGTTTTGCATTTTCAGCAAATGCTGTGTCAGTGTCTTAAGAACTAATACCAGTAGACTTCTACATGATGTATAACTATTATCTAAGATCTAGAAGCAATTTAGTCAGTGCAAAAAAGTATACATTTTGGTGTAATCTTATTTAATCACTTGAAATCTTTTAATTACGTGAATTTGTGGAGCTAAAAACAATTGTATCTATGTTATAATGGTAGCTAAATTATTAACTTTGTTATTGTGTATAATGGTAACAATTAAAAGAGAGAACCTTGCCTTCATAGACATTTATCACACTATATTGAAAATGGTGAATGAGACATGCAGAATCCATCAATTTGCATTTCTAAATTATTCTTATAAAGGAAACCTATCCTGCCTTACTTTCGAAGAGATTGATTGGTGTCAACTCATGCAGATTTCAGTCTAAGTTGTTTTTTTTTAATTAAGTGTGTAAACATGTATATTCAGCCACATATACATATATATCATACTGTTCAGATTTTTTTCTTTAAATTTGCTCAACTTTAACCTGACATACTTTCAAGAAAGATGTCATTTTGCAGTTTAATTTTTTTTTACTCTTTTCTTACCTAAGAAAAATTTTTTTAAAATTTTCATTAGGATGTTTCTAGATCCATTACTAATTCTTTTTTTAAAAAATTCATTTCTATTTCAAGCTAGCATAAGCAGTCCAGAAGACATGGAAGCAAAGAGTAGTATAAAACTTGGGCAGGAATGTTAATCACATTATGTGCTGATGATGGTATCAGAGGACTTTAGTATAGCAGTCTCAAAAAGGGTTTCTCATTTACTATAGGTTTTTAATACTAACCATCAATTGATTCATAGTAAGTGTAATATTAAAACAAAATCTGACAACCAACATTTACCAGCACAAACAGCATCAAAGAGGCTGGTGTTAAGTATGTGTGTGCAAAAATAGATGTTAAAACAAACAACAATTTGAAGGCAAAGAATTTATATGGTAACTTACAAAAATGTTGTGTGTGAATTATGTTCTACATAAATATGATATTTGGAAAACTTTTAAAATCTATATTTATGTTTGTATTTTGGGAAGACTCTTTGTGATATCTTACAGGATCTGAATGTGAACAGTGTGTGTACTGAAACAGCTTTAACCACACTTTGGAAGTCATCGAGATGGATACTGTATAGCTGAGGCTTGCAGTGTAGAGTCCCGAAGTAACTCTGTAGTAGTAGTTCTATTTCAGGTTCTGTATAGCATGATGTCTATGATTATTAATAAATTCATTCCATAAAATAAAAACCTCACATCTTTGGTTGGTTGTTTTTCAAGTCAAACTGAAAGATTTTACTTTAATCAACAAATTATTATTAAGTGATTGCATGCAAACAAGCTTCCTACGTCCTTTTCCCCTTTGGGTTAGTCTTCTACCTAACCACTCACTTGACCTACACTAAAATAATTTTGAAAATTTATATTTTATCACATTAAATAACATTGGTCAGCTTTGACACTAACCCACTGTCTTTTAAACTGAGTGATTGTTCTAGTACATTTAGGAAATGACATTTTAAAAAATCCAAGTTATTTGTCCCTTCATTGAATCTTCTCTAGATCTCATCCTCAAATGGTGTGCTAATACTACCACTAATTCTTTTTTTTTTTTTGGAGTGCAATTTGGGTTAAGCAACTTGCCCAAGGTCACACAGCTAGTTTTGTGTGAAGTGTCTGAGGCTGGATTTGAACTCAGGTCCTCCTGACTCCAGGGCCGGTGTTCTACTCACTTTGCCACCAAGCCACCCCCTACCATTAATTCTTTATATAGAAAACAAAACAATTCAGAAAACAGTAAGACACTAGTCAGGACTGTGTAACATTGAAACATAGAATATAATCTAGTTTAAATTTTATTAAATTAGAAAGAAAGAAATGAAAAGAATGATGTTTGGTTAGAATTTTTTTAAAATTCTAATGAATGGGGAGGAACCCTATTTCTAAACTTGACTAATGTCTTTGTCCAAGGGTAATATTAAAATACCATCAATACCTAGCACTGTCAAACAGATATTTTGATGCAAATTACAACCCATTCAGGCCTTCTAAATGACTGTAATTCTTCTCCAACCCCTTCTAAATGTAGCACCCCCTCTTCCCCTCCTCCTAAAACTTGTCACCCGAGGGTTAAATTCTGAGAAAAGTGGCCAGACTGTTTAGCTCTGGGAGGAAGAGAAGAGAAACCTGGGATTTCTGGGGTTCATTCTCCCCCACTTAATCGCTTTTTTCAGATGACTGTTCCATTGTTTCCTTTCTACCTTCTATTTTCATTTTTCTTTTCCTCCAGTGCTATGTATGTCAAGCTTCTTGCATTTCCAAAGTAAGAGCTATCCAAGAGTTATTTAAGCAGAGAAAGTTACTCGAAAGCATCAAAGACACAGCTCCCCAAGTGCTACCAGAACCAGATGAAATGTAATTGAGAAATATTTAACATAAGAAAACTACAATAAAGCATAGACAATATTATGTTATAAAACTAAGTCAACATGCGTCTGCAGGGATCTTTGTCTGTCTCTTAGTGCCTTTCCCTGCACTTGTTTCTATTTGGGTTTGACACCTCTGCTTTAAAAGACTGTTAGCCCCTCCAAACCAGGAGGTGGAGTGTGGTGGGGAAAATGTCCTAAAGCTAACCTGCCCCTTCATATCCCCATGCAAGTTAGGGCATTTTAAAATTTAAAGCTATTCGAACTATTCTCAAGATTTTATCAGTTCAAGGGATTCAAGTTTGGTTCACTGCTGTACCTTCTTGGTTGCTTGGAGGCAAAATAGCCAGGTCAAGGGAGATTGGACTTGGAGTTTGAGGCTTCTGACTAGAAACCAGTGGAACAATCAAAATGAGGACAGCTGAATTGAGTCTATGGCCTGGATGAATATGTTTCCTGCTCTGAATATTCTTCCTCCGATGTACCTAATATAACTGTTACCTGGGCTATAATTATCTTATTTCATTCTAATTTTGAACCGAAACTACCAGGGTGCCAGTCTGAATCAGAACCAGCCCAAGACACCAGGATTTCTAGTGTCACATGAAACATTCCGGTGTCAAGCTCAAATAAGAGGCAGATCCTGTGGGCCACATATTGACTTAGAAAACCACAAATGAACATTAGACTGGATTGCATTTTTATTTATTTTGTCAAACACTTCTCAACCACTTTTAAACATTTTTTATTTATTTGTTTTTAGTTTTCAAAGTTCACTTCTATAAGATTTTGAGTTCTAAATTTTCTACCCCTCCCCAAGACTGCATGCAATATTCCCAATTACTTTGGAATCCTGTTGTGGCCACACTTGGGAGTTTTGTGGGCCCTGTCCTCTAAATCACTAAAAGTAAGAGAAATGCACATTTTATAACTCTGAGGTACCACCTCATACCACGCAAACTGACAAAGATAACAAAAAATAGTCACAGTTTATGTTTGAGGGGCAGTGGGAAATCAAGCACATTTATGTGATCCTGGTGAAGCTGTGAAGTTCAACTCTTTTGGTTATCAATTTGGAATTATGCAAAAAAAGTATGATTAAACTACTCATTTGCTTTGGTCCAAGAAATCACTTGTGGATATCTACCCTAAGATAGTCAAATATCGATATAGAAGTTGGATATATATTAATATATTCATAGCCAACACTCTTTGTGGTAGGAAATGTCTGAAAATAGAATGGGTGTTTACTGAATGACTTAGGTGACAAAACCTGATGATGTAGGTGTAACACCTCTTCTGAACTACCTCCTCAACTTACATGTTGGGCCCCTGGTGTACCCTGAGGATCTGGGTTTCTACCACTTTAGCTTAAAAACTACAACTGGAAGACACAATTAGCTCTCAGCCAAGGTATCTACTAATATAGAATACTAATAATAGCCCTCCCCCTTACAACCTGGAATGTACTAAACCACAAATACACACAGTATCCATGTGATAAGTAGGCACAAACTTAGAACACAAATGTCACATGGTCCACATGGAGGAAGCACATGTGGCCAAAGCAATTGACTTCTCTAGTACTACAGGGTCTGGATGTTCTTGGCCTTCTCACAGACCTATCCCAAAATTCCCCACAGGGCACAGCTGGGCAGCTGGGTGCCCAGAGTCCACTCTGCTCCATAGCTACATTGTTAATTGCCAGGGACAGGAATTTCTTGAGTTGGTATCCAGGTATCTTCTTTACTACTAGAAGCCCCTGCCTGAATATTGCCTGTGTCCATATCTGTCTGGACAAAATGTCTTTGCTCCTCACTGGATATTAATGTATTCTACTGTTTGAGTTTTTTAAAGGCCCCATCTGGGGCATGGCCATTTTCTACCACCCAGGGTCAAGTTACCTTCAAACTTGATAAATATTTCATAAATGTATGGCACTATAAACATGGCTTTACACTTGGTTTAATGGCCCATTATCTGTGAAAGTATCCTATTGACTTAACACCTGGTTATACTGGGATTATATCAACTGAACAAAGGGAAGGGGATGAAATTCCTGCTGCCTTACATCCCATATGAATGTAATGGAATATTATTCTGTAGTAAGAAATGAATATGAGGAATTCAGAGAAATGTGGGAAAACGTTGTGTAAAACAATATAACCCAAAATAAGCAGAAGAGAGAAGAATCTCAACAATGATGGCAAAAATGCAAATGAAAAGATTATTGCAAAGTAGTTGAATTCTGAGAAATGAGAAAAACAAAGCTTTTCTGAAAACTTTTCAGAAAACAGATAATAAAACTGCCAAGGCAGAATATTTTAGATATTGTCAAATGTTGTTACTTTATCTGATTTTTTTGCTTTAAGAGTCTTTGTCACAAGAGAGAATTCAATGGGGAGAGGGGAGGAGTGAAATGACCAAGATCTAAAAATGCAAGGCATCAAAAGAACATGTTTCAAAAATAAGCATCACAAACATAAAGACTTACAGGGAGAAAATGAGAGATTGGAAAAAAAACATTCACTGTGCATTTCATAAAAGGAATTATAATCATGGCATCAGAAAAGACAAAGATAAAAATCCACAATGTCAAGAGATTAACAGGGAAACTACATTATATTTAAAGGCACTGTAAGCATTGAAACAATTTATCATTAGAGATAGTGAGCCAACTTAATTTCAGTGGAAGAATGAACTTCCATGGAGAAACACTATCCATGCAGATCAGCACCTTCTTGACAATTTATATTCTTGGAGCTGACTAGGACACTGAGATTTGCCCAGGGGTACACAGTTAGTATGTGTCAGATGTTGGACCCCCAGTTCCAAAGCCAATTGTCTATTCACAATGCTACACTCTCATATTATTAGCATTATTAAACCTCTGCCCAGGTGGTGTGTGTATCCTTGGATAAGCTTTTTGTGCCAGAAGAGACTGGGAGGTGTGGTCAGCTGTAGGCATAGATAGTGAGGATTTGGCTGGGCTGCCTCCATGTTAGGAGGTAAGTGGCAGCTGAATCTTTGAAAACACCTTTGAAATATTTTGTGTTTGCTTATTGTCTGTGGTAGAGCCATCTTGGTAAAGGGGAGCAAAATATCTAGTAGCCGAGTGGAAAGCATTTCAGATGAGAATTTAAGGGTACTCTAGGGTGCGATTAGGGAAAACTTTGGGATTTAATTCACTCTAGTTTGAGTGTCATTGGAGAACCAGTAGGTTTTTCAGCCGTGCAGTGGAGTTGACTGAATCATAAGGATCACAAGGTCCAAGTTATACGTAGGAACAAGTCACTTAGCCTCTCTAGGCCTCAGTTTTCTCATTCATAAAATAAGAGGGAGGAGAACAAAGGCTAAATAAGGCAACCCCTTTGAGGTTCCTTCTAGTTCTAAACTTCTGAATCGTCTGGTACGGGACCATTCCCTCCCCACCCCCACCCCCCATCTCTTTACACCCACTGTCATGTAAAGTGCTTTCCTTAGTGTGCTGGTTCTTCTATTTATCTGACAGTTCCTCAGTCTCCTTTGCTGGCTCCCCATCTAGGTCATTCACACTAACTGTAGGTGTCCCACAGAGCTCTATTCTTTGCTCCCTTTATATTATTGCACTTGATCTCTCATCAGCTCCCTTGGATTTGGTTATCTTCTATAAAGATAATCATTCTGAAATCTACTTATCCAGCCTTAACCTCTCTGTTGAACTCCATTCTCACATCTCTGACTATTGGACAGGTGGCTGTGAATGTCCCAAAGACATCTTAAAGCCAGTGTTACGTTGAAATCATAACTCAGTATCTTTCCCCTTTCCAAACTTGCTTACTTTTGTGGAAGGCACTGCCATCCTCCCACTCACCCAGACTTGTTACCTGTGAGTTATCCTTAACTCTTCACTATCAATGTTATCTCCTATAGCTAATATTTTGCAAAGCCCTGTCAATTGTAATTGTGTAATTGTAAATTCTTTCACATATGCCTCCTTCTCTCTGATACTGCTTCTACCCTGGTGCAAGCCCTCATCATCTCACACCTGGACTATTACAATAGTTTGCTGGTTGGTCTATCTGTCACAAGACTCCTCCCACTACAGTCTGTTCTCTACTCAGCTGTCAAATTGATCTTCCTATAAAGTACAGGTCTGATTATATCATTCTGCCCCCCTTCTGTGCTCCAATTCCGGTGGCTCCCTGTCACTTCCAGGATAAAATATAAAACCCTCTTTTTCCCCACTCAGAACCTTTAATAACTGACCCTTCTACCAACCCTACTAGTCTTCTTAAACTTTACCTACTCCACTCACATACTTTGTGATCCAGCCTCACTGGCTTCCTTGTTGTTCTTGGAACAAGACACTCTGTCTCCCTACTGTGGCCATTTTAATGGGCTAGACCCCATGCCTAGAATTCTCTTCATCTTCATCTGTGCTTCCTTGCTTCACTGGCTTACTTCAAGTCACAGCTAAAATCTTCTATAGCAAGCCTTCCACTATCCTTCTTAATTCTAAATGCCTTCTATTGACTATTTCCAATTTGTACTGTATATAACTTGTTTGAATATAGTTATTTGCATGTTTTCTCCACATTAGGTTGTAAGTTCTTTGAGAGCAGGGCCTGTCTTTTGCCTTCCTTTGTACCCCCAGCACTTAAAATAGTGCATAGAATATAGTAGGGGGTTCAGAAATCTTTACTGACTGACTGATTGTTGAATTTAGTCAGTGCTGCACTTAGCCTTGTACCAATGCCCTTTATTCATTCTTTCATTCATTTATTTGTTTATTCATTATTTCCCAATTACGTATACAATTTTTAAACATTTTTTTAGTTCCAAATTCTCTCCCTTCCTTCTTCCCTTGCTTCACTCCTCATTGAGAAGGTAAGTAGTTTTATATAGATATTACATGTGCAGTCATGTAAAACGTATGTCCATATTAGCGATGTTACAAAAGAAACAGTCCACCACAGGTACAGACACCCCACAAAAAAAGAAAGAAAAGAAAGAAGAAAAGCAAAGCTAAAAAAAGTATGCTTCAATCTGAATGCAGATTCTGTCTGTTCTTTCTCTGGAGTTGGATAGTCTTTTTCATCAAAAATCCTTCCAAATTGTCTTGGATAATTGTATTGTTGAGATCATCTAAGTCGCTCACGGTTCATCATCATACAGTATTGCTGTTACTGTACAGTGTTCTCCTAGTTCTGCTTGCTTTACTTTGCATCAATTCATATAAGTCATTCCATATTTTTCTAAAACCATCCTACTCATTTCTTAGAGCAGAATAGTATTCTATGACAATCATATACCACAATTTGTTCATCCATTCCCTAATTAATGGGCATCCCCTCAATTTCCAATCTTTTGCTACCACAAAAACAGCTGCCATAAATATTTTTAATGTAGTTTTTCCCTTTTTATGTTCTCTTTGACCTACAGCCTTAATAGTGGTATTGTTGGATCAAAGGGTATACAGTTTTATAGCCCTTTGGGTATAGTTCCAAATTGCTCTTCAGAATGGTTCAATTAGTTCACAGCTCCACCAATAGTGCATTAGTGTTCCAATTTTTCCACCTCCCCTCTAACATTTGCCATTTTCCTTTTCTGTGGTAATAGCCAATTTGAAAGGAATAAGGTGGTACCTGAGAGTTGTTTTAATTTGCATTTCTCTAATCAATAGTGATTAAGAGAATTATTTTTCATGCCACTATATACAGCTTTGATTTTTTTCAACTGAAAATTGCCAGTTCATATCCTTTGAACATTTATCAGTTGGGCGGTGACTTGTATTTGACTCATTTCTCTATATTTTTGAGGAATGAGGCCTTTAATTTTCCAGCAGTTTTCTGCTTTCCTTCTAATTTTGGCTGCAATGGTTTTGTTTGTGCAAAACTTTTTTTTAAATTTAATGTAATAAAAATTATACATTTTACATCCATATCTCTTGTTTGGTCATGTTTTTTCCTTATCCAGAGATCTGACAAGTAAAATATTCCATGCTCCCCAAATTTGCCCATGGTATTACCTTTTATACCCAAATCACCTACCCATTTTGACCTTATCTTGGCATATATATCATGCAAGATGTTGATCTACCTAGTTCATACTAGTCTGTATTCCAGTTTTCCCAGCAACTTTTGTCAGTGAGTTCTTGTCCCCAAAGCTTGGGTCTTTGTATTTATCAAACACTCAATTACAATGGTCATTTTCTGTTGTGTATTGTGTACCTAATCTATTCCACTGGTCTACCGCTCATCTCTTAGCCAAATTGTTTTGATGATTACTGCTTTGTATTACAGTCTGAAATCTGATACTTCTAGGCTACCTTCATATTAAAAAATTTGATTCTCCTGATATTCTTGACCTTTTTTTCTTTGAAATTAATTTTTAAAATTATTTCTTGCTAGCTCTATAAAATAATTTTTGGCAGTTTGATTTGTATGGTATTGAATAAGTAAATTAATGTAGGTAGAATTGTCATTTTCATTGTATTGACAGCCTACTCATGAACAAATAATATTTCTCTGATTGTTTAGAACTGACTTTATTTTGTGTCAAAAATATTGTGCAATTGCGTTAATATGGTTCCTGTGTTTGTCTTGTCAGGTAGACTCCAAAGTCTATCTCTTCCTATTGGAATTTGTTGGTAACATATATAGATATGCTGATAGTTTCTGTGGGTTTATTTTATATCCTGCAACTTTGCTGAAGTTGTTAATTATTTAAACTAGGTATTTAATTGATTCTCTAGGATTCTCTAAGTATACCATTGTATTGATCATTTGCCAAGAGTTTTTGTTTTGTTTCCTCATTGCCTGTTTTAATTACTTTAATTTCTTTTAATTTCCTTATAGCTATAGCTAGCATTTCTTGTACAAGATTGAACAATATCCTTGTTTCACCCCAGATTATAATTGGAAAGGCTTCTAGCTTATCCCCATTATAGATTATCCTTGATGTTAGTTTTAGATAGATTCTACTTATTATTTTAAGGGAAACTCAATTTGTTCCTATGCTTTCTAGTGTTTTGAATAGGAAGGGGTGTTGTATTTTGTCAAATGCTTTTGCTGCATCTCTTGAGATAATCATATGATTTTTGTTTGTTTGTTATTTATATGGTCAGTTATGTGAATAGTTTTCCTCGTATTGGACAAGCCCTATGTTTGTGGTGTAAATCCCACCTGGTCATCATCTTTGATCTTTATGATATATTGCTCAAATCTCTTTGCAAGTATTTTATTTAGATTTTTGCATCAATATTCACTAGGGAAATTGGTCTATAATTTCTGTGGCTTTGCTCTTTCTGGTTTAGCTATCACTATCACATTTGTGTTGTAAAATAAATTTGGTAGTGCTCTTATTTCTATTTTCCCAAATAGTTTTATATTATTGGAATTAATTATTCTTTAAGTATTCGATGGAATTTACTTGGGCATCCATCTGGTCCTGGGGGATTTTTTTTAGGGAGGGAGATCATCTGTTGCTTGTTCAATTTATTTTTCTCAGATGAAGTTATATTTGTATTCTATTTCCTCTTCTGTTAATCTGGACAATTTATATTTTTGTAAATATTCATTTGTTTCACTAAAATTGTCAGATTTATTGGCATATAATTGGGTGTAATAGCCATAATAATTGCTTTAATTTCATCTTTATTGGTGCTGAATTCACCTTTTTAATTTTTGATACAGCTAAGTTGGTTTTCCTCTTTAAAAAAACAGCTCCTAGCTTCATTTATTAGTTCAGTACTTTAATAACTTTCAATTGTATTAATCTCTCCTTTGATTTTCAGGATTTTCAGTTTGGTATTTAATTTAGGATTTAAAATTTCTTCTTTTACTAGTTTTATTTTTAGTTTGCATGCCCATTTCATTGACCTGCTCTTTCTCTGCTTTATTGATGTAAATATTTAGAGCAATAAAAATTCCCATAAGTACTGCTTTTGCTGCATTCTATAAAATTTGTACGGTGCCACATTGTTTTCATTCTCTTAAGTGAAATGATTATTTCTATGATTTGTTCTTTGACTAACTCATTCTTTAGGATTAGATTATTTTGTGTTCAGGTTTTTTTTTTTGAAAGTTGATATATGTTGGGAAAACAAAGCTGGGAAAAGACAAAAGCCAATATTCTATTTTGTGCTTAACTATTATTTGAATCTCTTTTCTTGGAACAAGAAGAAGCTTAAGGCTCAGACTACATACAATTCACAAATCAAATCACCCACATATTGCCGTGGCATTATAAAGTTAAGAAAAGCTCTTGGTCAAAATGAGATCATGAGAATAGGCCCCAGCTAACACCTGCAGAAAAACAGCTCAAGGTTATGGGAGTAACAATTTAGGACCATGAGACTTCGTGGAGCCTAGATAAGGCTGGTTATAGATAATGAGAGGTTATAAGACCACGAATGGTATGCACAAAGGCAGGAAAGTAGATACATCAAACAGAACAGGGCAGCCTGACCAGACAAAAAAAAGGCCTATAGATATAAATTTTGCTGATTTCTGTGCTTTTGTAAGACCATCTGTTTCCCCTGCATAGCCTACGCAAAATCATGTATTTTCTCACGTATGTAAAAGGTATATAAGCAATCTTTCAGGCTCAATAAACTGAACCAGCTTATTCATCATATTGGTGTGCGTGTCTGTGTTCCTCTCCTGCTAAACCCGACAAGGTGTCAATATGATAATCTCTGAACAGATCTGTGTATTTTTTTAAATTTGTTTTCTTGTTTACATCATTC
>CM053602.1:11247397-11287262 GCA_028646575.1 Pseudocheirus occidentalis | reverse complement strand
TCACAATCCACAATTGAAGAAGCATTGTTAGGGATTGTTAGAGGAAAAAGTTTAAGAAGCTCTTGTCTAGGCAATTCCTGAATGAGGAAACTCCCTCTATTGATACAGGTCAGCACATTCTCTGCAGCTGATAGTCTTAGCTAGTAAGGAAACCCTTGATCACTCATTACTGGAGTCTGACTCCATCTCGACTCCTAAAGAAACTCCCCAAACTCATTGCTGGAGTCTGACCTCATCTGACTCCTCCTGAAGGCCCTCCCCAAAGACCTCCTCTAGACCACCCCTATATTCCTCCCACAACCTTTCTGTATATAGAATCCCATCTCCCTTCCATGTGATGGGAGAGCGCCACAGAAAGCCCTAGGCTTGCTCTGTGTGAAAGCTCTATAGCATAGACGGGCTCCTTAAGAGTCTACCCCATATGGCGAACTTGAACCTTCAATAAACTTTGTTTTTCTTTGCCTGAGAAGACTTGTGTGGAATTCTTTCCATAGGACCCGGCATGTTGGCATTTGGGGGTCTCACGCAACCCTAACCCTCTTTGAGTACCCTTTTCATTCATAGGCTGTAGGTTTCAGAGGTAAGACTTGAACCTCAATCTTTGTGTCTCTCTCTAGTATACCATGCTACCTCTTAGTGTGGCCACTGAAATGGAGGACCACAGAGCAATAAGAGTATTTCTTTGTATCTATGAAAAGGCAGGGCAGATGGGATTCATTGATGATAGTGCTGTTCAGTGCAACTTCATGCCATCTGTTATTGTTGAACAGTATCTTCGCCAAGTGATACAGAATCTTGGCTGTAATTGTCTGCTAGACATGGTGTTTCTTACTGGTCCTTTGGTGTCTAGCCTGTCCTACAAGGATGCTTCACTGTGTCGAACTGAGGAAATACTCAATGGCATTTGGTCTTCCTTTTATGTATAGTGTAGAAAATGTTAATAGGAAAAATATAGCCTAGTGCATCATAAAGGAAAATAAGTGTTGTTTTTTAAATCTAAATCCAGAGGCAAGACAAAAGTCAGGGTTACTCGGGATGGCCTTTGATGTAGTAGATGATCTTGGTGTCTTTGATGCCTGATCAGGCTCTAAGTGCATCACAGCAACCGCTTCAGCTACCTTCTTGACCCTTGGAACAAATTGTTCTCCTTTACTCATTCTACCGGAAAGGTTTTCACATATTTGAGGTAGATAACCCCTAACTCACTGAAGGGTTTGAGGCCTGTGGGTTAGCCTCAACCTGGTTCAGCCTGTCTGCCTAGCACCACCAACCAAGACCATGATTCTGATCCAGGCACGTTAAGGCAAGAGCACTTTGCCTCTGAATGATAGCTTGGCCCCCCTTCTATCTGCAGACCGAGCGCTCTGAAGCAGCCATGTGGAGGTGGCTGTAGGGCTACCACTTCTACTACTTCTCACTCTAGTGGTAGAGAGCTAGACCTGCTTCTCCATCCCACCCCTCCAAATTCGGTTGAGTTACACTGACATTCCACCTTGTCTTTGACATTTATTGGTTTATAATTCTGGAAACCACCACAGCTGCCAGTGTTCCACTCTCTATAATGCTCCAGCTACGACTGGTCCTGCCTGCCCTGAGCCTAAAACTGTCTGGTCTCGGCTCCCACTGTGCTGTGATGAACCCTTCCTCTCTGCCTGCTGGGCTGCCTTCAGGGGGAGATTTGTTTCTCTATCACTTTGTGGGTTCTGGCGCTCTAAAATTTTTTAGAGTCCTATTTTCTAGGTATTTGAGGTGGTTTTGGGGGGAGCTCACAGAGTTTTCCTGCTTGTATGCTACCATTTTGTCTGTGCCCCCTGCCATCTTGACTCCGCCCCCATTAAGATTTTTTAAAAGTTTGAAAATCTCTTCCTCTTCTTTCTACTCTGGCCAAATGGAGTGAGGAGAAGATGATAAGATGATGAGAAATAATAAGGGAATTTTTACCCTCAAATCAAAGAGGCAAAGGAATAAGCATTTAACCATTTCCTGACTCACTTATTAGAGAAACATTTTGTGTATCAGAATGCAACTGTAAGTCAATTGAATTCATGTGAAAAGTTAAAAGTGTCACTCCAAATTTGATGCTAAAAATAAGTTAGGATTTATTATGGTATTTGGCATTTAGACAAATTGGGATATTTTCTAAGATCTGATAAGAAAGGAGAGGGTTTTTTGGTTCTCTAGTACCAGAGATAAGGGAGTAGGCGCCACTACCCAAATCACTTTTGTTGGAGAAGTCAAAGCTATCACTTTCAAAGAAGTTTTTAGGGAGTGGACACATAAATACAGCTTACTGGAGTAAAAGTTTAATTGGCTGAATATATTTTATGAAAATTTATTAAAATCTCTTATCCCAGATCAGATTAAAGTAGAGAAAGCTGAAGAACAATAGGGAATTTAAGTTATCCTTCCAGTCTAATTAAAGGGAGGAAGCATAATCAATTTATCAAAGACCCCACTAGCAACAGCCCTGGATCACTGAAGCCCACACCTTTAAGCGAACAGATGAACCTCTCCATTCAAATCCCCTAAATATACAATCAGGCTCTGTAGCTGTGAGGAGAGGAGAAAAAAAGCTGCACTCAATAAGCCCAATTTTCTGTCAATAATTTTTGCAAGTGATGATTTGGAAATACCATTAATGTGATGATGTTGTTTTGTTGTGGTCTTTTAAAATTGTAGTAAAATTCTCTCATTTAAAAATTGAGGGATCATTGTAAGCCAGAAATAGTGTTAGATAAGCAAATTTTTAATCTGAATTTTGTTGAAACTAAAAGATAGAGGAAAATTTTGTGTAAAAACAGTTATGTCACTTAACATCTTATATTGTTAATATATACCATATAGGAAACCAGGTATTTACACCTTTAGTTAAAAAAGAGATTACAGCTAAAACAATTTGGCTATCATTTATGGAAATTATTACTTAACTATTTACTTAATGTTAAAACCTAAAATTGTTGATTGATTGCCATATGTGGAAAGGAGGAGACTGGTGAAAACTTTATTTGGATTAATTCTGCTCATTCAGACCATTCCTCCTGCATGTGTGAGATTTGATGAAGCAGGGGCATCACACTCAGCCCCTCCCTAAAGTCCGTCTCAGTTATTCTTATTTTGTAAAACTGTCAAGGAAACTATCTCTAGAGGCAAGGTCAGTCAGCCTGAGAAAGAAATTTGTTTTAGTCATGTAGTTCCTAAATAATGAATTTAACCTACTAAGAAAGTTACAAAATAATGAAAAGGATTTCTAAAAATTGCTTTTTCAAAAATTGAGAAAGAAAAACATTAAATGAAATTCTATATGTAGGAGAAACCTAGTAAATCTTTATTGTTTATTACAACTCCATGGGAGTAAAATTAACATGTAATTTGATATGAGTTGTGACTGGTAAAAAATTACTACTTAAAATAAAAAGCTTTTATGAGTATATTTAATTCACATATTCTTATTTTTTCTTTCTATAGCAAAATCTGTATGATCAGAATAATTATTAAAAGATATGAACTCTTTTGTGTTAGCTTTATGAGTAATCTAATATTTTTCCTCTATAATTAGAACATGTACAGAAATCTATATAAACTATTTAGGCTCACTTTTGAATATTCTGACTGTTCAGAAGAATTCTAATAATAGCTTTTATAAGTACTGTGATCAGCTTCATAATATTGCCAACATAAAGATTCAATTACTATACCTTTTTTCAACTAAAACCTTTGTGATACTGAAGAATTCTGCAATAGTTTGTTAATAAATGCCTTGAGAATTTATATTACTTATGTTACGCTAATTTGGTTTAAATGAATCTCAATCTTAAAAGTTTTGTCTTTGGTATTAGGTAAAAAACAAGAGCTATCATTTTAACACTTTTCAATTAATTTTCTTCATAAAAGTTTAGTGATCATTTATGAATTTTAAAACTCTCTTGAATAAAGGGGATATACTTAAAAAAAAAATTTCAGTCCCTAGTATGATTTTTAAAAGGCCTACTAAAACTTTCATTTCAAAAACAATTTATAGCTAAGTTACAGTAAAGTAGAACAGATTTTGCTGTTTCAATTTCAATCTATAGTCATTCCATGGCCTAAGCAAAAGTTAAGTAATGTCGGAATTCATTATAGGTAAAAGATTCAATTTCTGAAGTATCTCTTTCTTCCAAAAAGAAATTTATCAGAGGATAAACAAGCTTCGTGAGACAAGGATGTATGTCTACTACTTAGTTGTAAAGTTATAGTCAGGAGCTTCTTTTGTCTATCAGCTTCCTGGAAATGCAAGCTACTACATTAATTCTAATAATGATAAAGTTATTAATATTTACTTAACTTCTGCCCACTAGACACAGCTTTCTGCTATGATATTATTATAAAATGATTTTTTCTTTTCCCTTTAATGTTGTGTCAGATAGCAAATATTCATTGTATGTGTGCCCTCATATTGATACTGTTAAACTTAAACATGTATAGTATACAGATTCTTTTAACTTTTTTTCCCCCTAAGATTACAAACTCTCAGAAGATAGAGGTCACAACTTATTTAACCCATATTACAGCTCATTCTTCACTTCCTGGACCTCTTTATCAAAATAATGTGACTAGTAACCAAAAAGTTCAAGTTTTTCCAACTCTTTTCCCCAAAATATTCATAGAGCTACATTATCTCACTTTTATCTTTGTCAAAATGCACATACTCTGCGTAAATAAGTCCATGTTACTAAGGAACAAGCGAGACAAAGTATTAAAAGCTGTCTTCAGTATGTTGTATATATTATTCCTCCAGCTTCCCTTTATATAGGGGAAGCAGCATAAAATGTAATTAACCATGGGTTACATTTTTTTTTGCTTCAATCAGCATTCCCAAACAACTGAAAACTGATAATGCCCCCACCTACACTAGCAAATTATTGCACTCTTTCTGTGATCACTTTCAAATGATATTAATTACAGGCATAACCCTTATAACCTTGACAAACAGAATAAAGATATTAAACCTATTCACAAAATAAAAAGGGAATTGGTCCAATTCATTATAAAGGCAATTAGCTGCTGCTTTATACACACATCCCCAATTTTATTTTTATATAAATCGCTAATAATGAGTATATACCAGCAGTAAAATAATATGAAAAGGTGCATACTTCCCAAATGAAGGTCATCCAAACACAGATATGGGAAGGGCCTGCTCCTTAACTAATGGGGGAAAGGGGCAAGACTATGTTTATGTTTTCTAGAAACCATGGAACAGCAAGTGTGAGTGCCCAAAAGAAATGTCAGGGCATATACTCTAGCTCACCAGAAGATGAAAAGAGCTCTGGCAACAGAAGAAGAAATCATGGAGACTGAACATGGGAATAAAGAAGAAATCTCCTAATGCAGTCACTACACAGAAAAGTAGTGCTCACATGGGGGCAGACTGAACATTGATTATATCAAGCCAAAGAACCAAAAACTATCACCCCAGGATTTGTGTTTCTTGCTATGATCACTCTGACTTCAATACAAACTGAACTGGTGACATCCTGATTTAAGTCCTGAGACATATACCCTTATCACATCAACTGTTTCATATATAACCTATAACTACATGTATTTGACCCCCTCAAGCTTTCTTTACTTCAACTAATATGAATCATTTATAGATGATATAAGTCAATACTACATTTTATTGGAATATAACTTGTTTGTAGAACCACCCTCTTTTGGTTTCAGACTTTGGTGGAACCTGCACTTTTAGTAATATCTGATTCTTTAGCTACAAAAGGACTTCTAATCATGGGACCAATTGCCATAGCTTCCCTCTTAATATCAACAACTGTGTCTTCTATTTATTTACTAAGTGAAATACCAACTGCTCACTTTGTGACTGAATTGGCAAAGAATGTTAGGTTGGCTTTAAAAAAGCATGTAATTGTGGTTACATCTATCTATATATGACTCTTTTGTATGGAATATTATTCATTAATTATGCTCTTAGTCAATGTATAACTAGTAGAGATTCATTGTAGTAATAGTTGAGCAATCTTCATTTGCTTTCACTATTTTTTAAAATTATGTTTTCTTAAAAAGAAGGGGTAAAGGTTTGTCAGACTTCTTGTCAGAGTTCTTGTTACTAGACTTGCTGCCCTACTATTATTCTACTATTATTGATGATTTCAACCACTGTGTCTACAATTTCTTTATTTAGAAAAATCCAAAAAACTGCACAATATGTTAATGAATTATAAACAATGTTTCTGTAGCCTTCAAGACACAACAGAATATAGATAAAGATTTTTGGAATAAAACCAATATATTAGAACAATTAGCACTGTATTTACATATATTTATGTAACTCTATTACTATATATTAGCTCTGATTCTAATGTTTTTTGGGACAAAATACGTGTACAACTTTTTGGTGTTTGATATGATTCAAATATTACAAAATATACCAGAAAACATCCAAAATTGTCATAGCTCTGGAAGTGATCCAAGAATATTGCCAACACAATATTGTTAACATTGTTGAAGTTACTTCCTTTTAATTTGATGTCTATAATTTTACATATTTTATTTGTATTGATTATTGTATTATTTCTTTGTATGTTCCTTCCTGCTGTGAACAGACTGATGTCACAGCCTTTGTAACCTTATTAAGTTAATGATGTATGTACTGAATATCTGTATGTATTGAAAATGTATGAACATAAGTTTTATAGGTCAAGATTTATATTGGAATGTGTAATGCCATGCACTAGCAGATTCCCTAAAGAATGCTACTTTTAGCAGCTTTTAAGATTTGGATTACACAGTGTAGTGAACACTCCATTTATTCCATTATAAATCAAGGCAAACATTCACAACAAATCACATTATAATATCCACAACATTACATCTTATCACAGAAAATCACAACATAGCGTTCACAACAGTTTAACATTAGAATGGCCACCTAATTTTCACTACAGTGGCCATAGTATTTAGAACAAAGAACAAAAGAATAATCATCTGGTTTCCGTAAGGGGGGGAACTCTCCTTACTTAATCATTCAGTCATTTCACAATATAATAATCAATCTTCCACTCATGGGGAAATTATAGATTAAATCAATCAGTCACTTATCTAGCAATCAGTCACTAAGTATCATTAATCACTAAATGCAGTCATTAGAAAATTACACAAACCCTCCACCCCATGGTGTCTAGTAAACTTCTATTTCATCAGGCATCTAATGGGAGGCCTTTTCTTCATTTTGACTCAGGGTGGTCTCTCAGGTTCCCTGGATCCCCTTCTGTGGTCACAACTCCTGAAACCACCAAACAGTCACCTGGATTCAGAGGCAGACAGCTCCCAGGTTCTTGTCTAGTCCCCATAGATAGACAGCTCTCAGGTCCTTGTCCAGTCCTCTGGGCAGTCCCTGGAACACACTGAAGTTCACAGGGTCCACCACATCTCAAAACCTTAACCATTTCTGTTGCTGGAAACTCAAGGATCAACCAAGCCACAAACAAACAAAATCTTATCCCAGTCATACTTCTTCAGTCCTCCAGCAGTTCAGCTGGCCCTAGGACCCAGAAGAAATCTCAGCCTTCCAAGTGGCCTTCCAGGGAGCCCTCTCAGCCTTCACCAGATTCTGGTCTCATAGAAAACTCCAACACAGTTCTCAGTCCAGCAGCCCAGCTTCCAGATGCTGTGAAAATTCTGCTCCCTCCACCAGGTACCACCAGGAGGAAAATTCTTGATTCTCTCTCTCTCTGTACCTGGAAATTTTCTTACACACACACACACACACACACACACACACACACGCACACACACACACACACACACACACTGACTTTCCGTCTCAGCCAACCCCCTCCTGCCATGTCAGCAACAGGAGACAGAGTTCACACCCTCTGTTTCTTTCACAGAAGTACTTAGCCCTTAGTTATTAAGGGCTAAGTACCTGCTAAACTAATAACCATTATAGAATGTTACTTATAGGAATTGTAATCTCACATAATGTATTGTTAGATATCAACAATCCATAAGGATAGTAGAACACAAAATGGCAGTGTGACTGTCGCTATACTTGTATTTGTGTATCCCTGTATATTTGGAATGGTGAAACTTCTAATGTTACTTGGAGTTAAATTAGGAATAGGTTTAATGGCACTTTGCATAGTCGTGATCTCACTTGGGATATAAATCAATTGCCCTATATGACTGAACACATTACACAAAGTCATATTTCAGGAATTGATCCTGAAGATATAGCCAATCAGATATATCACTGGATAATGATAGACAGATAATGTAGATTTATGCATTTAATAATCTTAACTCTCTATTGCTTTACTTTGTTCCAGTTGCATGCTTACTGATGATATTGTGCCTTGTTGCAACTCTGGGGATTCACATGCTCAGGCCAGTCTTTCCTAACTTTGGAAACCGAGGTTCAAGTTCTTAATTTACTTGTACAGAAAGGGGGAAATGCAGAGGACCAGTCTCTGATCCAGTCCATAAATGGGAAGTCTGTTCCAGAATTTCTCCCAAGCCAGCTCCCCGTGAAGGCTATATTATGTCTTAAGATTGGCTCACCATTTCTTCCTGACTTGCATGAGTTTAGGAAGTGATAATCAAGCAGTGACCCAGACATATATGCGTGCAAGGGAACAAGGATATTAAAACATACAGATTAACATAAGTGAACAAAGACATTAAAACATACAGATGTGTGTAAATGAACAAGGACATAACATTTTCTCATAGGAACCTAAGAGATAATTGCTCTACATTCATTATATAAACCTTGCCCTTCGATCAATAAATGGGAACTGCTATGACAGAACCTGCCTGGCTTGTGTCCAATCATTCCACACTCTTTGGTTCAGCCTGTGCCTATTTTGGTGCAGGCATCAGTCATTATAATTGTATAGCATTCAGTTTTGTTGTTTATTTATTTCTTTTAATATTGTTATAGCCATTATATGTGTTGTTTTCCTGTTTTTGCTTACTTCAAGCAGTATCAGTTCATATACATCTTCCCATGTTTCTTCAAATTCTTCATATTCATTATTTCTTGTGGTATAATAATATTCCATTGTATTTATGTACCACACTCTTTTTAGCCATTTCCCAGCTGATGGATACCTTGTTAATCTGTTACCACAGAAAGTGTTACTATGAATATTTTAGTGAATAAGGGATTTTTTTGTGGTCATTGGCCTCTTTAGGGCATATGCCAAGCAGGGGAATCTCTAGGTCAGACAGTGTGGATTGTTTTAGTCAGTTAATTAGTGTAATTCCAAATTTATTTCCAGAATAGTGAACTAGCTTACAGCTCTACCAACAGGGTGCTTCTGTGTCTGTCTTTCTGCAATTTCTTTTGTCATCTTTGATGGTTTGCTAGGTGTAAGGTAGAACTTCACAGTCATTTCAGTTTTACTTTTATTGAAATTATCTATTTTATCTTTTGTCACAGTCTCAGTCCCATGAGGGAGAGCGTTAAAATTCCTCCTCCTAGCATTATCTGTAAAAGTTACCTGACCTGGTTTCCTTTTTCTGTGTGTGAGATTTTATATTCAGGTCATGTATTTATTTGGATCTTATTTAATCAACATGCATTTATTAAGCACTCACTATGTATCAGGCACTGGGAATAGAAATACAATACATAAAGCAACCCCTACTCACAAAAGTACTGCCTTCTACCAACAGAAGAAGCAACAAGGAAATACATAATAAGTATATACTGAAAATATAAAATAAATAAATTTAAATAAATACAAAGTAGTTTAATATAAGGTAGTTTGAGACAGAGGGCACTAGTAATTTATGGGATAAGGAGCAACTTCACAGAGGTGATGCTCTAGCTGTGTCTTAAAGGAAAAGAAGGAGAGATTCTATGAGTTGGATGTGGAGAAAAAAATGTAGTTCTAAGCATTGAGAACAGCCAATACAAAGTCGTAGAGATGGGGGATGAATTGTGTGAGAAAGAAAGCAGGCCAATTTGGCTGGATCATAGAATCAGAGAGGGAGAGAAATGTGCAATGAGTCTGGAAAGACAGGTTGAGGTTAGGTTGTGTAGGGCTTTACTGGCTATTTGATTTTAGAGGCAACAGGAAACCTAATTGATTAGAGAAATTACATGATCACATTTGCACTTGTGAAAAATCACTTTGACTTTAGAGGATGAAGAGACTTGAAGTAGGGAGACCAGTTAGACCTGTTGTTGCAATAATATTGGATAGGGTTGATGAATATTTGAATTAAGGTGGTGGCTGTATAGATAGCACAAATCAGCCAGATGGTAGAAATGTTTTGGTAGTAGAAACAGTAAGATTTTGGCACTATTTGGGTATGTAGAACAAGGAAGAATAAGGATTTAAAGACAATGCCAAGTGTAAGAACCTAAGGAACTAACTATATGGTGGAAAGAGATGGTTTGGAGGGGGGCAGACAATGAGTTCTCTTTTTGACATATTAAACATGGGATGTCCCTACTGTATCTAACCTGAAATGTTTAGTGACTGATAAGGGACTGAAGATCAGGAAAGAGACAGGAGCAATGAATAAATTGAAAGAGTGATCAATCAATCTAGGAGTTATGAGCATAAAGATGATAATTAAATCCATGAAAGACAAAGAGTTTAGCAAACGAGAATATGGAGAAAGATGAGTAGGGAGTCTTGAACAAAGCTTTGAAAATTAGTTACAGTCAGGGGATGTTATTTGGATGACTAAAAAAAGAGATTGAGGAGTATTTGGATAGTAAAGAGTGTCATGAAGGTCCGTAGAGGAAAGAATATCTAGTAAGAGATGGTGATTAATAATGTCACATGACTAAGAAAAGACTCTCAAATTTAACAAATAGAATATCATTGGTAACTTTGGAGAAGTCTACTTCAGTCAAATGATGACTTTTGAAGTCAGATTGCAAAAAGATGAGAAGGAGGCAAGAGGAAAGGAAATAAAGACAGGAAACAGAGATGGCTTTTTCTAAGAGTTTGGTTGAGAAAAGAAGGAAAGATATAGGATAAGTGTTTAAAGGGATGGTAAGTTGTAGTGAAAGTTTTCTTTAAAGATGAGAGGACATGCTTGGAGATGTTTGAAGACAGTGGAAAAGAAACCAGTAAGTTCTAAGAGGTTGAAGATTAGAAAGGTGAGACACAATTTGAGGGATCAGTGTGCTAGAAAAGATAGGAGGGGATGGGATCAAGCTGTTACTTTTCAAGGACTGGGGGAACAAGAGCCAGATGGTATCAAGGAGTTTTGAGATGAAGGTAAAGAGAGAAGAGGGAGCTCATTTTGAATGGCCACAATTTTATTAACAAAGTAGAAATCGGGGTGTGGGGGGGTGGAACCAAGATGATGGAGCACTCATCTGAGTGCTTTCAAATTCTCCTCCAAATAACTTTAAAATAACTTTTCAAAATGAATTCTGGAGTGGCAGAACAAATAAAAGGACAGTGAAACAATTGTCTAACCCAAGACAACAAGTTAGCAGGAAAGTTTTGTCTCCCTGGGTGGGAGCAGAGCATGGTCTAGTGCAGGCTGCTCTCCGGTAAGCCAGCAGCATGCTTTGGGGCTGACTGAATGTTAACAATGGCTTCCAGAGCTCTCAGTCCAGAGATAATAAGGGGGTTGGATAATGGTCAGAAGGAGATTACAGGGGTCTCTTTGCTGGCACTCAGTGTAGGACTCTGTTGCATTGACCATTCTAGGTCACAGTCCCATGACAAGGAGGAGTACTAGCACACTAGAGCATGTGACCCCAGAGGATAAGAGTCACTGGTCATAGTTCCATGACAGAGAAGAGTGCTTATGGTGGCTCACAGGCCAGGAGAGCATTGACCACACCTCTCCTTTGATTATACTACCTTGGAAGAACTAAAAACTTAAGAACCCCAGAGCTAGCTCTGAAAACAACAGCATGAAAAACCTAAAATTTAATACGATGCTCCCTTCATCTAAGGAATGAAGTCCAACTGTAACATAAAGTTATAAGTCAATAATAGTCTAGAAAAATTAGCAAACAATAAAAGGAGAACCTGACCATATAAAGTTACTCTGGTGACAGAGAAGATCAAAACACAAACTCAGAAGAATTCAATGAAGTCAAATCCTGGCATCTACGGCTCTTGTTAGTTAATTCCATGTAGGCAAGGCCCAGGCAAAAGCCCTCTCTAGAGAGGTTACCTGTCCATTCATCTGATCATCTTCCTTTCAGCTACTCTGCCCCCATCACTCCCCTTCGTGTATTCTGTTTCCTACAAACTGGACCACTAGCCCCATGTCCATCCTTGCCTTTGCAAAGACCACCCCTTTGTAACCCTGCCCCATCTCTCCTTGTTGTCTTCTGTTTCTTCCTTAAGACTCAATACAGATCCAAAGCCTAGAAGAAAAATGTGAGTTGGTTTCAGGACCAAAATGAATTCCTGGAAGAGCTCAAAAAGGATTTAAAAAGTCAAATAAGAGAAGTAAAGAAAAAATGGGAAAATAAATTAATGAAAGAATATCATGGGAAAAAAGAGCCAATAGCTTGGCAAAGTAAGCACCCCTCCAAAAAAACTGAAGAAAATAACATCTTAAAAAATAGAATAGACCAAATGATAAAAGAGGCACAAAAAATTCAACAAAGAGAATTTCTTAAAAAGCAGATTTGGCCAAATGGAAAAGGAGGTACAAAAGCTCACTGGAGAAAATAATTCCTTAAAAATTATAATTGGACAAATGTATACTAATGACTCCATGAGACATCAAAGAGATTACAAAACGAAATTAAAATATAGAAGAAAATGTGAAATATCTCATTACAAAAACAACTGGGGGGTGGAGTCAAGATGGTGGCTGAGAAGCAGGAGAACTCCATGGCTCCCCCCACAACCACCTCAAATGCCTACAAAATATTACTCTAAACAAATTTTCGAGCTCCAGAACCCACTAAATTACAGAGTAACAAAGCTCCCACTGAAGGCAGCCTGGCAGGCTGCCAGGAAGGTGTTCATTGCAGCATGCTGGGAGCCAGACCAGCACCACATGAACCCATGGCTGGAGCCCTAGGGCCACCAGAACAAGCCATGGCTGGAGCTTTCAGGAGACCGGATCATCAGCAGCTGTGGCGGTTTCCAGAATTATCAACCCATAAGAAACAAAGACTAAGTGAAAGGTCAACTCAGCTAAATTTGGGGGAGAGAGTCTGGCCATCTGCCTCCAGGGTGAGAAGTAGTGGTGGCGGCCCTGCAGCCACTTGGCTGCTTCAGAGCTCCTGGCCTGCAGATTGCGGGGGGGTGGGGTGGTGGTGGTGGTGGTACACTATCATTCAGAGGCTAAGTGCTCTCACATTAACTGGCCTGGATCAGGATCATGGTCTTGGGTAGTGGTCCCGAGGTGTGTGATTAGTGAGCCAAAGCTGGTGGGGGCTTCAGAGATGGTGGCCAACTAATAGCCTCAGCAGCTGTGAAAATCCCAGCAATTTGGGACAAAGCTCTCCCCTTTGGAAGCAGAGTTCTACTGAGCCCAAAAGTCAAACTGACTGGCAACATGAGCATGCAAAGGAAGCAAAGCAAGCCCAGCAATCCAACTTTAGATTCCTTTTTGGGGGACAAAAAGGATGAAAACATGGAACAAGAAGAAGACAATACAGTCAGAACTCTTACACCAAAAGCTTCCAAGAAAAATGTAGACTGATTATAAGCCATAGAGGAGCTTAAGAAGGATTTTGAAAACCAAATAAGAGAAGTGGAGGAAAAATTGGGAAGAGAAATGTGAATGATGCAAAAAAATCATGAAAAGAGAGTCAACAACCTGACTGAAGAAAATAACACCTTAAAATAGATTAACTCAAATGGCAAAAGAGGCCCAAAAAGTCAATGAGGAGAAGAATACCTTAAAAGTCCAGTTCACCAGATGGAAAAAGAATCTCAAAAGCTTTCTAAAGAGAATAATTTCTTAAGAATTAGAGTGGAGCAAATGGAAGCAAATGACTTTATGAGAAATTAAGATACTATTAAACAGATACAAAAAAATGAAAAGAGGCAATATGAAATATATCCTTGAAAAAACTACTGACCTGGAAAATAGATCCAGAAGAGACAATTTAAAAATTATTGGGCTACCTGAAAGCCATGATCAAAAAAAGAACCTAGAAAGCATCCTTCAAGAAATTCTCAAGGAAAATTCCTCTAATATTTTAGAACTAGAGGGCAAAATAGAACTTGAAAGAATTCACCAGTCACCTCTTGAAAAAGATCCCCAAAAGAAAACTCCTAGAAATGTTATGGCCAGGTTCCAGAGTTCCCAGATCAAGGATAAAATATTACAAGGTGTCAAGAATAAACAATTTTAATACTGTGGAAACACAGTCAAGATAACCCAGGATCTAGCAGCTTCTACTTTAAGATATTGAAGGGCCTGGAATATGATATTCTGGAGATCAAGGGAGCTAGGATTAAAGCCAAGAATCACCTACCCAGGAAATTTGAGTATAATGTTCCAGGGAAAAATATTGTCATTAAATGAGGTAGAGGACTTCCAAGCATTCTTGCTGAAAAAAGAGGAACTGAATAGAAAAAATTGACATTCAAATACAAGAAGTATGAAAAGGTAAACATGGAAAAGAATTCATAAGGAACTTATCAAAGTTGAACTATTTACATGCCAACATGGAAAAATGATAAATTGTAACTTATTAAACTTTTCTCAGTATGAGGATAGTTAAAGGGAATACAAATGTGTAGATATAGATATATCAATTGGATATAGAAATCTATCTTATCCTACAGGGAAATATGAGAGAAAGGGAATAAGAGAAGAGAGGGTGATAGAAGGGTGGGTCGATTGGGGGAGGCAGTGGTTAGAAGCAAAATACTTCTGAGTAGGGACAGCGTGAAAGGAGAGAGGGAGAGAGAAGGATAAACAGGGAGAAAAAGCAGAATGGAAGGGAAATCACAGTAATCATAAGAAATTTTACAGCATATGTCTCAGCTAAAGGTTTCATTTTTCAAAGATACAGAGAATGAGTCAAATTTATAAGAATACAAGTCATTACACAATTGATAAATGGTCAAAGGATATAAACAGGCAATTTTAGATGAAGAAATCAAAGCTGTCTATAGTCATTTCACTACTGATTAGAGAAATGCAAATTAAGACCCTTCTGAAGTACCACCTCACACCTGTTAAATTGACTAATATTACAGAATAGGAAAATGACAAATGTTGGAGCTGATTGGGAAAATTTGGGTATTATCACACTGTT
Organism: Pseudocheirus occidentalis; assembly: GCA_028646575.1. Classification (NCBI taxonomy): domain Eukaryota; kingdom Metazoa; phylum Chordata; class Mammalia; order Diprotodontia; family Pseudocheiridae; genus Pseudocheirus; species Pseudocheirus occidentalis. The sequence goes on along the minus strand of CM053602.1, from coordinate 11,272,045 downwards.
TTTTGATCTATGAACTGATCCCACCATTGTAGAAAACAATTTGGAACTTGCCCAGAGAGCTATAAAACTATGTATACACTGACCCAGCAATACACTAGTAGGTCTGTAATCCAAAGAGATTTTTTAAAATAAGGAAAAGACCTATATGTGCAAAAATATTTATAGGAGCTCTTTTAATTTTGACAAAGAATTGGAAATGTAGGGGATGCCTATCAGTTGGGGAATGGCTGAACAAGTTCTGGTATATGATTGTGATAGAGTACTATTGTGCCCTAAGAAATAAGGAGCAGAATGATTTTGGGAAAACCTGGAAAGACTTGCATAAACTGATGTAAAGTGAGAAGAACCAGGAGAACAGTACACATAGTAACAACAATATTATATGATGATCAACTATGAATCTTAGATGTTCTTAACAATAAAGTGATCCAAGACAATTTGGAAGGCCTTATGATGAAAAATACTAATAATTTCCAGAGAAAAAACTGATGGAGTCTGAATACAGATCAAAGAATACTTTTTCTTTGTTTTTTTTTGGGGGGGAGGTCTGTGTTTTCTTTCATAACAGGACTAATATGGAAATATATTTTATATGATTACACATGTATAACCTATTTAAAATTGCTTGCCTTCTCAAATGAGGGAGGAAGAGATGGAGAGAGAGAATTTTAAATGTATTTTTCTTGTGTTAAAAATTGTTCTACATATAATTGAAAAAATAAAATGTTTGAGAAAAGTAAACCAAAGTAGAAATCAAGGTCCTCATCTGAGTGGAAAAAGATTTTATGGTTTATAGTGTCATATGTTAGTCTAAATTTAATTTTTGCCAAACTACTGTACATGTTTCCCAGTAGTTTTTGACAGATAAGTTGTTCTTCTCCAACTAAGTAATATTTTAGTTTTAATGAATGCTAGGTTTAAGTTCAATCATTACTATTTCTTCATTATCTAGTCTGTTCCACTGATTTATTTTTTTTTAAAAACTGTCAAATAGTTTTAATGATTACTAATTTATCTTGTTTTGAGATTTAGAAGTATTGGTCCCCATTCATTCTTTTATTTGTGTAGTATAGTTATTAATTGCTCTTTCAACATTAGAAAGAATTTAGCTAGCGTATAATTGTGTACATACAACAGATTGTTGACTTTTATTAAGATGTCCTGTTTCCTAGCCTTGTCTCCCTGATCATTTGCTTGTAAAGTGTGTCCCAAGAGTCTCAGTGCAGGTTTAAGCTGTCAAAGCTTAAGCTTGCACTAAGACTCTTGGGACACCCTGTATATTTGTCTTTTTTTTTGTACCACAGATTCAGACTTTATCTTTGTAAAATTTCATCCTATTAGCATAAGCTCGTTCTAGTTTTTTAAGATCCTTTTGGAGCAAAATTTGGTTATCTAACACAGAAGTGTTTTTCAGCTTTATATGAAAATTTTATAACTATGTCATTTATGCCCTAATCCAAGTCAGTGACAAAAAATGTTGAACAACATGCAGCCAAGAATAGATATCTAGAAGAGTCTACTAATGGCCTCCATGCTGACACCTTTGAAACATTATTTTTTAGATAGATCCAATAATTTGTCCAGTTCTGAATCCAACTAGGTTTACTATCATTGCCCCCTCTCTTCATTTTGTCCAGTAGAGTATCATGGGAAACTTTGTCACATGCTTCATTGAAATCAAGGTATATTATGGCTGTGCCATTTTCTTGCTTCATCATCAGAAAAAATGAGATGAAGCTGGCATGACCAATTCTTGATTTCCCCCATTTAATGTAAGCTCCTTGATGGCCTGGGCTATTTTACTTCTGTTTTATATCCACAGTGCCTAACATATTGCCTGGCACTGATAAGTGCTTGTAGATTGGTTTATTGATAGAACCAAACTGGTTCTTAGTGATGACAACTTTTTTTTGGAGGTGGTTAGGGTTAAGTGACTTGCTGAAGGTCACACAGCTAGTAAGTGTTAAGTGTCTGAGGCCAGATTTGAACTCAGGTCCTCTTGCCTCCAGGGCTGGTGCTCTGTCCACTGTACCACCTAGCTGCCCCAACCACTTTCAAATAATTCTAAACTTATCTTTAAAAAATGAGATCTAGAACTTGGCCAGGAATGTCAAAAACACCAGTCTTTGAATATACCTTCCCATTTTTTGAGAACTAGGTTATTAACCAACTTCTAGTTCTGTAGCCTGTCTCTTGTTCTCCATAATTTTTCAGAGAAAAATTACTGTAGCTCAGGAATCACACTGACTGGTTTTGTTGTTACCCTGGGATGTAGTTAATTGTGGCCTAGAAGATCACTGCTTTGAATTCCTCCCACCATCCACTTCTACACATATAATGCTGAACACAACTAGAAGGAGAAATCACAAAACCATGCAGAGTCCTGGTCCATTTATATTACATATTCTCAACTGGGCTCTCACTAAAACAAGGCAATCATTTTCTACCTCTTTAATTGCCTCACTACCCCATTCACCATAGCAGTAATTCCAGACCTCTTCATGCCTCCTCATACCTCTCAGACTACCTTTCTCCTGACCACTCAGATGACAACCTTGCCTCATGTTTCACTGAAAAAAATTGAAGTCATTTGTAGAGAGCTTCCTCTTCTCCCCTCCTTTCCTCTTTACCTCACATCACCCAAATGCCTTTTATGTCTATCTCTTCTTTCCCCTTCCCCTTCCCCTTCCCTTCCCTCTACTATACATATCTCTAACTTTATATCTCTAATTGGATGTCTCCTAGACATCTTAAACCCAACATATAAAAACGGAGTTTATTATCTAACCCCCTCCAGAAACACTCCCTTCTTGCCAACTCTGCTTTCTACTCAATCTCCTGGGCTAGCATCGTCCTCTCTTCCCTCTTACCCCCTATCAATTGTTTACCAAGTCCTCTTCTTCCAACATTTGCACTATCTCAAATATTTGCCTTTTCTTTTTTCTCTTCTGATAATGCTCCCACCCTGGTGCCAACCCTCATCGCTTCTCACCTAGACTTTTGCAGTAACCTGCTGATTGATCTCCTTGCCTCAAGTCTTTCTCTACTCTAGTCCATCCTTCACTCAGCTGTCAAATTTATGAGTTTAGGCAGAAAAGGGAGGAGAGATCTAGGAAGATAGCTAGCAGGGGTGGCTGGCTGGCTGGCTGGCTGAATCAAGTGAAGTAGTTTCACACAAGGATGCATTTTTATAGACAGTGCTGTGGGGAAGCAGCTAGGAGTCTGGTAATATGTAAAGATAAGTGACATCACCTATCACATTGTAATGTCACTGGTCATTTTCCAAAACGAAGGACCCCCACCAACCACTTGTTGATTAATTGAGTGACCTATTTTTTTATGAAGCCATGCCAATTCTGTAATCACTGACTTCTTTTCTATATGTTCACCTACAATCTCTTCAGTGATCCATTCTAGAATTTTGTCAAGAATTAAAGTTAAGCTCATTGCCCCAAGTTGTAGATTCTGTTCTCTTACCAAAAGAAGGTGACATTTGCCATTCTGAACTCTTGAGATTCTTCTGTCGGTTTCCACAATTTTTTGTACATTATTGACAGTGGCTCTGTAACCTAACTTTCCCATTCTTTCAGTATGTAGGGATGTAGTTAATATGGGCTAGGTTACTTGAATTTATCATGGGCAACTAGTTGCTGGCTTACCTTTTTCTATCATACGCTCAGTACCAATCCATCTTGAACCATTTTTGTTCTGTCATTTCTGGAGCAAAGGCAATTCTCTTTGGCAGAGAAAACAGAAACCAAATCAGAATCTAGCATGTGTGTCTTCTCTCTGCTATCAGCTCTGATCATCTCCTTTACCCCCCTTTTCCAGTTTTCAGTGGATACATAGTATCCTTTCCAATCTAACATCATTTTCCTCGGTAGAAAAGAGAAGATCATTTAAACCTTCTCTCCATTTTCATTTCCCAATCCAGGAGCAGTTGGATTCTTTCATCTCCTTTTCTCAAGTTCAGCTCTTAGGGTTCCTTTTTGCTGTTCATTGAATTCATCACCAAATTTAACTCATCAAGTCCCTTAAATATTGATAGTTGGTATAAAAGTTGTATGACCCTGAGCAAGTCACTTAACCATTGGCTGCCTCAGTTTCCTTAACTGTGAAACGATGATAATAGCACTTGCCTCACAGAGATGCTGTGAGGATCAGATGAGATAATCATTCGAAAGCCCACAGACAGTTTGATTGGTCCTTATGATACCTCTATTGTCTTTTCCTTCTTTCTTAGCTGCCTTTTCTCAGACTTCAAGGTTTTAAGAACTGTGTCCCCTTTCTTAAAATCTACTGCTACACAATTCTTAGGTCTCTCTCACTTGACGGTTGCTTAGGGATATCCTGTTTATAAAGTTTGAGGAATGTTTTGGGTTTGGTTTTTTTTTGCTTTTTGGAGGGGTGAAGACAGGTCAATTGGGGTTAAGTGACTTGTCCAAGGTCACACAGCTAGTAAGTCTTAAGTGTCTGAGGCTGGATTTGAACTCAGGTCCTCCTGATTCCAGGGCCAGTGCTCTACTCACTGTGCCACCTAGCCACCCTCAAAGTTTGTGAATTTGGACAGCAATTTTCCTCACAGATTTTACCACTCATTTCCAGATTCTTGGAAGTGTTTCTGATTGTAGAAGTTGCTAGAAATCTAAACTACAGGGAAGTGAATATTACTATGTTTGTTTACTAACTGAGTTTGCAAGTCCAGCAAAATTGAACTGGGCAACAGCATCCATTGGGTTTCCACACAAGAAATTCAGTTTGCCTTCATCCTGGCATTTGCTTGTGCCCAAAGATTTATTGTGAAAATTGGTATATTGTACCACCAAAGTAATACATGATAGAGAAAAAGACAAGAATTATATCATCCTTCCTGCCAAAACCTTTGTAGGTTTTGTAGGGAAATATTGCGGTCCTCAGCTGGGAAAGTAGAAATAGCTATAGGTGGTTTTCTCCTTCACGGAAAGCTTTTGTTAGCTGTCATTAGTTGGTTAAATAGATAAAGGTTAAAGTTAGTACATTCTTTTTGGTTCTGTGGATATGTTAATTAAGAAAAACATATTTTGTTAATGATCAACTTACCTATCATGGAGCAAATGGAATTTGATTGAAATCTCTAAATAAAGGATGAACAAACATCTTGCATACAAACATACTTAATTAGTACCAGGTGTCATTTTTTCTTAATTTAGATTGGTGTCTTTGCTCTCCACAGGGCATAATCTTCTATCATAGTTACTATTCCTCTAGTAATTATCTAGTAATTACTGCTCTGGTTTACTGTTCAGGTGATATTCCTGATGAGCTTTGGACTGTAATTGTATCTGGAAGAAGGGAAGAAGACATGTGCTTACTGGGGGCCAGGAGCTATGGTAAGTGCTTTATGATTATTTTCAGTCCTGAGAGGCAAGTGCTACTATTATCACCATTTCACAGTTGAGGAAACTAAGTCAGTCTTTGGGTAAGTGACTTCTTCAGGGTCATATCAACTGGTGTCTGAGGTCATATTTGAACTTGGGTCTTCCTGACTTGAGGCCCAGCACTGTTTCTATCGCGCCACCTAGCGGCCTAATAAGTATCACTGTGCTGTGTTTTGTGAGATTTTTACATGAATTCCTCTGTCTCTTCAGATCTTTATGCCAGCAAGTAACTCATGCCCTGCCCTCTGATTTGTTGTGTATGTAGTGGTTTTAAGAAAGGATATTTCCTCTTTCAAATGTGACATTTTCTGTATTACCTGCATATGCCATATTGTCTGGGGTGTCGTTTCTGACCTGCATGACTGAGTTCGCTGTTGTTTATCACGGATGACATAGTTTTCTCCAGGAAACTACCATTTTTCTTGTCACTACTTTACAACTGTAAATGCTGAGATGAACCTAGAATTTTCCAGCAAATTGTTGAAAGAAATCAAAGCAATTACTTCACATTGACTCTGGGCCTAGAGGGAAAAGAAAACCTTTTGCAGTAGATTTCCTTTTTTATTGGAACAAATACCACAGTAACATAGAAAAAATTCTGTCAGGCGCTCAAGTCCTTGTGAATATAGAGTACTTGTCTTAGTAATCTTTTTCAGTGTTGCAAATCTTAAATTGCAATGAAGAGGATATTTTTTCAAACTGAGCAAAAGCCCTTCAGGTAGCTAAGGAACTGTAGGCCTTTTGTGAAAGAAGATCTTAACTCATTCTCCAGAACCCTATTTACTGTTTTTAAATCTGTATCAACGTGTCTTAAAAAATATAAGCATTATTGCTTTGTAAAAAATTCTCGTTTCTTGGAGACATTATGGTAGCACCCTCTACCTTCCTACTCTTTCTAATATGTGGGAAGTTCCATTTGTTCATGATTTATTCATTTGTATCCATAAAAGTGAATCAATTTTTTGCAAGAATTGACTCTGGGTACCCATACCCTACAGTCTGCTATTGTCCCTATTTTTCCCATTTATATGTTGCCATAACTAAATGGTGGCTGCCTCTGCATCTTGTTTGGGTTTGGGACAACTTCCTAGAAGTTTAGTGGTTTACCTAATTGATAAGTGTTCACATCTATTTAATTCTTTCTTTCTGGGTCACACGGACAAAGCAACACCAATTCTAAAACCTATTTAGTGAATTGCTGCAGACACTTTTTCCATTATGCATAGGACCCAAGAACAACATGGATAACGCATAACACCAGTCAGTCCAAGAACTTCTGTCTAAAATCTTTCTGCACCCTTCTATATTAAACCTTTTATCAGAGGTATTACTACAAAATTGCAAAGTTGCCTGATGCAATTTTCATATCCTTTCTGCCTTTTGTGCACAGTAGATTCTTTCTATGTGAGCCCAATTGAGCTATAATATGTTTTTTAAAAAGACTTTCCTTTGTGGAGTTACAGGTTAGACTTTAAAGGAGTTCATTTGCTTCTCTTCCTTCAAATAGGACTGCACTTATATTTGCTGCAACATACAGTTGTATCAGAATTTGGCATTTAAGGAAAAGGCTTCTATCAAGTCTCTTCAGGGGGACCTGTTTTATAATCATCTCTTTGCAGCTACTCCAATTGCAGTCCAAATTGAACCCACAATTAATTAGAGTAAGTGTGCATATAAATGTATAAATTTCTTCACCCACTTGTAACTTCATTTTAGAGACAGAAATCATTCTTTCCTCAACCTACTAGATTTGCGTTTTTGCTTTCTTGTCACTGTAAAAAAGTAAAACATTTTCATCTGTCACATGAAAATCAGAATTTTTGATTTCACCATAGACTGTCTTTTGTCCCTCCCTCCTTTACTGAAATTGCTTCCTTGATCCTAATCATTTAACTTCTTCCTGCCTAAATCGCGTGTCTTTTATTGTAAGGGCCCCCATTGTTAACCTCTGTGACATTTGACAGTGTTGCCTTCTTAGTCCTTCCTGAAATTCTCTCTTTCTTGGGCTTTACTGTATTTCATTGTTACTGCTAATCCAGCATGTCTAAAATGGAACTCGTCATTTGATGTCTCTGTCTCTCTGTCTCTCTCCATCTCCCCCCCTCTCTTTCTCTCTCTCTGTCTCTCCTGCTCCCCCCCCTCCCTCTCTCTCTCTCCTTTCTTCTCTCCTTCCCTCCCTCTGGAATTTCTTACTCTTTTGGGGAGTTCCTTAAATCTGTGTTATCTGGCATATAGTCCCATAATGTATACTTTCTCTGATTTCTCTTTCACTATTGACTTGGAAAAGTGGTTTTCTTTGTTTTTTCCTAAATATGATCATTGTGGAGTTAGAAGCTTGTGGGAACAGCATCAAGCTTTAGATATATATCTTGGATCCCTCTTCCTCCCCCCTCCCCCCCCCCCCGCCTTTAAAAGTAGCTCTTTTTTAGCTTGAACCTGAAAATTGTAACTAGGTGGCACAGTCTATAGAGCACAGAGCCTGGAGTCAGGAAGACCTGAGTTCAAATTTGGCCTCAGGCACTTATTAGTTCTGTGACCCTGGGAAAATCACTTAACCCTGTTTGCTTCAGTTTCCTCATCTGTAAAACAAACTGAAAAAGGAAATGGCAAACCACTCCAATATCTTTGTGATCAAAACCCTGAAAGGCATCACAAAGAGCCTGTATGTGACTGAAAAACAAGTAACCATTACTAAAAATTACATCTCCTAGACGAATAATATTTAGTGAAGCAGTTAGATATGATTCTAGCCTAGTACTCCCTCTCTTTGAAGAGAGCAAAGCATCCAGCCTCTGGCCCAGATCTCCTGCTTCTCCTGGAAGGAATTCAATGGCCCTTGCAGAAGGGTGGGAAAAAAGATGCTGTAGGTGTTTATTTTATTCTCCCCTATGAGTCACACATCACATACACCCCTATGTCCATGAAGCAATGAACACATGAGAACAGCCTCAGTCCTGCGTGGCCACTTTCTTCTTCTTTAGTGACTGTGGCAAGAATAGTAGAAAGTGGGGCAGAGGGTGCCAGGAAATACCTTGTTTTTTGGGCAATGAGAACTTTGACTTGTCTGTTAATATTATACATGTAAGATCTCTGTCCTTTAATGGTGAGTGGGTAGATTGCTATGGGAACTGAAGCATATTTTAACATGCTTGCTAGAAAAAAAATGAAAAGAAACAGGTTACGAGTAAATTAAACAGATATTCCTTGGAAAGGTAAAGAAGGGGGTTGATAGAATTGTTTTTATTGTACTCCCAAAGGCAGCAAGAAATGTTACTCTGTAGGACATTTGGCCATTTCCTGTTGGACTACTCATGGTATGTGTTTGTAAAAGGACCACTTTGAAAACAGTCCCACTCTGGGCACGGATATAAATGAATTATGATAACAGCTAATAAGAAGCTTGCATTCTGGTGGGGAAGAAAACTCATACACACATATATGCATACATAAAAGCTGTAGGAATAGATTGAAAGGAACTGAGGTTACCTGACCTGGAGTAAGGAAGACTCAGCTTCCTGAGTTCAGTCCGGCCTCAGATATTTATTAGCTGTATGACCCTGGGCAAGTCACTTCACCCTGTTTGCCTCAGTCTCCTCTTCTGTAAAATGAAGTTGGAGAAGGAAATGGAAAACCACTCCAGTATGTTTGCAAAGAAAGCTCTAAAGGGAGTCACAAAGAGTTGGACGTGATTGAACAACAACAAACTTTAGTTGGGAAGGCCTGGGGGCAATTGGGAAAGGCCCCCTGTCCAAAGTGGAATTTCAGCTGAGTCTTGAAGACAGAGAAATTCTATGGAGATCTTAGTAAGACCCGTCAAATTAAATCTTTGTTATTCAGTGACTTCGTTTTTGAAACATTTTTTTTTCTTGTGACTTACTTTTTCCTTTATTTGTACAATATGATGGAAAATGATGGCTTAGCTGAAAAAGCTGTGCTTTAAACAGACCCTTTTTTCCTAAAGCATCTGTTTGGAATTCTGGGGATTAGTAACCTTAGCCCTCAGGACCCTAGCACTAGAAACTTGGAGTTTGACTGTCCTAGGGGTGATGGGCCTGGATTGGTAATCATTGGACTTGGGAGCTTTGGAATCATGAGACTTCAACTCAGTCATCTTGGTTTCAGACTTGGTGATGTTGGATCACATTTGGTGACTTTGACTTCCCATTTGGTGATATTAGAGTCAATAGGTTCAATGATATAAAGTGAGGGAGGAAAGGTAAATGGGGGCCCGGCTCTAAAGAGGGGTAAGGGGTATGCTAGTAGCTCAGGGGACTGTGAAACATTTCATTCAGAAGCTGGGGCTCAAGCCAAGTCTGGAGGGAAACCTGGGATTCTGAGAAGCAGAGATGAGGAGAGAGGCATAGAAGAGAGGCTAGGCATAGAGGGCTGGGGGAGTGGAGTACAGACATTGCGTTATGGTTTTCAGGGTTTTTTTTTACTTTTTATATTCCTCTACACATTGTTTCAGACATTGATGTGTTTTGTTTATATAGATTATATATTCTTTTCAAGTTATTGCTTTTTGCTTCTCTCCTTCTAGATTGTTGTTTAGATTTGTTCATTATATTGTTCTTTCTTTTGCTTCTTTGGAGAGACTTAACACCATAGATTAAATTCTACTTTGTTTTGAGGTATAGGCCATGAATTCTGCTATTTATTGTCCTCTGACTTCTTTCAGGATTCTCATTTCACTTTTGAACCATTCTGGAACATCCAGCTGTGGTTCCACAGCCTCTTGGCAAACCAAGTGGTTCTGTTTTTCATCAAGTATTGGTTTAATTTCCTTTGTCTTGCAATATTTATGTGGAGTATTTATCGGTGTAACTTATGGATACTGTGGCAGTTATCTTCCCTTCTAATTTTAGCATTTTCCCTTTTGATTCATCTGCTCTAGGTTTTTAGCTGAATTTCCTTCCTTATGAGATATTTGGTGGTCTTAGTGGGGACCTATTTCCCTCCTTTCTTTAGTTTCTTGGCTGGGCTGTGTAAGTCAGTCATATTTTGTAATCTTCATTTGTAGAAATCTAAAGTGTCCTAATTTTGCTAGCTTTTGATTTCTTCTAATATTTTTCTTTAAGATCATAGGATCATGAATCTAAAGTAGAATGACACCTTTGAGGTCATATGGACCAAACCCTTCATTTTACAGATAAAGGAATTGGGTTATAGGGAGGTTAAGTGACTGACCTGAGGTCACTCTGTCCATCTTCATATTTCCTTTCATTCTTTGTTACATACACTGACCAATGATGATTCCAGAGGACAACTAGTGGAGTATGCCACCTACCTCCTGACAGAGAAGTTATTGACTCAAGCTGCAGACTTTACTAACGTGAGAATTTTGTTTTGTTTGATGATGTATTTGTCATAAAGATTTCCCACTTGTATGATCTCTTTGGGATATAGCCCTAAAAGCGGTATTGCTGGGTCAAAGGGTATGCACATTTTTATAGCCCAAGCTTTTTTTGAGGCAGGAAGGCAAGGCCACAAATATTTCCTAGCTGTATGACCATGGGTGAATGACTTACCCTTGTTTGCCTCAGTTTCCTGATATATAAAATTAACTGGAGAAGGAAATGGCAAGCTAGTCTGGTATCTTTGCCAAGAACTCCCAAAATGGGGTCATGAAGAGTTGGATATGCCTGAGACAACTGAACAACCTGCATTGTTTTTGTGGTCGGCTTTAGTTCACTTTGTAAGAGTTCATTTTGTGAAGAGATCTAGGCTGGACTTAAAATTCATGCCCCCATGCCAGGTACCTTCCAGAAAGTCAGCAGTATGGCCAAGAGGAGAATTAAATTAAGCCAGCCCAGACCGCTTCACAAAATGGAGGTTTCAAAAAGAACTCAGTAATGGAAGAATTTGAATGTTCCTTAATAAGCAGGCCACTATGGTGGTAGAATGTTCCAGAGTGAGAATTCACCAGGTGCTGAGGAAAGTTCTGGAATAAGACAGTGGTAGAGGCATGATTTGGAAATCCAGAAGATCAGGAACATAACCAGGAAGGGAAAAAAGGGGAAAGAGAGAGTCAAGAGTAGAACTAGGGGAAGAATGAGGAAGTAGAGTGTGGATAACTTGGGCATAGCCCCAAAATGGAAGTTCTGAGAGAAACTTACCAATAGGAAGAAGAGACTACAAGGTAGATGGGTCTTCCAGAATGTGAAGACTTCTGGGACCTGGTGGAGAAGTCTGGAGATTCAGGAGTGGAAGAATGGACAGTATAAAATGATCCAAACACTTGAAATTTGAGCCCACTCTCTCCAAGGGGCCAAGTATTTGCAGAGGGAAAAGTATAACTTTAGTTTGAGAGTATTATTTTGTACTTTAGTCCTTGATATGCCTTCTCAGTAAATATCCCTTTGCAATACCTAATTAGTGCTGACTGGTTGATTGATACTGGGGAATTGTTAACTGGTTATTAGAGCCAGATACCTTCACTTCCCCTCTCTGAAACTTTTCAGCTCCTTTTTGTGCATTGTCTTCCCCCAATAGAATGAAAGATCCTTACGGGCAGAGGATGTGGGTTTTTTTGCTTGTATTTATATCCATGGTTCTTAGCACAGTGTCTGACACACAGTAAGTACCTGATAAATGCTTGACTTAAATTAACCTGGTATAAAACACGCCCCACCCTCAACACAAGGCCTGCTTTCCTTTCTCTGTTTACAACTGGTCCATGATGAGAGCAGCCGAATATTGAAGCCAAAAAATACAGAAGAACACATGGAAGGTACATGTAGGTACAGGATACCTCCTGACCTAGGATTCCTCTTCTCCATTTGTTGAGTCGCCATCCAGCTTCAATTATGGATGAAGCACAACTGACTAACATCAGTACATAGCTTGCAGGACATGATGTCTCAGCAGCCAGGTTGATGCACTGCTGGGGTGGCTCCTCAGTGGATTTGGCTACTCCAGCAACCAGCATAACTAGATATTAGAGAACACAGTGACTCGAGGCTCTCAAGTGATAGTACTGGCAAGTGCCTCAGTCCCTTAGGCTTCCCTCTAGGACCTCAAGGGAAGTAGGTTTTGTCATTGACATGTGTGGACCCAACCTGCCCAGTCAACTGGGAGTGGGGAGAGTGAGCCAACTCTGGAGTCTTCATATTCATCATTTCTTAAGGTGCAGTAAGATTCCACTATATGCATGTAATACAATTTGTTTAGACATTCTCCAGTTGGTGGACATCTACTTTCTTTCCATTTTTTCTACTGTAAAAAATGTTGCCATAAATATTTTGTTTGTGTATAGACTTTTCTTCCTGTCTTTGACCTCCTTGGTTATATGGCTAACATTAATATCTCTGGGTCAAAGTGTATGGACATAGTAAACACTTAGCCTTATTCCTTAGCATAATTAGTAGGATAACTAATTCTTTATGCAGTTTGTAATACTTTCTATTTCTTTCTGTTAAATTTCATCTTAATTGGTTTTCTTTATCATTCTATGAAGACATGTCTTCTCTCAGGTAGATTTTATCCTGATGATTCCTCTATTCCTTTTGAATTCCACTCCCAACCTTCCCTTTAGGAGAAGTATAACAGTCTCTAATGATCAGCTATGCTACTTCAGCCATACCTCTAAATGATCAGATTTGGAAAATCATGTAAACATCACTAGTTTTGCTCCACTTAGAACACAAGCCAGGACATGCCTCTTAACCTAAGGATCATGTGTTCTTTAGTGAGTTAGGCAGAGACAAATCTTGCGGCCAGACTCAAGTCTTTGTAAAAACTGTGTGTGTGTGTGTGTGTGTGTGTGTAAAACTATAGATAGTATACAGATGTAAAAACTATATATAGTATAAACTATATATATGTAAAACATATACATATATAAACTATATATATATATATACATATATATGCCTTTTAGAAACTGAGAGATCACTTTGCTGCTTCCATAAAAATCTAGATTTATATTCTCCCATAATATAAGATTCAAGGAAATATATGTTATCTAATATACTCTCCAGCACTGCATCATTGAAAATGTTTATTCTAGACTGTTTGGGGGCAGAGCCAAGATGGTAGTATAAAAGCAGGAACTTACTTGCATTCATCTCCAATTAAGTCACATATTTGTAAAAAAATGACTCTAAACAAATTTTAGAGCTACAGAACCCACAAAATGATAGAGTGAAATATGTCTCCAGCTGATGACAGCCTAGCAAACCAACAGGGAGAGTCTGGGAGTGGAGCAAAGTCCTATGTGGGCTGGGGACATACAGCTGCATAGACTGGCCAGCTCAGACTTCAAGGGATTGAACCACTGGCAGCTGTGGTGGTTTCCAGAATTCTCAACCCATAATCACCCAAAAGAAAGTAAAAGGTCAATGGGGAAACTCTGTTGGAACTGTGGGACAGAAGAGTGCAGTCCAGCCCCTGTCCCCAGAGGGGTGGAGAGCTACAGGGCTGCCATGGCGGCTGCTTCCAGAGTTCAAGGCACACAGATGGTGGGGGGACCAAGCAACTGACAAGAGGACAATTGCAGGGATCTCTCTGATGGTGCTGAGGCAGGATTCTCTTGCTTTGCCTTGCTTGGATCTGGGTTGCAATCTTGAGTGGCAGTTGTGGGGTGAGGAGTGCTGGTGGGGCAGAGCTTGTTGAAGCTGTGGAGAGACAGTCCTCCTCACAGTGTTGGGCAGGTGCCTAGAAGAAGTTCTGACAACAGCTGCACAAAACCCCAGAAATGTGGGACATAGCACTCTCCATTCTGGAAGCAGAATTCTACAGTGGCGAAGACCTGAAAAGTCAAGTATTTGACTGGCAAAATGAACAAACAGAGGAAGAGCTATCAGACTATAAAATGTTTTTGGTGACAAAGAGGATAAAAACATAGAACCAGAAGAAGACAACAAAGTCAAAACTCTTGCATCAAAAGCCTCCAAGAACAATATGAATTGGTCACCAGCCAGGGAGGAACTCAAGAAGGATTTTGAAAAGCAAGTAAGAGAAATGGAAGAAAAAATGGGAATAGAAATGAGAGTGTTGCAAGAAAATCATGAAAAATGAGTCAAAAGTGTGCTAAAAGAGACCCAAAAAATACTGAAGAAAATAAGACCTTATAAATAGACTAACTCGAATGGCAAAAGAGGTCCAAAAAGCCAGTGAGGAGAATGCCTTAAAAAGCAGAATTGGCCATATGGAAAAGGGACTTCAAAAGTTCACTGAAGAAAATAATTCCATCAAAGTAAAATTGGAGCAAATAGAAGCTAATGACTTTATGAAAAATCAAGATATTAAAAAACAGATCCAGAAGAATATCTCATTGGAAAAACCACTGACCTGGAAAATAGATTCAAGAGAGATCATTTAAAAATTATTGGACTACCCGAAAGCCATGATAAAAAAGAGCCTAGAAATCATTCTTCAAGAAATTATCAAGGAGAACTTCCCTGGCATTATAGAACCAGAAGGTAAAATAGAAATGGAAAGAATTCACCAATTGCACCTTGAAAAAGATCCCAAAAAGAAAACTTCTGGGAATATTATAGCCAAATTCCAGAGTTCCCAGGTCGAGGAGAAAATACTGCAAACAGTCAGAAAGAAACAATTTGAGTACTGTGGAAACACAATCAGGATAAGACAAGATCTAGAAACTTCTACATTAAGTGATTGAAGGACTTGTAATATGATATTCTGGAGGTCAAAGAAACTAGGATTAAAACCAAGAATCATTTACCCAGTAAAACTGAGTATAATACTTCAGGGGAAAATATGAATATTCAATGAAATAGAGGACTTTCAAGCATTGCTGATGAAAAGACCAGAGGCAAACAGAAAATTTGACTTTCAAATATAAGCATCAAAAGGTAAACAGAAAATAGAAATTGTAAGGAACTTATTAAAGTTGAACTGTTTACATTCCTGCATGGAAAGATGATATTTGTAACTAATGAGACTTCTCAGTATGAGGATAGTTGAAGGGAATATATATGTGTGTGTATATACAGATAGATAGGTAGATAGATAGATAGATAGATAGATAGGTGGGTGTATGTGTGTATATATATGCATATATCTATGTGTGTACATGTATATGTAGACAGAGAGCACAGGGTGAGTTGAATATGAAGGCATGATATTTAAAAATAAAATTAAGAGGTGAGAGAGGAATATATTGGGGAAGGAGAAAGGAAGAGATAGAATAGGGTAAATTATCTCCCATAAATGAGGCAAGAGAAAGCTATTACAATGGAGGGGAAGAACAGGGAGGTGAAAGGCAATGAGTCAACCTTATTCTCATTGGATTTGGCTAACGTAGGGAATAATATACATGTTCAATTAGGTATCTTACCCTACAGGAAGGTAGGGGGAATAGGGAAGGCAGATTGGGGGAAGGGGTAGTAAGAAGCAGACACTTTAGAAAAGGGACAGGGTCAAAGGAGAAAATAACAAAGGAGAATATAGAATAAATGACAGGTGGGATAGGATGTAGGGAAATATAGTCTTTCACAACATGACTACTATGGAAATGTTTTGCATAGCTGCACATGTATAACCTATATTGAATTGCTTGTCTTCCCAGTGGGAGTGGGTGAGGAGGAAAGAAAAGAGAGAATCTAGAACTCAAAGTTTTAGTAACAAATCTTAAAAAATGTTGTTACATGCAACCAGGAAATAAGATAAACAGGCAATGGGGCATAGAAATTCATCCTGCCCTAGAAGAAAGTAGAGGAATAAGGGGAGAGACAGTTGGGGATATATGAGAGGGTAGACTGGGGGAAGGAATAATCTGTATGCTTGCCATCTTGGGGTGGGGGTACTGGAAAGATGGGAAGAAAATTTGGAATTCAAAATCTTGTGGAAATGAATGTTGAAAACTGAAAATAAATAAATAAATTCTGAAGAATATTTATTCTATATATCTCTGGAAAACATAGTTTGATTTACCAGCAATTCACATTTCTTTACATTTCTAATTATCTAAACAATTATATAATTTCATATTTCTGCCTGGACATTATACAACATTTATCTCTCCTAGGTATATTAGACATTTTAAACTACTTCTAATGATTTTCTTACTATATCTTCCATTTCAATGATATTTTTAGTATTAGTAAATTTACAGTTAAATAATTTTTCCCCTCTATTTGGCATCATGCATGCAGAATATATAACTGCTTAGAACTGCCTTGAAGGCTCTCCAAAGACAGTGATACCAAATGGGAATTTACTTCAAAGTGAAATTATATTGCCAGAAAGAGAGATTGTATGAAGTTGTGAAATCTGAAGAGCAAAGCATTAAATCTCCTTTCCTTTAAGTTCACTCTCTGCCTTCTCGTCTCATTGTCTAAGTACAAAATGAGCTGAAAAACTCTTGCATAAATAATTGATTTTTGTAATTCCATGTAAGAATTATCTCTATCTGCATAAGAAGTCCTTCCAAGGAAATCATGATAGAGGTTGTAGAGGAAGGTGAAGATGATGATAGTGATTAAGGCTCTGGAAGGAGAAAGAATACTGACTGAGAGGAAAGAAGCAACCAGAGCCAATATGGAAGGAAAATTTCCTTCTTATACTTTGGAATATTTACTTCACTTTAGATCAGAGGTTCTCAACCTGTAGGTTGTGACCCCTTTGGGGGTCGAATGGCCCTTTCACAGGGGTCGCCTAAGATCATCGGAAAACACAAATTTCCTATGGTCTTAGGAACTGAGAACCACTCCTCTATCTGTCTCCAGGCGGGTCCACCTGCATGCAGATACGCCCACAAAGGAGTATTAAAGGGTCGCAGCATTAGGAAGGTTGAGAACCACTGCTTTAGTTGTTTGCTGTCCATAAAAAGTTTTAGAAGGAGGTACTGATAGCTTAGTATTTTCAGGTGCAATTAGAAATGCATCTCAGTCATGAAAGATGACAGATGAGAATTTAAGAGATTAATTACATTTTGTCTCTCCTAAGAAATACAAATGTGTAAGGATACCTTTTAGAGTTTTTTTTCCTATTCACAGGCTGAAATTATAATTTGCTGTGATTCTGAAACTTACTCTGACAAATTTAGCACATTTACACTTGAAGCACTTTGCCTTTCTTTGTGTCCCTAGCTATTAACATAGTACTTAGCACATAGTAAGCACTTAATAAATGCTTGATAATTGACTAAATTATGTTACACTGTTTATACTTTTTCTGAAATTTTATATGTACAAATAGAAAGAATAACCTTTGGGGCAACCTATAATGCAATTATAACCTTTGCTATAAGAGATAGAGACAAAGGACTTGCTGTAAGATTTGTATTATGTACAATGTACAGATTGACATAGGATCCCTGGACCTGCTTCAGACCCACCCCTTGAAGCAATCTGTGGAGAAAAGAGGCCAGAAATTCCCCACCAACTGCCCCATACAGAGCAGGCAAACCAGGCTAGTTGAAGCAGTGTGACACCCAGAGGCAGAAAGGGGAAGTAGCTTGTACCAGCTGCATCAAGCTATCATCACCATCTCCCCTCAGGCCCTGGTATAGAGATAGGCCCAGACTCTGAATCCAAGGGCTTTGGAAATAGCCATGCTTCCAGCCCAGGACTCACAGCTGCCCTCCTGGGAAGCTGCTCCTGTGGGGAAGCAGCCTGGCCACTGCTACTGCAGTTCCTGTAGCCACAGATACTAACAACCCAGAAAAGAAAAATGTTAAGTCCTTGGCAATGTCAAATGGTTCAGCATCAGCACTGATATGATTTTACTAGTGGCAATGACATGAAATATGAGCCTTTATCATCTGTTTTGCAGCTGCACCTGAAGGACCATATATGTTGTCTCTTCCATTAAGATATGAGCTCCTTGAGAGCTGGCACTGCCCAACTTTTAAAATTTACATTCCCCAGGGCTTAAAACAATGCTAAACACCTAGTATACCCTTAATTTTTTTTGTTCTTTATATGAACAGTTTTGCACATAGTAAACAATTAATAAATACTTTATCCATTCATTCCTGCGGAGACTTGAAATATGTGCATTGAAACTTATTTACCTTTTCAATTGTGGATGGAAGTTCAAGAATGTCATTAAAAGAATGGATAATAAACCTCTAAAATGGAAAATGATGATTTCAAATAGCCAGCATGGTTTCATAAATAACAGATTGTGCCAGACTAATCTCATTTCCTTTTCTGAAAAAAATTGCTTAACTAACAGGTAAAAGGAAAGTTGTGGATATAGTTTATTTAGATTTTAGTAAAGCTTTGATCATGTACCTAATAATGTTCTTATGCAAAAGATGAGACATAGTATAGATTATAATGCAATTTGCTAGATTGAGAATGTGTTAGAAGGTCATATTTTTAAAATAGTTGTTAAAATTTCAGTGTTGGCTCTGCAAAAAGTCACCAGTGGCTTAACCTAGAGATCAGTGCTTCTTCCTGTCCTTCAGGCAGCTAGGAAGTGTATTAGAGTGCTGGCATCACAGTTGGAAGATCTTCCCTCAGACACTTAACTATAACCTTAGATAAGTCATTCTGAATCAGCCTAAATTTTCTTTTCTGTAAAAAGGGGATGATACCAATACCACCTACCTCTCAGAAATATTCTGGAGGTTAAATGAGATGGTATCTGCCAGTCAAGGATTTATTAAACCCGAAGTATGTCCTGTGTACTATGCTAAATATTAGGGTTACCAAAAAAGACAAAAAACCCTAAACCTATTCTCAAGGAGCTAACATTGTATGGGGAAGAGAATATTTCAATAACTATGTACATACTAAATATAAAAAGTACAATAGAAAATCATTTTAGAGAGAAGGGACTAGCAGCAGAGGGGATTGCAGAAGGACAGATTTAAGCTGAGTCTTGAAGGAAGCCAGGGGTAAGAACAGAGCATTCCAGGCATGAGGAACAGCTGGCAGGAAAGCAAGAAGTTAGAATATGTGTGCTGGTTAAAGAGCCACAAGCAGAGCAATGTAGCTGAACTGTAGAGTATCTAGAAGGGAATGAAACATAAGATTATGGAAAAATAGGAAGGGACCTGGTTGTCAAGGGCTTTGAATGCTGCACCAAGCAGTCTTAGTTTCTGAATTTGGACTTTGTTTATGGGTCAGACACTGCTCCTTTACATACTCTTGCATGGTATAATCCACATAGTAAACCATGCTCAGTCCTACATGAGGTTGCTAAGACTAGGTCCAAACTTCTATAGGAATTACTGGGTTTTGTGGCCTTTTCTCCTTCTGTGATTGGGACATGGACCAGTTGAGTACTGTGCTATTTTGGTTGGGGAAGTAAAATGCCTGGCTGCTGATTTGTCTCTGGCCCTACCTCTTATTTAATTTACACTACCAGGGTATGGAGCAGTCTGGGCTCTGGGCACTATGTTGGTTGGGTGCTGAGCACTGCACATTAGGTCCTGTTTCCCACTAAGCCTCTGGTGGCTTATCTATGTACTGAGCTACCTGGTCTGTCCCTGTCTCCTGGCCTGCTTTTTGGCTTCTGTCTTCTTGGGTTTGTCTCCACTCCTGCTATCTGCAGGATTCTGGCAGGTATGTTTGGTTGGTTGTGCAGTACTGGCTGGATGGAGTAATTTATAGCTCTTTCTCTTGGACTGTATTATTGTTCCTTCCGGTGCATTCATGGAGATTTTATGGGTGGTTTGTGGTGGATCTGAGCTCCTCTAACTCCTAACACTCTGCCACCTTCCCACCAATTAACTTCGTAAGTTAACAACATTTAAGTTTGATGTCAGGAAAGGATATGGTCTAACACCAAATGGGTTCTATGGCCACTGTTCATTCTTAATAGTCTCTGTTTCTCAATGTGGAAACAACCACAGAAGCAATGCCCATTACTCCTCTGTTTTCTTAGAAGTTTCCTCACTAATCTGCTTTCTAATGGGAATACGCAGTCTCGTTCTCTTCTAATGAGCAGTTGTGTTCAAGGCTCAGGTATTCTGAAAAATATGGCCCTTTCCTACCTCAGCCATGCCCAATACATTTGTTTATAAAGCCTAAGTCATAAAATGGAGAAGTTCATTTTTGTACCTTACTAATTGGAGCAGCTTGAAATGGTCATAATTGAAACACTATATTAATTAATGTAGAATGGTCACTGGCAGTGCTCACTAACTCAGGGAATCATAAAGTTCTCAGCACCAAGGAAGTAAATTCAGCTGGACTCAGTGAAGCTTTCCATCTTATTTGACTAATCATACTATGCATGTGAAATTGCCCCGAGTGCTTTTCCAGGTCATCTTCATTTTGGTTGTAAATAGTCTGCCAGGAAAAATTAATTGTGGCTGATTCTAGTTCTTGGCAATAACTTTCCGGTTCCTTGGTTTTACATTTAGCTTCACTGTCTCTTACCAGTTATGCATAGCCATTTAGTTTTCCTTCATTTTCAAGAAGTGGTCAATATAAAACCTTCTAAAATCTTCATGACTAGATTTGCATTTTTAATATGTCTGGTCTGTAACTTGAGCTCTCATATCTTTTAACATAACCTTTTGTTACATGCAACAGACAAGCACAGCTGACTGGAATACTTCTCCACTTCAGTTTTTCCCTACAGCAATAAAAAATACTGTTGTCTCAAATATTTATGGATCATCAAATGCTTAATTATCAATATCTCTGAAAATATATTTATTTATGGTTGTTCTAGAAATGTTTATATAGTGGAACTTGTGTATTCACAGCTACTGGGGAAGGAGAATTCAATGACATATCTGTTTATGGCCCCATTGTGAGCCACCTAAAACTTAATGACACAGTTCTAGGGAGATGTACAGCAAAACTACCTAATAAATTAATGTGGAAATCTGTGGCATATTAATATATTGAAACTTTTCTTTCTGATAATATCAACAAAGGAGAAGTAGCTTTCTATGTATTTCCTGATTTCCCCAAGAATTATCCAGAAGGTCAAAAGGGGACAACTTAGACTCTTTGGAATTTTTTTGGCAGTGAAGAATGTAAATTAGGTGTGTAAGAATACAAATACAAATATGAAACAATCCCTGCCCCCAAGGAACTTAGTTTCTATCAGGGAGACAACATATACATAAATAATTGCAACTTTCCTTCTCCCTGTATACTATCATAGTTGTTTATTGTCTTGGGCCCTCTTCTCCCTCTATACTTTTCACTTGCTGATCTCATAAACTTCCGTTGACTGAATTATTATTTCCATGAAGATGATTCTCAGATCTATTTACACAGCCCTGACCTCTCTCTAGATCTCCGATCTCACATCTCCAGCTGTATATCAGACATCCCAAACTGGATGTCTCATAGCCATCTTACATTTAGTATGTCTACAACTTAACACGTTATCATTTCTACAAACTCTCCTCACCTTCCAAATTTTCCTATTTCTTTTGAGTATATCACCATCTCCCTAATCCTTCAGGCTCCCAACCTAGACTTGCCCTCAGCTCCTCACACTCTCTCACCCTCTTCATATCTGCATTGCTAAGCCCTATCAATTTTGTTTGTCCCTTCTCTTCTGACACTGCCATCACCCTGGTGCAGGCCCACATCTCTTCATTCCCTGATTAGGGCAATAGTCTACTGGTTGGTCTCCCTCTCCTTGCTTCAAGTTTTTCCCCACTCAAATTTATCATTGACTCGGCTATGAAATTGATTTTCCTAAAATTCCTGTCTTATCACGTCCCTCTGCTATTCGATAAACTATAGTGGCTCGCTATAACCTCCACAATAAAATATATTAAGATATGTTTTATTGGGCTTTAAAATCCTTCAAAATCTGGCCTTTCCCTACATTTCCATTCTTCTTAAAACTCTCTTGTCTAAATAACCTGTGATCTAGTGACTCTGGGCTACTTGCTGTTCTTCAAGCAAGATATTCCATCTCTCCCTTCCAGGTGTTTTCACTGTCTGTGCACTGTGCCCAGGTATCACTCACTCACCTCTGCTTCCTTATGTCCCTGGCATTCTTCAAGTCTCACCTAATGCACCATATTCTCCAAGAAGTCTTTCCTCTGCCCTTTAATCTTTTTGCTGGTTCTCTGAGATTACCTCTAATTTATCCAGTTTATTTTATTTTAATTTATAGTTGGTTGAGCATGAGCTCCTTGTAAGCAGGGACTATTTAATGCCTGTCTTTGTATCCCCAGCACTCAGCACAGTTCCTGTAACATAGTAGGTGTTTAATATATATGAAAGTTCCAACTAGGATAATAGTTCTCTGAATAGAGAGGAGATGAATATAAGAGATTGTGTGAAAGTAGAAAGAAGACATGGTGAATGGTCCCAGCTGTGAAATGTTCTTATTGCATGACCATTGGTAAGGCGTTTATTTGAATCTAAGTTTCCATATCTATTCATTGGTAATGATGGTGGTAAGGATAATGATGATGATAATTATATTAAGATTATCTGCCTTAAAGGATTGTTATAACAAAAGCCCTATAAATGTTGAGGTACAGCATACTATGAGATATTAATACATGCTCTTAATAGTTTTAAATGACAATTGCTTGGTATTTAAACAGACAGAGCCACAGATATTCTCAAAGACAGAAGGGTATTCTTAAGATCATAGATTTAGAACTCACATCTAGTCCAACCCCTTGTGTTAAAGAGGAGAAAACTGAAGTTCGAGAAGGTTAAATCCTTTGCCCAAGGTCACACAGGTACTAAGTGTCGGTGCTGGCATTAGAATCCAGGTACTCTGGATCTGAATCCAGCGACTGCCCTTTCCTTTGTTTCATGTGACTTCCTGAAGGGTGGTAGATCTTCTATCCTAAATATGAAACATTGATACATTTAGGTTAGTCTTTTTCAAATAGGAGTCCATTAACAGGATTTTCTTAATTGTTCAGTTGCATGGCCCTCTCTCAGTCCTCCATTTTATTGATCTTTTGGTAGACTTGGACATTTCGGCCACCAGATGCTTGTGATCCTGCTTTCTCCTGGTGACCTTTCTACACGTCTGACCATTACTTTAAAGTCTCCTTTATTAGATCTATATTGGCAACCTTTTAAAAGTTTGGTTAAAGACACAAACAAACATTAATAAAAATTACAGAATTTAATTCTTATTATTTCCTTAAGGCTAGCATTACTTGCTCAAGGAGTCAAGAGTGAATTCCTGACTGATGAACAGAAGAATCATAGACTTTTTATACATTTCAGAACCATCCCAATTCAGGTTTACCATACCACAAACTTTATGAGTTCCATTTGTTATCATCTATACAGAGTTCTTTGGTTGTAAATGCAAATTGACAATGACCAGAGGGGAATCTCACCTCTGGTCTTTGAAGTTGCAGACACAGGGAAAGGCATTTTTAATCAGAGCAGAGCAGCTTGATTAAATCATCCTTTAGCTAAAATATGATATTAAATGATTATCAACATCAGCATCTCACAACCATCTTCAAGGCTTGTCATGGACTATCTTTTCTAATTATACTCTTTACTTTAGTGATCTCATTCTTCTGTGTTCAGTTTATTATCTCTCAGAAAATGACTCCTAAATACAGACATACATCTGTGTACATGTCTGTCCTCCTTGCCTGGAATGCTCTTCCTCTCCCTTACCAACTGCTGATTTCCCTGGTTTCCTTTAATCCTGAATAAAATGTGACCTTATACAGCCAGGCTTCCCCAACTTCTCCTAATTCTAGTGTCTTCTCTCTTTTAATCATTTTCTATTTATATTGTATATAGTTTGTCTGTACACGTGTGTTTGCTTGTTGTCTCCCCCATTAGCATAGTGCCTGGAACATAGGTGCTTAATAAATGCTTATTGACTCTTGTATACATATGTAGATATATACATGTTCACATGTTTATATGCACATATGCAGAATTAATATAAAGACAATGATATAATCAGCCCCGTATCAATTTATACTTCCATATGTAGAATAGATTTGCTTCCTGGGCAGGAAAGTTGAGGGAGAACAAGAGTTCTTCTCTCCTACTGCCCAAACCTACAGAGAGCTTTATCACATCCTGTATATCTCAAAAAATATGTTTTGTCACAGATCAGGGCTGGCATCATAAAATCATTTTAATATGCCAATGAAAGTATAGTTTCTTGTAATTTTTAGCTGATCTTAGAGGATTAAATCAAATTTCCTGAATTATGTTTATGAAATGCTACTCTTACTATTTTTTTATTTTTTTTTAATCATTTTTTTTAAATTTTAATTTATTTTCTTGGTTACATCATTCATTTCCACAAGGTTTTGAGTTACAGATTTTCTCCCCTTTTTGCCCCTACCCCCCAGCCCAGAACATTGATCCCACTGTAAGGCCCCTCC
>CM053602.1:11222096-11246897 GCA_028646575.1 Pseudocheirus occidentalis | reverse complement strand
GGGGGCAGGGAGCCCCTCCCTGACCTGCTAGAAAGCTAGAGGGGTGTTGGAGGAGGGCATAAAAGGGAACAGATTGTGGGAGGGGCCTTACAGTGGGATCAATGTTCTGGGCTGGGGGGTAGGGGCAGAAAGGGGAGAAAATCTCTAACTCAAAACCTTGTGGCTATGAATGATGTCACCCAGAAAATAAATTAAAATTAAAAAAAATTATGTTTCTTGTAAACAACTTAACATTGGGTCTGCTTTCTAATCCATTCTGCTGATATGTTTCATTTTATAGATGAGTTCATCCCATTCATATTCACATTTATATGAACTGTTTATTTCTAATCATATTATTTTATTATATTTTTCTTCTCTTTGTTCCCCTCCTCCTCTTTACAATGAAGAGGATTGTAAGAGAAGAGAGTATTTAGTACCAGTGCTATGTTTGATGAAGTCTGCTTTTATGCCTCTAGCTCTCTTCTTTTTCTCTCTCCCAGACGCCCCAGAACCAGTCACTAGTTCTTACTGTTTCTTTACTTTGCAGCCTATACACATAATCCTTCTTCTGAGATTTGACAAAATGTTTCGCTTATGATTAATCTTCTAATTTCCCCCTCTCCATTCTGCCATTTCCTTCTTGATTTTCTGTTGATTTAAATGCATAACTATACCCAATCCTGTATGTCTATTCTATCTTATTTTGACCAGTTCCTATGAAAGTGAAGTTCATGGATTGCTGTCCAACCTCTTTTGTCTTGTTCATGGATTTTCTACTCATTCATCCAGATTATTGAAGTTTCCTCCCCTTCCTTCTTTTTTCTCTAGTATGTTTCTTTTTTTGCTTCCTTTTCTTTCTTTTTTATGTCATTAAAGCAAAAGAAAACTGTTCTGTGAACATCCTCTATGAATCCTAATGACGTTAAAGTTATAAGGAAACATTTCCATCCTGTCCCCCATGAAGTACTTCATTCTTGTTTATTCCCTTCAGATTGTTCTGTGCATTTAATATTTTACAATTCTTGTGACTCATGTATTTGTATTTCAGAGTTTCTCCTAAGATCTATTCTTATCATCAGAAATCCTCTTAAATCCTCTATTTTATTAAATCTGTATTGCCTACCTCCCAATCCCTCTAACCTTGTGGGACTATACTCAGTTTTAATGGATAGATTATTGACCATCACAAGCTTCTATTTTTTGCATTTTGTAATATGGTAGTCCATATACTTTGTTCATTTATAGTATTCAACTACTGCTAAATCTTGTATATGCTTGACTGTGCTTCCGTAGTACTTGAACTTTTTATTTCTGGCTGCTTTTAGTGGTTTTTTTCCTTGACCTGGAAATACGGATTTTATCTGTGATATTTCTGGTCGTTTCCACTTTGCTTTTCTATCAAAAGGTGACTGATGACTGATTCCTTCTGTTTTCACTTCGCCCTCTGGGCAAGTAACAGAACTTGGCTTTGATTAAAGTGTTACCCCTATCCGGATGGTTTTCATTCTTGGTTTCTTAGAATTTGATATTCATGCTCTTTTTGTTTAGTTTTCAGATAGTCCAGCAATTTTTAAATTACCTGTCCTTGATCTGTTTTCCAGGTAGTTGTTGTTCTAAAATATGAGATACCTTACATTTTCTTCCATTTTTAAATCTTTTGATTTTGTTTTAATATTTTGTATTGTCTTCTTTGGTTAACTTTCTGGTTCATGCTAAGTAGCACGTTATCTGTTAATTATGTAAGGTTTGTTACCTTTTGGGATAAGCTGTCAGTTTTTCTTCTCTTTCATCCAAAGCTCTCATTTATTTTCTGTGTCTTTCCTCTGGTGCTCTCAATTAATTTATAAATTCATTTTACTGACTGATTCATTTTATTTTATTTCTTCCATGAATTCTAGTTGACCTTATATTCGAGCTGCATTTTTTTCTTTGAGGCTTTGCTTGTAGATATTTTGTTGTCGTTGTTTCTTGGGTTTGTCTTCTTGGTATCTTAGATGTTCTTTCGATTGTTGCTGAGTTAAGTCATGGTCAGCTCTTTGTGACCCCGTTTGGGGTTTTCTTGGCAAAGATACTGAAATAATTTGCCATTTTGTCCTCCATCTCATTTTACAGATGAGGAAACAGAGGCAAACAAGGTGAAGTGACTTACCCAGGGTCATATAGCTAATAAGTGTTTGAGGCTAGATATGAACTCAGATTTTCTTGGCTCCAAAAGAATTCCAGTTGCCCTTATATCTAAGTTGTATATTTTCTTTGAGGTTTTATTCATAGATATTTTGGAATAATTCTTTTCCAGGTTTGTATATTAGTTGTCCCTGTTACTATAGATGAAAATCTTTTCATGATAATCTTTTTTTCTTCTTCATTCTTCTGGTCTCATTTCCAGAAATGGGTTTTTGTGTTAGGGGCAGACTCTACACACTTTCGGAGGGAATGTCTGGACCTTGTTTGGTGCTAATTTGTATTCTCTTGCATCCTACCACTGCTTAGACACTAAGCTCTGTGTTCTTCAGGAATCTTATGGGAAGCTCAGGACAGAGTCCTACAAGCTTTCGTTGTGCCCAGAGCAGTCTCATCTAGGTTAAATTCTGATCACTGCCCTCTTGTTCAGAGCTTGGCAAGCTCCTGACCTCAGCTGGGGTCTGGATGACACAACTGTAGGCTTGCTCTTGTTTGGCAGCCCAATAGACTGCTGCGGGCCCATCCCCTGTTACCTGATTAGAAAGTTCTGTCTATAACTTCAAAGAGGCTGAATTGTATTCCTCTTTCTCCTCCAACTTCTTTCTTTCCCCAACTGTCTTTGACAGCCCTGGGTACTCATTTTTGGGCTTCAGACCAGACTACAGACTGAATCTGAGATCTTATTCCAGGGCCAGAGCCACACAGTTACTGTTAGATCCTCTTCCTAATCCTTGCTTAGTACACAGTGTCAGCCCATAACTGCTCCATTGCCTGGAAGGTTGGCCTCGTTTAGGCACAAATCCCTGCCTAGGTCCACATTGGATCTATGACACATCTCTGTGATCTGAGTGACAAAGCTCCTATTTGACTCCTATTCCTTATCCCTTACTTGTATCAAACCAGACCTTACTGGATCTGTAACCTCTTTTTGCCATAGTACTCAAATATTTAGTCTGATCTTCATGACACTTTTTTGGTGAGCATTCTCCAGTACCATCAGACCTCTTGTATGCCCACATTAGCTTCACCTAAACAGATGATTCATTGTGATTTTTCCACAGATTTTCTGATCATGACTTAGTCTGATTCTTTTTCTATGTCTTTATTAGCATAGTTATGGTAAAGAGTTGGGTTATATTGTGTCCTCCTAATTTATCATCTTTGCTATGCAGGTGAAATAAGCATTTGAATGGATTTCTATAAAAATATGCAAAGAAATGTTTATTAAAGTACTTTATCCTTTTAGAGAAGTGGCCTCCTTTTCGATGAGATATGCTCTGATCACAAAGCAGAATATCAAAGAGCTATATTCTAATCCATTAAATAGAATATAGTCTGTGAAATGGTTATATTGTTCAAATTTGCACTGCAGATTTCGATTGAAGTTGAACCACTTATACTATTTTACATATTTTTTACGGAGTAGTATGAATTCAAATACATGCAGTCAAAGGCAGAGTCAAGATGGTGGAGTAAAAAGAAGCATTTTTCCCCAGCATACTCAGCATCATCTACTCCACAACAACCTAGAAAACAATCAACTGAATTCTGATCAGGCAAGTCAAGAAAATGTAGAGTGAGTTATTTTTCCTGCTCAAGGAAGCTTAGAAAGACAGAGGGGTCTGTGGACACTGGAGTGGGACAAGCCAGGAGTGTAGCATCAATGTTTAGGTCAATAGGAAGCTTCTGGCTCCCACGGACAGAAAGGGATCCAAGGTAGAGCACCAGGACGAGAAGCACCAAGGAAAAAAGAGTTCACTAAGAGATCATTGTACTAGTACTGGGTGTAGGAATGAATGTCCTTAGGCAATTGTTTTGCCTGTTACCCAGGTCTATGTCACAGACCTGGAATGGTGAGGAATGGTCACAAGCAAGTGCAGGACTTAGCTTACACTTGAATAAAGGACCAGTTCCATAAACTTACCTGTTTGTCTCAGCCCAGGAGCAAAGCAGTAAGCCTGTAGTAAAATAGCCAAGGAAGGAGACCAAGACCAAAAGAAAGACAGGTGTTTAGTCACCTTGAACCTGCAGAACCTCTCAGCAGGCTAGTAGTATGGTGACTGAGTCCAGCAGCAGTCTGTAGAAACTCAACTACACACAAATCAACAGACTGAAGCCTGGGTCAAGAACTTACAGAGCACAGACCAGGAAAATAGCAAACAAATGATCTCTCCCCAGATAACATGAGTTGGAAAGCACTGAAAACTTGCAGGCCACTAGACCTGCTGTGAATGGAATAAAAGCTCAGACCAGACACTGCCCCCGAACCCCCCAACTAGAAGTGAGCAGAACTCAACACTGACACAAAATTCAAAGTCAAAATGTAACCTGGAGGAATGAGAAAACAAAAAAAGAAGCTGACCATAATGAGCTACTCTGGAGACACTCAACCCTCAAAACACAGAAGACAATTACCTGAAGACATGTACAAGCAAAATATCAAAGAAATGGAGATTGGAGGAGAGGATTCTGGAAAAATGATGGAGTTTGTGAGAAAATCCTAAATTCTCCAGATTTCCCCCACAGACAAGATAAAATAGTGCATTAGGGCTAACATAGAGCAGTAAAAATAAATTAAAATAGGGGCAGAACAGTGGTCCTCCTGGGACAATCAGAGAAGATCTAAAGAAAAATCCTAGGATGAGTTTTGGTCCCTGTGAAGAATAAACACCTTCAGGCTAGTTCCACTAAGCAATGAGCCCTGGGGTTATCTGAGTTGGGAGGCAGCCTCAGCCCCCACCACAGGAACTTTTACCCCTGGGACAATGAGGGGTGCTGGGTGTCTGAGCCAGGGAAGATTAGAGGAATCTCTTAACATCAGTTAAGGACCCAGCATATACCTGATGAGTGCAGAACCAGTGGGGTGAGGGCACTTCTCATTGTGGGCACTTACTAGAGGCTGGAGGTCTTGGTTTTGGTTCCAGGTTAGAGAGAAGAACTGAAGGAGGATCATAGGCCAGAGGTACCATACCCAATATCCCAGGGCTAGAGGTACTTACCAAAAATAAACTGCTTCAAATAAAAAAATGTTGAGGTAAAGGAGAAAGAATTAAACCATGAAATGTTACTATGGGAATAGAGAAGACCAGGGTTAATCTTTAGAGAAAGAAACACTTGTATGCCCTGAAGAGTAACATCAAATGGGCACCTGCTCCCAAAAGAATTCACAGTAGAACTTAAAAAAGATTTTAAAAATCAAATGAGAGAGATTGAGGAAAAACTTAAAAAACAAATAAGAACAGTCTAAGAAAAACAAGAAGATTATGAAAAGAAAGTCATCCACTTAGAAAAGGAGATCCAGAAACTTAAAGAAGAAAGTGACTCCTTCAAAATCATAGCTGGGCAAGGGGAAGCTGGTGAAGTCATAAGAGACTAAGAAATAAAACAAAAAGCAAAGAATGAAAAAAATAGAATAGAATTGGAAACATCTTACAAGAAAAGTGACTGATCTGGAGAACAGATCAAGAAGAGAAAATAAGAATAATCAGACTACCTGAAAGCTATGATCAAGACAAAGATCTTGATACAATAATACAAGAATTAATTAAAGAAAATTGTCCTGAAACATTTGAAGAAGAGGGGAAAGTAGAAGTAGAACAAATCTACCTATCACCTCTTGAAGGAGATCCTACAAGGAAAACCCAGAGAAATATCATAGTCCAATGCCAAAAGCCGCAGATCACGGATAAAAATTATGAGCAACAAGAAAAAATAATTTAAATATGGTGGTACCACATTTAGACCACACAAGACCTAACAGTGGCAACACCAAAAGACCTCAGGTCTTGGAACACTATATATTGAAGAGCAAAAGAACTGGGGTTCTAGCCGAAAATATCATAGCCACCAAAGCTAAGCATAATCCTGAATGAAAAAATTGGACATTTACTGAATTGTCAGACTTTCATTATTTTTTAAAAGAAAAACCTGAACTTAATAGAAGATTTGACATACAATAACTAAGAGAAATATAAGGTACATACAAAAGACTAATTATAAGGAACTCAACAAGGACAGACTACCTTTTTTATGAGAAAGTGGAAAACATCTCTAAGATTGTTATTAGTAATTGAGTAATTCATAATAAAGATCATGGGTAGACCTGAATATATGATTTTAAAATGTAAAATCATTTAGGAACAGCTACAAATAGTAATTATGTCGTACAAACGAGGTGGGAGAGAAAGAATACCTGAACTGACACCAAGGAAATCAATACGGGAAGAGGGCTGGTAGTTCCAGAAACCTACTTTCATCAGGAAGGGGTTCAAGAGGGGTCTCCCTCTCCCTTCTCCCTTCTCCCTTCTCCCTTCTCCCTCTCCCCTCTCCCCTCTCCTCTCTCTCCCTCCCTCCCTCCCTTTTTCCCACCTCCTTTTCCCCCTACACATGTGTCTTATAAATTTTGAAATTCAGGAAGAAATAAAATGCTAAGGGATTAGGGAGGGTAGAGAGGATAAGGGAGGTATCTTTAGGGACATTGTTGAAGGAATAGGTTAGAGGGGGGTTTAGAAGGGTGTTTAAGTTAATGGGAATGGGGGGATAAAGGAGGGATCCTTGGAGGTCGGGTAGGTTAAGTAATAGGAAGGCAAGGTAGTGGGATAGAAGTAAAGTAGAGGAGTTAGGAAGGATAGGAAATAAGAGATATGTGCAAACATAAAATGAAGATTAAGAGTAGAATTTGCTAGGGAAAAATAAGCAGGGGTGCTAATCATGATCTCAGACAAAGTTAAGGTTAAAACAGATTTAATCAAAAAACAAAAATAGGAAAACTACCCTATGTGCCAGCCATATTCAGCAATGTTGTTTTGGACTATTTGAATCATCTAGACTGGCGGTTCTCCACTTGTGGGTTATGTTCAATTTGTAACAATGAAAATACATCCTGCATATCAGATAGATTCATAACAGTAGCAAAATTACAGTTATGAAGTAGCAATGAAAATAATTTTATGGTTGGGCGTCACCACAACATGAGGAACGGTATTAAAGGGTCACAGTATTAGAGGTTGAGAACCACTGATCTAGACAGCATAAGGTTGGAATATTGCTATGATGTAGGAAATGATGAGTTGGTGGCCTTTGAAAAATATTGAAAGATTAGGACTTATGAAGGAGTTGGTTATCCACCCTCAGAGAAACAGAGAACACGTAAGTATAGTACAGTCTAACTTAGATCTCACTTTATTTGTGTGAAGTGTTTTATAATTGTGTTCATATAGTTCCTGGGTTTGTTTTGGCAGGCAAACTCCCAAATATTTTATAATGCCATAGTAATTTTAAATGGAATTTCTAAGGCTCTGTCCTGGGCCCTCTGATCTTTTCTCTTTATAGTGTTTCTCTTGATGATATTATCAGTTCCCACGGGTTCAGTTATCTCCATGAAGAGGCTTCCCAAATCTATAACTTTGGTTACTACTCATTCCCTGACACAAGATATTCCATCTCCAGTCTCCATGTCTTTTCATGGATTTTCCCATATTCTTTGAATGCATTCATTCTTTATCTCTGCCTCACAAAGTCCTTCTCTTCCTTTAAGATGCAGCTCAAGCACAATCTTTTGCTCCCCCAGCTGCTAATCCCCTTCCTCCCCAAACTACCTTGTATTTAGCTACTTTGTATATATTTATATGTATCTTCTTTATATTCATGCTTTTATATTTGTGTGTGTGTATGTGTATGTATGAGTATATGTTTCTCCAAAGGCTTCACCAAATCCCCCAAGAGCCCTCATGCGAAGAGGCAGTGAATGAAACTGACAGGACTTTTCAAGGGAGTCCTCAGCCACATGGTTAACTATCTAGAATCTCTTATGGAATGTCCAGACATGATGTACAATTTCTTCAGGGCACTTCCAATGTTACTTGAGAAATGAGGTCTTTTTAGAGAAACCTGCTATAATAATTTTTTCCAATTTCCTACTTTCCTTGTGAGCTTTAGTTTATTCATTTGTAAAATGAGGAGGTTGGACTAGGTGACTTAGAAGGTTTCTCCTAGCTATAGATCCTGTGATCTCTTTATTCAACTGATTTCGCTAGTATATAGATGTGGTCTTGGTTACTGAATGAAGAAAACACATATAATGCTAAAGGTGTTCAGCATAATGGCTGTGAGTTGCAGACTCTTTTGTTCTCTTGGAACATCTGAAACATCTTCATAGACTATGTTAGTTGGAAAAAATAGATGACTTTGATAAGGAGATGACATTGGATGATAGGAAGGGTTGAACTACTAAACTCTATGTTTCTCTTGTCTAGTAACTGAGAGTTTGTGGAAAACTATACAGGTTAAGTTATGTAAACTTCATGTACAATTACTCATTGTAGAATCCTAAACTGATCCTAAGAAATTTAACAGTTTATATCCATGTATTTCAGTCGTAGAATCACAGAAACCTTCTAGTAGTGGAAAGGAGCCTCAGAGGACATATAATCTAATTAGTACTTGAACAAGATGATCCTTTCTGATATACAGTTTAGGGGAGCTCACTGGCCCATTTTTGACAATTTTTATGTTTAAGTTTTTCCTTCAAACTGACATCTACTTAACTGCAGCTAAACACATGACTGACACATATTAAGCACTTCAATTGTTTGATTGAGCCTCCATCCATTCCTTCTAATTCTATCCATTAAGGTCAAATAGAACCAATGTATTCCCTCATCTGCATGGTTATGGTTCAAATTCTAGCAACAATTCTGTTACCCTTATATCCTTTCTTCACCAGGCTAAAAATGTGCAATCCCTTCAACATCCTCATGTGGAATTAACCTGAGACCCTTGACCAAATTTATTTCTCAATAATAGATCCAGTAAAAGAGTTTAATCCATTTATTACACATCTACTCTGGGCCAAGTTTTTGACGATACAAATACCATCATGAAATATTCCCTGTTGTTATGGAGCTCACGTGGTACTGGAAGGCAATCAAATGCATACATAGAAATTACCAAAGAATAACTTCTAGGAGAGTATACTAACAATTGTGGGTATGAGGTCTCATGTAGGAGTCACTTGAACTGAGTTTTGGAGAAAAGCAGAAATTCTGAAAGGCACTGATCAGGAGGGCTTTCATTTCTGGCTTGGATGGAAAACCTGTGCAAACACAGAGAGAGGAGAAGAAATTTGACTGCCTAGCTGAATTTGAAGTTGGAAGGTAAAGATTTTTTTTTAACCATAGCAAACTCTTGAATACTCTTTGTCTGTATAAGGATTACTCACACTGACAAAATCACATATCCTTGAAGTAGTGTGTGTGCGCACATGTGTGTGTGTGTGTGTGTGTGTGTATTCTACAATTTTATAACAACCTTCTGATCCAGGCAAAATGATTTCATTGACCCTCAAGCATATGTTGTTCATCCTTGCTCTTAATACCTTTATTTATCGTTTAACTCCCAACCTCATATGGTCTTCCTTTTTCTAATTATCCAAATTCTCCCCATCTTTCAAAGTTCACCCCCTTTTCACTTGAAACTTTGGGTAATGATTTTTAGGCCACAATGTTAACTGTCCTTTGACGTTCCCACAGCACTTACTTGACACTCAATCATGTACTGACTTGTATTACTTGATTTTCTGTACGTGGCTACTCTTCAACGGCAAAAATTGTCTTTTTTTTTTTATATCCTCTAGTGTATCTGTCATAATTGGAGTCACACAGGGGATTGTCAATAAATACTTGTAGAATAAAAGGATTGAGCCACGTGGATGCACTCTTGAGCCTGTCATAAATCTCAGCCAGGATCTTTTACTTGGCTGTTACAGAAGTGTGTAATGTGCATTGTGGGGAACAAAGATCTAGTCTATATGTCTCTTTTTCAAGGGCAACAAAGCATATCTCAGTGAAGACTGAAGCAACGCAGATGTCATCCTTAGAGAAATTGAACTTTCACTAGCTCTTCCTTCAATATTAAGAATTAAAACCATAGCTGCAGCATTGGCTCTGTTTCCTCCATAATATTCCAATCGTATGTTGACCTCACCTGAAACTTTTGCATATTTACACCTCTTGAAACTTCATGCCAACAATCTAATTGTGTGTCCATTGAATTCAAATAAAAATTGTTATCCTATGAAGATCACCTTTGCATTCTGTATTGTTTTCCCCTTTGTTTCTCTTCACAAATCCTATATTTATTCTTCTTATGCACTTCTTTGAGATAGTTGAAGTCTTAATAGTCCAAAATGATGATTTTCACTCTTCAAATCCTATCATGCTCATTTTGCTTTGACTTGGAATCGCACAGTTTGTGATAGATCATTGCCCTTCAATAGTAGAGAGCATTGGTTCAGCTTAATATAACTGAAAAAGAGGGGGGAGCTACATAGCTCTCTGACCTAGATGGTGAAAATTTTAGAGTCAGCCCTTTTTGGAAAGAGTCATTAAATTCTATACCAATTTTAAGTTACTGTAATGGTAGGTTTTATTCTTTTTCAAATTGCATCCAGCATAATCCCACAGAGTCTTTTTTGTTTTCCTTCACCCTAGTTGCCCCGCCTAATGCCACCTCCACCATTCCTCATCATTTGACATTGGCCATGAATATCTATTCACATAATATGCATTTTTATAGATTAGTCATTTGCAGCTGATCATCATACAACATTACTGTTACTATATACAATGTTCTCTTGGTTCTGCCCAGTTCACTTCACTTTATGTCAGTTCATATATGTATTTCCAGGTTTTTCTGAAATCAGCCTGCTCATCATTTCTTATAGCACAATGGTATTCCATTGCAATCATATATCACATATTTTTTATTCCATAAATTAACCCATTTTTGTTGGACTGTGGGCTACAGATGTGGGCTAAGAAGGTTTCACTGGTCTTTCAATTCCTTCAGTCTTCTGATGGCAGATTTGACAGTGACTGCAGAGGTGGTATCACAGGTCCATGCACCACCAATTACTGTTTTCAAATAGAATCTACAATGCCAGATACCCACAGCCCATCTCTTCAATTTGGTCTTGCCACAGAAGGAGCATGTACACTTAGCATGCTGGCTAATTTCAATTTTCTTCACAATTTTTCTGAGGGATACACCATAACGTGTTCCATATTTGTCAACAATTCTGACTTTCTTAGGATGTTTAGTCACGTTATCTGCTGTGGGGCTAGAGCTTGAAGAGGCCATATATCACATCTTGTTCACCCATTCCCCAATTGATGGGCAGTTCCTCAATTTCCAATTCTTTTCCACTATAAAAAGAGTTGCTATAAATATTTTTGTTCAAAAGGAGCTTAAATTCTAAATGAGGGAGACAAGTCAATAAATAGGTACATCCAAAATACATACATATGTAGGTAGAAGATAGCCTTAGAGGGGAAGGCCTTAGTAGTTGGAGAGATCTGTAGAAGGGGGGACCTTCTGTAGAACATGGAATTTGAACTGGATCTTGGAGAAAGTAAGTTTCTAAGTTAGAGGTGAAGAGGAATGACACTGCAGGCATAACCAGTGCAGAGGCTAAGTTGGCAGATGGAATGTTGTGTAAAAGAAGGCCAGTGTTGCTGGACTGTGAAGTATATGGAGGGGAGTAAAACGTAAGAAGGCTAAGAAAGTAGGAAGGAACCAGACTGTGAAGAGCTTGAAATGTGAAACAAAGGAGCTTATATTTGATCCTGCTAGAAAGCCATCAGAGTTTGAATGAGGGTGGGACAGGGCATGATATGGTTCCACTTACAGACAACCAATTTCAATACAGAGGATGTTTTAGAGTGATGAGACATTTGAGGCAGGAAGATCAATTATTAAGTATATCTAGCAGGTGTTTAATAATGTTTTTAATTTGTAAAATTGAATTACTTTTCTTCTGAGCTAGTCAAAAGGAAGAGGCTTCTACTAATACTAAACTAAGGGATAAACTCTTCTAGCTGAAGAGCCCCTGTTGCCAATCTGGTGACTGATGGTAGAAAAAGCTCCAACTTTACCTGTAGTAAAGTGACTCCAGGAAGTACAGTGGATAAGTCTGCACCCTTGAGAAGATAATGGACAACCGAGCAGCATCTACTCAACAGCAACACAGCCTGCCCAGCCCTTCCAGTAGCCAGTGTCCAGCGGCAGTAGAACCTGTATGGCACTGGTAGTAGCTGCCCAATGCATCTCCAGGTCAGTCTAGCAGCGACCAAGTTTGGTGAAGAACCAGCGTAGTCAACAAGTGAACAGCTTGATCAAGCTTAGCAGTGAATTAGTCTGTCTGCCTCGGATACCTTGCCCTACAAGAACCAGTCCAGCTAAGCCCCCTTCGCAATGCCCCTTGAGTAGACCACCCAACTGAGCAGTAGAACAAATCATCTGTTCTCTAGCAGCTAATATTGTGAAGATTCTCCTGGAAACAAAAAGGACATTAAGGCCATAGAGTTCTGGAGCTGAGTTGCCTTCACAACTTGTGGTCTTTGCATATATGACTCATTACCATTGTACTTTAAGTTCATGCCCAATTGATGCTGTATTTGTGGAAGACTGTGCTGTGAGGTGATGTGGGGAAAATGTTTTTGTAACTGCTGTTCTTTCTATGTCTTTACTAAAGAACTGAGCCTACTGGCTGATTGTTAACAAGAAGCTCACTGGTAGGAGATAATGATCTAATGATTACAGTTACTAGCTGGATTACAACCCCCCTCCCCCCTGAAACATGAGAGACTAGTAGTCCCCTTTCTGAGGACCCAGTCTTCTTGTGCCAGTTCAAGTATGTCAAGTTACCCCTGATGGTAGGACTGGTGGAAAGGGGAGGAGTTATTACATTAAGCTTTTAGAAAATAAATCCATGATTATACAGAAGAAAAGAAGCTTATATGTTAGATTCATAAAGAGGCAGAATCTCCACTGAGAAAAGTTTCAGATTTATGCTAAAATGTAAGATAACATTAAAACTGAGATGTTCTAAACTAATATTCTGTTGTTCACACATTTTTATTTTTTCAAAGTTTTTAGATTAGAACCGAAACAAAACAGTCAATTTAACTGAACTCTATGTTTAATATTTTGTGATTTTATACTAAACAATTACATTCAGAAGCAATTACCTTTTATTGCTTCCTTGCACACTTTACCAGGTTATTGCATTTTCACCCTTAGATGAATTATAATGTAGAAATTTGATTATGAATATAAGTGCAAAGGCCTCAGATTTTACATGGGTGTGCTCTAAGTACTTAGAATTAGGTGGAACAAAAGAGTGTAGAAACATGTTGGGAAATTGAGTGATCTACATGGTACATAATTAGCCCATGGACCATTTCAGTCTACACTGAGAAAGGGATATTTGCTACTCAGATAATCAGTTGTGTTATATGATTTCACTGATATGAGTCTTCTTTCTGATACCAGCATACCTCATTTTAGTGCACTTTGCTTTTTCACTGTGCTTCACAGATATTGTGTTTTTTATACATTGAAGGTTTGTGGCAACCTCGAGTCAAGCAGGTCCGTTGGCACCATTTCTTCCAACTGCATGTGTCACATTTTGGTAATTTTGGCAATATTTCTATCTTTTTCATTATTATTGTATCTGTTATGATGATCTGTGATCAGTGATCTTTGATGCGACTATTATTGTTGTTTTGGAGTGTTATGAACTATACCCATATAAGATGTTGAACTTAATAAACGTTGCATACGTTCTGACTCCTCCACCATCCAGCTGTTCCTTGGCTTCTCTCCCTCTCCTTGGGCCTCTCCATTCCCTGAGATATAGACATTTTGAAATTAGACCAATTAATAACACTACAGTGTCTTCTAAGTGTTCAAGTGAAAGGAAGAGTCAATCAGTGAGGCAAACTTTATCATTATCTACTTTTAAGAAATTGCTACAACTATCCCATCCTTCAGCAACCATCACCCTGATCAGTCAGCAACCATCAACATCTAGGCAAGACTCTCCAGCAACAAAAAAGATTATGATTTGTTGAAGACTCAGATGATGGTTAGGAATTTCTTAGCAATGAAGTATTTTAATTAACGTATATACATTTTAAAAGCATAATACTATTGCATACTTAATAGACTACAATTTAATATAAATTTAACTTTTATATGGCCTGGGAAACCAAAAAATATTGTGCCTTGCTTTATTATAATATTTGCTTTATTGTGATGGTCTGTAACTGAATCTGAAATATCTCCAAAGTATATGTGTAATTGAAACTGATCTATCTATGCCTGCCCATTTCCTGTGACTCTTGTCTACACCTTCCTGGGATTTTCCTCACTTTCTATTGATATCCTCATGGAGCACATGAGATATTCGTTGATTCATGTTTCTTTAGGGACATTCTTTACTATGCTTCTTTTCCATCATCTCTTTTCTTCCTATGTTGTAATATATTAACATTCACCAAACATAGTTCCATTGCCCTTTGGGTTCTTCCAAGACTATATGTACCCCATGCTGCACAACCACACAACCAGTAAAGGATATCATCTATAAAATATTTGATGAAAAAAGGAAGTGGATGAGTAACATGGCAAAAAGGGGAATGAACAGATGTAAACAGTCCTGTTGTTGTAGTGGTACCCTTCAAAATCTAGAGAGATCTAGACCAAGGCTTCCAACATGTTGGGCAAGTCCTCCAACAAGAATCTATAGGAGAACATGGACAAGAATCTCAGAAGATGAGAAGTCATGGATACGTTGTAATCTGTACCAATTAAGAAAATACTGTCCTGTTGAGATAACCAGGCCACTCGAAGTATCAGAAAAAATAACTTTACTATGCTTGTAAAGGCTCATGAGAAAATCATTGATGAAGAATTCATTATCACATGAGTCTTCTACATGCATTAAGCCAACTCAGCATTGGTGACATAGTAGTTTAATCTTAATTAACTTCAAATGTCTGATGTTAATGTTATTATAGTGACAACTTTGGTGTAGGATGATACCATTAATCCTCAAAACACTAACATTAAAGTAATAGTACTAGTGGGACCAAGCCCAACTGTGAAGGTGCTCTGGGCAATCTGTGGAGGGGGGCAGCCAGTACTGTAAAGAATCAAGAGGTTGATCTCTCGTCTAAAGATTGCTGACTTCTCTATATCTAGCCACATGTCCGTCTCTTCTAATTCTATTGTTATTGTTTGGCTGCAATAATCTAAATAATTCTAATGTTATTCTACAGGAATCTGCACACATCTTGAGTCTTTAGAGGAGTAGCCAATATTTCAGTTAGGAACATTTATTGAGCACATAAGACACTGCAGCACTGCTGAGTTACTAGTGGGGTATAAAGAAAAGGGGATAACTTTCTAAAACTTCCTGCACTGGTATATGAGGGAAATTCTATAAATTGATTATACCCAGATGTCAGAAAAGCATTTGGCAAAGCGTTTCGTAACATCTCTGATGAAGAAATGTGAAAGCAATGATAGTAGAGTTAGTGTAACATTAAACCTTATAGCTCACAGTTGTTTTCCAGGGCAAATACACAATTCAGAATGCTTTTTGTAGAGTGACATTGTTACTATACACCTTTGTTGGGATGACTTCCTTCTCACCATTCATCTCAATCTGGTCAAATTTGATTCTCTTTCTAGGGCTGGAAGTTTCATCGCCGTGTCAGGTGTAGTCAGTCAGTCAATAAGCATTTATTAAGCACTATCTGTGTGCCAGGTACTGGGATAAACTCTAGGGATCCAAAGAAAAATAAAAGATGGTCTTTCCTCTCAAGAGGCTCACAGTTAAGTGGTGGAGATAGCTGGTAAACAATATGCAAATAAAATATACACTGACTAAATTGAAGAAAATCAACAGAGAAAAGGCACTAGAATTAAGGGTATCAGGGAAGACTTCTGATGAAAACTGCAATTTTATCTGAGAATTGTAGAATTCCCAGGAAGCCAGGAGGCAGAGTTAAAGAGGGAGAGAATTCTAAGGATGGGGGAGGAAGACAGTAAAAACACCTGGAGTTGAAAGATGAAGTGATTTCAAATTTAAAGAGTAGATTGCAAGCATGTGCGGGTAACACAGAAGACTGGAAAGGTAGAGGGGGGCAGGTTAGGAAGGACTTTGAGTGCTAAACATAGGATAGGCTTGGCTTGGCTCTATCTCTTGGAAGGTAGAGTTTTATTGTCAAGCCTGGCTAGTCTGTGGTGCTAAGCATGCAAGTTTTTGCATTAGCTCATTAGTGAAGCCAATTAGCATAGGTAGGAGCTCCATAATGAAGTTTTATCTCATGGCTGGCAAATGAGATGTTATTAATCTAATCTCAGGTTATTTCTTAACTGAAGGAAAGAAGTCATGTCAGTATTTTGAAAACATCTTGTTAAACATACTCATCTGTTTTTTACCAGTGTTATCTATGTATCTCTGTGTATGTATGTATGTATGTATGTATCCCTCCCTTCCCACCATTTTATTCTTCCTGCTTCCAAATAGCATATCTATACAATGAAAACCTAAAAATAGCCTCTATGGTGTTTGTCCACTCTCAGGACCATAACTATGTATTTTTGTCAACTAAGCAACCAGCAGTACCTTCAGTTGATCAAAGAGGAGGAGTGGGTAGTGGGTGATTGGGATGAAAACCTAGTTTTCTAGCCTTTGTAAGGGTAGGAATACCAGTGAGGGAGTAGTTCACTCAATCTGCCATCTGGTATCTTTCCATTTTAATTATGTTTTCTTGCTAACTTGGCTTCTAAGTGACTGTAAATTCTATCAGTTCCTTATAAGCCAGGAATTCTTATTCTGGGGGAGGATCACGGACCCGTTTGGCACTGTAGTGAAGCCTATATACCCATTCTCAGAATAATGTTTTTAAACGCATAGAATAAAATACATAGACTTACAAAGGAAATAAATTATATGGAATTAGTTACCCCAAAATTTTTAAACAGTTCACAGAGTCTACATTAAGAATCCCTGCTCTAAAATCTGCATCTGTTGGATAAAGTCTCAGTTGTCCTTCCTAGCTGTGTCTCTGCCTACTTTGGATTTACCAATCCACCTCCATTTTCCCTGATATGGTTAACCTGTGAGGTCAACTCACTTAACTAAGGGGATCTTGAGATTCTCCCAAGAAACCTGTTTCAGAGATCCTCAGACACATTTTGAGAGAATTTTTAAAGATGACTGGTGCATTTCCTTTTACATCATTTCTTCTTTTAAGTCTTAAGATGCTTTGGACCCTATGATTTCATTTCTACTACTAAATAGTCTGGTCTACAGTCAAGGTCATCACTCTGTAAAATCCAAAGGAGTAGGTGAAGGGAATGAAATGCCTCCCTGTTGCCCAAATGTCTTTCCCAACAGCCTGCCATATAGCCTAAAATTCTACCATTAGCATCATTATTTGGATTAATACCTTAATATCTTATATTTGTGTGGTACTTTATAACTTGTTAAATCTTTTTATATTTACTATTTCATCTATCTCTACACCGTGAAGCACATAGAGTAGATATTTTTATTTCCAATGTGGGGAAGTGAGAAACAGGGGAAAAACCAGACATATGATTTCATCAGTATCAAGAGCCCCCACTATGTGTTAGAGACTGGACTTGAATCCAGGATGTAAACCCCAGTCCTAACTCCAAGGCCAGCTCATAATCTAGTATTCCATAGGGCTGCTCATTCACATTTTCATTTTATAGTTGAGCAAACTCAGACTCTTTGCTAAGCAGACTTGTTTCAATAACCAGACCCAAATTCTAATCATTAATGGGCCTACTTATCATCTTTCACTATTGCCACATGGGCAGTATGTCTTCTCTTTATATTTCTTGGTGACATATTTCACTCCAGTTCTTCAGAGTTCCTTCTTTATTATATGTTGCAGCTTGTTCATACTCTGCTTGAGTCTACCCTTTGCTCTCTATGTGAAAATCATTTTTAGCTATTCATGTTCTTATCAAATTGCCAAATAGCAACAATAGTAACATGTTAGTATCAACACACTTATGAAACTGTGGTAGGAAAGCCAGAAAAGCTAACTCAGTCCTTGGCTGCATTACGAGATACTGTCTAGAATGATGTCATGTTGGTGAGTTTACACTATGCTATGGTCAAACATCATCTGGAAGATCAAGTTTACCAAGAGGTACCAGATTTTAAGGATATTGACAAGCTGGTGTGCATCCAAGGGAGGGGGAACCAGGATAGTGGAGGAACTGAATGCCATCTTATGAGGTTCAGTTGAAAGACTTGATCACATCAAGTCTGGAAAAAAGAAGCCATAGTGGGAGATAGGATAACTATTTTAAGTCATTTGCAAGGCTATCATATGGAAGAGGAATTAGACTTGTTCTGTTTCTTCCCATATGGAAGAACTAGAAACAACAGAAGGAAGTTACAAAAAAGCATGTTTAAGTTCAAAGAAAAGGAGAATCTCCCAGTAATTAGAGCTATTCAATGGTGGATAGGGCTGCCTTGGAAGGCAGTGGTTTCTTTCCACCAAAGGTCTCCCAGTGGCATCTAGATGAACATATGGTATAAAGAAGATTCTTGTTCAGATATGAGTTGGAATAGGTAGCCTCTTAAGTACCTTCCAACCCTGAGATGCTGTAAATCTGTGAAATATACAGTAACAACATGAAATGACTCACCTAGAATCGTGCATCTAGCAAGTGGTGGAGCAAGGACTGGATCTGGTCTTCTAAAACCCTGGCCCCTGGCTCTTTTCACTCTAACCAGTTGTTAAAATGAGAGAGAGAACATTAACTGATTGCCTACACTAACACTCTAGTACCAATGAAGAAGGAACAAAGGTCCTGGAGCAAGATAGATCACAGAAAAGTGAATATGTAGGCACTTAGCATGGTGGGAGGGAGTATAGATGCAGGCACTAGATATAGGGAGTGAAGAACACTGGAGTGGAAGGTAAGGGCATGCAGTGCATGGAGAGGAAACTTCATCTAAAGCTGTATTACACACTGCTGTACTAAAGCTTATTGTAGTAGGAAGAACACTTGGATTCTGCTCCTCCAAAATGTGTATAAGTTGTTTGACTGTGGGCAAGTCCCAGCCTCTTGAGAACTAGTTTCCTCAATTGTAAATTGAGGATAAGACCTATTGTACTTAACTCAGACTGCTGATGATCAACTTAGCTAATAAATTTAACGTTCTCTAGAAGTATATAAATGTCACTTTTTATCATCATCACCATTATTATCATCATTGTTGTTGTTGTTATTATCTGAAGAGTTTCTTTTCCTAGGATTTCATGGGGAAGTTTCTAGCTAAAACAGTGAAATAGGCATCTATTTTGATTAGACTATGATAATCTATCTTTGGAGTCATAACCCTCGTTGTGATTAAGAAGTACTTGTTGTTACTGTTTGTCATTTGCTCTTGAAGAAGACCATGACATCTGGGAGGTGATGGCATGACATGCAAGTAAATCAGATTTAAGTGAGGGAGGGCTGTGCCAAGTCACCAGTCTCACTTTCTCCTATGGAGCCATCTGGGTCCAGTGGCAATATATAGGTCAGGAAGACTGAGGTGGCTCCCAAGAAGTGTTTTT
The DNA here is from genome assembly GCA_028646575.1 of Pseudocheirus occidentalis. NCBI lineage: Eukaryota > Metazoa > Chordata > Mammalia > Diprotodontia > Pseudocheiridae > Pseudocheirus > Pseudocheirus occidentalis. Next base: position 11,227,275 of record CM053602.1, on the reverse strand, counting down.
ACAATTTGTTTAAATGTCCACCTTGGGGCAGCTAGGTGGTGCAGTGCACCAGCCTTGAAGTCAGGAGGACCTGAGTTCATATATGAGCTCAAATCTATCAAAACTGTGACAAGAAAGCCAGAAAAGCTAACTCAATTTGAACTGAGTTCAAATCTGGCCCAAGACGCTTAACACTTTACTAGCTATGTGACATTGGGCAAGTCACTTAAACCCAATTGTCCTGCCTTCCCCCCTCCAAAAAGAAAAAAAAACATTTAAAAAATTCTTTAATTAAATGTCCACCTTCTATTAAATAATAAAGCTTTCATTCAGTGACCAGGTTCAGTCTAACTACACTACTTGGTTGGTTCCATCTCCTCAGGGTATGTGTGTAGCATTGAAATCCTGGTAGGGGACTTACATTTTCTTTTTCTTTGGGGTTATTTACTGGTAAAATGAATGTTCCATAATTCTCTGAAGGTAAGTACAAGAGTCTCTACGTAGGTAACTACTTTTGACTGCGAAGCTAATTTGAGGCAGTCATTTCTCTCATGGTGAAATTTCTCACTTGTTTCTGGTATTAAAATTATCTTTTGTTCCCAATGCCTGACAAGTTCTATAGTTTGGTTAACTGTAAAGATTTTTCAGAGGGTGGTAAAAGATGTGATAAGGCTCTTTTTCACAGTTCTGCACAGCAGTTGTCTGGGATCAAATAGCACTGTAGTTCATCAGTTTTGATGCCTGTATTCAAGCCTTTGGAATAGTAGATCGATGGTGCCATAAAATGTATTTTATCTTATTTTTACATTTAATACATCTCTCAGGAAAAAAGTCATTTGGGAGGGGGTGAGAATTATATTAGTTTTGAGTCATAATCTTCTTGTTTTCAGAAAGGGATATATTGTAACAAATATTGTGTGACCATTTTACTCTTTTATTTTCATAGAGTATTTATTGACTAGGCATATTAAATGCAGAAAGAAACTAAAGTGTATTCCTTAGTTTGTGAGTTATAAAGAGCTATTTAAGTTGGGAGGTTGCCAATGGATTCAATTCAATTAAAAAGTATATGTTGGGCACTTAACTCCATGCCAACCAGGCCCTAGGATACAAAGATAAAAGAGTATCTATCCTTAAGGAGCTTATTTCCAGTTGGGGCAAGAAACTTGTAAACATAAGTAAATGTGAAAGTAGACAAAGGCAATTCTGAGGGGGAGGAGGAGGAATAGAAGTCTTAAATAAAAGGCAGTTTATTAACAATACAGTCAGACTACAGTGTCATTGGATGCTCAGTGTCCAGCGCTAAGGATGATCGGACATGTGAATAAGAAACGACCAGGCCATGTGGGTAGTTCAAGGAAGAGCCATCAACTCCACTTACTGATTCTTTGAACGAGCAAAGTTTTTAAAGATCCAAAAGACAAAGATTCAAGTCTTCTCATTGATAAGCTTAGTTTGTCGCATCCTGCAATATTATTGTCCTTATCATGGTTTTATCAGCACAGTAGTCTGTCACATCCTGGAAGCAGCACAGATAAAATCAGACTCTTTAATTGTAGGCACCAAAAAGTCTTGGGAAAGCCAACAAGTCTTTGGGAAGTCAGTTAGCCTTTTTTTCAAATGAAATACACATCTCTGAGAGCTGGCTCCCAAGCCCCATTCTCAAAGGCCTAAGCCACATTCTCAAAGACATCTGCATAAGAACTGACCCCCCAAAATAAAGTACTTTGGCTTTCTACACTACAGAGGGCACAATGAAAGAGGAAGGAAGAGAGGGATATAAGCGAGGGAAGAAAGAGGCAGACATGGATGGGTATGAGGAAGCAAAGAGTACCTGTAAGGGCAGGGATCTTGACCCAGGCAGCCTGGGACTCTAAATCATAGGCATTTTGAGTAGAGTCACAGGCAGGCCCATAGATTTTTCATACCCTTCATAATACCAAAGATAATGTTGATTTTATTATTCCCAAGAGAGCAGTGGAAAATAGAGATGGGGAGGGGATGAGAATTCACATCGCAGAAGAGGAATTGTTCAGTCCCCATTCCTAAATAATGGTCAAGGGGGATGTCTGTGGATTCTTAGAGACAAGATTATTATAAAGAAGTGTGAAGTGTGTTTGAAGTAATTTTCCTCAGCTCACTCAATTCTGTTCTAGAAAAAACTTTGTTGTCAAGTAGATGAGATCAGATTTCTGTTTTTTAGTCTATGGGGCCTGAAGTTTTGAGACAAGTTCAGGGATATTTCTTTTTTAAAAATTGAAATATTTAATTTTTTTCTAATTACATATAAAAATAGTTTTGAGTTTTGACATTCTTTTTTTTTTAATTGAGTTCCAGGGGGCAGCTAGGTGGCACAGTGAAGAGCACCGACCCTGGAGTCAGGAGGACCTGAGTTCAAATCCAGCCTCAGACACTTGACACATTAGCTGTTTGACTTTGGGCAAGTTACTTAACCCCAATTGCCCTCCAAAAAGCAAAAACAAAACAAAACAAAACTTGAGTTCCAAATTCTCTTTGTCCCTTCTCTCCCTGCCTGCTTTAAGAAAGAAATTTGATATAGGTTATACATGTTCCGTCATATAAAATGTATTTCCATATTAGTCAGGTTCTCACTCATTACTAAATGCTTCCAAAGACTTAGACCCAAGTTTACTTTTAAAATTTCTTCACTCTTTTATGTCATTTTATCAAATGAACTAAACTCAAAATAAAGCAGAGCCTTAAAGAACTCATATAATGTGGCAGGCAGACATCCAAAATAGACTACTCAGAGCCATGGTCTCATAAAACAGGGAATATTCATTTGATTCCTGTGACTTTCCGGCCCTCTCATTTGGACTCTGCTGACTACTTTCAGTTTTGTGATACTAAAGAAGTCATTAGATAATTCAGTTCATAATTCACGAGTTCACACTTTTGACTAAATCTCTCCAACCATTCCAGAATAAAATATGACACTGGAGTAAAGCAAGGAGTTAAATGAAGCAAGTCACTGCCTTCTCCCCACTCCCATATTTCCAATATAATGGGAGAGGGACAGATGAAGTTTCATCCATGCCTTCTTCTGTTAAAGAAATTAACTTTTACAAGTGACTCCATTGGATTATTTCAAGTCTTCCTAGTTTTAACTCCCTTTTTGGTGTAGCAGCTTTATACTGGTAAATGTTTAACAACTGGCTCTCCAGAAAAAATAACATATTTCAAAGTTTAATCTGCATTTTTCTCATTTTCTCCTTCACTTTCTTAAGTGTAGATAATCAACAAAACAATAAATCAAGCCCAAATATGCTGTATTTAATGCCCATTTCCAAGGTGTAAATGCTTATACTGAAAATTTAACAGTCTGCTCTCTGGAGCTGGTTTGAACCGACTCCACCCTAGTCCTGCATAGGAGTAGTATCCCAATGATTTCTCCCGTGACATTTTGGATACCTTGTCCTTAAAAGGTAGTGAGATCTTCATTAACCCAAGGTTGGTTATGGTTTTGGAGGAATAAAGGCCCAAGGGACTCTTGACCTCCTTTTCTCATTGCCTGAAGAGTTCCAGGGGGTGTTCTGGGCTTTGGCTGCTAGATTGCCAAGGGTAACTTATGCAATGGAGCTTCCCTCAGCTGAGTTAATTCAAGATATCCTCAATGCCTATTTTTGTTGAATCTTCATGTCCTGCTATGGCCAAATAAATCTCCTTTTTGCTAACTGTGTAAAATGACCTATATGTGTCTCATGATGATCCATAATTAAACCTAAAATACCAGAGAACTAGCCTGAGTCAGGTCCAACCCAGAAAAGCTTGTATTAGAGATTTCCCAAACAGATGAGAGCTGAAACCAGAGTGTCAGAAAGTCATTGTATCTCATTATGGAAACTGAGTCTAGATCATTCTTAAGAGCCTGGTTATTTCCTCTCAGGGGTGTAGTTGGTGAATGCTTCCTACTACAACCCCTACCTAGGAGTCCTGACAAACTAATAGAGGCAGCTATGTGGTTCAAGGGTAGAGCTGTAATCAAGAAGATGAGATTAAAGCTGGCTTCATACCCCGCCCCCCCCCCCCAATAGCTGCGTGACCATAGATAAGTCACTTAACCTTTGTCCATCTCAGTTTGCTCATTTGTAAAATGGGGTCACCTACCTTCCAGGATTGTTGTGAGGATAAAATGAGGTAATAATGGTAAAGCTTTTTGTAAGTAAGTGCCATTATTATTATTATTATTATTATTAATTATCAGTGCAGATACAGCTGAGAGGTAAGTTTCTTTTGATTTTTCTCATTCCTTCTCTCTCCAGTTCTGCCACCAAGATTTGTCACACCTTGAGATTTCTATCCCCCTTTCTAATGCTAAAACCTGCTGAACTAATTCATAGGCTTTTTGCTAATTGATCTTTAAATACTTAGAGGAAGTTGAACAAGTCGCTAATCACTGTGATGGACCATCCCATCAGGGAACAACTACAGCTTCAGATATAATGGGGGAGTGTAAGAGTTTTTCTTCTTTACTTTCCTCCTCTCACCTCCCCTGTCCTCCCTACCATTTCTTTCTCTTCCATTGACCATGTCACTGGAGACAAGGTACCTATAGGAGACAGGGCATCCAATGATACTAAAAAGTCAGCCTCTTAGGGTTATTTCTCTAACCCTGAAAGTAATAGTCATCTCCCTTCTTGGGACCAATGTGAGACAGAGTTGGGGAAGCTGCCATGAAGAGGATGCTATATTGAGAATCATATAAAAACCTTTAGAAGTCATATAGGGATTAGGTCTTCAGTTCAACACTAAACAACATTCTAATTAGAGTGTTTGACTTCAGGGGACTGCACTAGAAGCGTTAGATGTGTGTGGAATGAATGAAAACTTTTCAGTCTGGAATTGTTAACCCTTCCCCCTTCCTACCCTCCCCTGACTGCTGTCAATCACTTGTACCTTCCTTTGTCTGTTTTCCCGCCTTGGTGAGACCCGTCCCACCTTCCTTCTCTTGCAGTCCCAGTGGGTAAGAGATTGGTGGGGTGGGCCTCTCCACCAATGAGAGAGGAAACACTCAGGAAAGAGGGCCGGACTCATTGGGTTTAAATTCTGGTTCTAATCTTTGAAACTCTCTCTCTCTCTCTCTCTCTCTCTCTCTCTCTCTCTCTCTCTCTCTCTCTCTCTCTCTCTCTCTCTGTCTCTCTCTCTCTGTCTCTCTCTCTCTCTCTCTCTCTGTCTCTCT
>CM053602.1:11197570-11221596 GCA_028646575.1 Pseudocheirus occidentalis | reverse complement strand
TAAAAGTCTGAGAAATGATTGAAAGAACAGAACAAGAAGAAGATATTTTAGTAGCCATCTTCCCTTCTATTTTAATGTCTTTAATGTTAATTTATCTGTGTTCTGGATTTTTAACTAAGTTTTCTTTCTCCTGATATCTTTGATAGTTTTAGTCTTTTTCTTCCCTTAAATTCCCCTATCACTCACTTTTTGACTCCTTGTTCTTAGATAGTAGGGATCCCTAAGGGTTGGGCCTCAGAGGTGTCTCAGCTTCTTCTCAGGTTGAGGAATTTGCATTTCACCACTTTCAATCTCTGTCTCCAGTGATTTCTAGAGGGATACTGGACTTGGTTGGATGTCATTTATTTTAGGCATAGTATAGCCCTGCATGTCTGCTGGTACCTTGCCTCATTTCCTTATGTTCTTTATTTCTCTGGCCCAGTGCTATTGCCCCAAACAGAACACACTCCTGCATTCCTATGATTTATCCAATCCTGACTGGATACCCTGCCAAAATGGGACTCCGGTGGGAGGGAATGGGTGCTAAGTCAGCGCTTTAGGGATTAGCTTTCTCTGCTATTTATTTCTATACTTTTCCTTTGTTCTGGAAAAGGACTAATGGCATCAGGAAGGTAATATCTTGACTTGTCAGTGGATTGAATTTAAGTGAGTCAGAGCTGTGCAGTCACTAGGCTCACTCTTTTCTCAGGAGACATCTAGCCCCAGTGGCAAGATATAGATCAGGAGGACTGGAGGTGGCACCCAAGGAGTTTACAGTCTAATGGGGGAAGATGATATAAAAAAGGAAACTGAAATGGACAAAGGGTATGGCCAGAAGGCCAAAAGGCATGATGTTGGTGGAGGCAAAACCAAGGAAGGCAATTGATGCAAAGTAAGACCGTTGTCTTATTAAGTTTCTTGGTGCCTGAACTTATGGGGACCAGTAATTACTCTAGTGATGGTTCATAATTTCTCTTTGGGCAAACTTCTGAGAGACAGTGAAAACTGGATAAAGTGTCTAGCTCTCCATCTTGTTACTTTCATCAAAATGGTGTTTCTTACATGATAAGAAATGGAAAATGACAAGTTTTTCTCAAGTTGTATTCTTGACTGAATATCTCAGCATACTGGTTCTAATAATATTAAGTATCATTTATATAGCAATTTAAAATTTTCAGAGCAATTTAGATGCTTAACCTTGTTTGTTCCTCACAATAGACCTGTGACATACATACTATTATAACTCCCATTTTACAGAGGAGGAAACTGAGGCTGAGAGTTTAAGTGACTTGACCTGGGTTAGTTAATGTGAGAGGCAGAATTTAGACTCATCTTCCTGATTTCAAGTCTAGCATTCTCTCTACTTAGAGGTTTTAGTTTTTTTTACCTTGGTGTGTAGTCCAAAAGAGATGGTTTTTATAGTTATTTTAGCTAATTTAAATATTTCAGTAGAAGGGATTAAAGATGTTAGTTTCGGAGTGTCATCTGTCAGATGAGTAGATTGGACTGGATGATCCCTAACATTCCTTCCAGCTCAAACATTCTGTGATTCTTTATAACTTGAGGAGAGAGTGGTTTGTACCACAGAATGACACAACATTGAATTAAATCATTAGTCACCATCAACCTGTTGAATCATAAAGCATAAAAAAATCAGCAGCAAAGCAAAAGAAACCTTGATTATGGGAGATAGAAGGGATGCCAAAATGTCTAAATAATTAACCTAACCTTGATTCTTTCAGTCTCTTCCCCAGCAAAACTATTTATTTTTCCTTCTTAAAAATCAGGTATGTTAACTAATAGTATGTTTGACTGTTGTACATTTCTCCATTCTAATGGAAATGCTGAGTGTTGAATTAATTTTTAAAATTGTGATCCAATGTAATTAAGAAACAGAATAATCCAACCCTTAATGATTGACCATTTTCTATCGTTTCATTTCCTCTTGTGTTACTGAAACTTTTCAATTTTCCCTACTAACCACATGTAATAATATAACATTTATTTGATTGACAAAGTAAAAGGATTGATGATCTATTTACATTTTCTGTGTGGTCATTTTCTCATTTTCCCAAGTTCTTACAGACCTGAATCTAGATGTTTTTATAGAATTCGTCACTGGGAAATAGTTTTTACACTTTTTAATATTTGGGATTTTTTGCATTCATGGATTATATGTTGCCATTGAATATTCTCTATGCTTTTCCTCCTACCCCTGATTTTAGCTGACATGTTCAAGTCTTGCCCAACGAATAAGCTGTTATAATGAATTTTGGCAAAGTATCAACATAACTGGAAATGATGCCACCACACTTCAAATAATCTTGTTCTCCACAGGGGACAGTTATTGCCAAACTTGAAGTAAGTAGGAGATGTTTATCATTTTAAACATGTTTTCATCATGGTTCCTTCACCTGCTGTTATTCTGACAACAGTATTGTCAGACTTGACGTCTCCTCTGTCGTTCATCCATCCAAAATGTGATACGTAGTGAGAAGGCTGGGTAGCTTGACCAGCCCACTGAGGAACTGTGATTAATAAAGCTCTGTCCTCAGATCTCTCCTAAGAAAGGAAGTAACATTTGCCAGACTTTGCAGTTCTGAGAAAATGAGTAAAGTGTCATGAAAAGTTCTGATTTCCACTCATAATTTCAACTGCCCTTTTTAGTCTCTTACAAGGTGTATTCATTTCGAGTACTTGTTACTTAAAACTGAATCTTTGTATGGCAGTTTCTTTATACTATGTCTCTCTTCCATACACATTAAACACTGGTAGATCATTCTAACTTGCAACAGTGATAATGTCAGTTATAAATGTGGATCCCTTGTATATTGAAAATAATGTTGTACAGTGTGAATACCTGGTATATATTTAAGACCAAGTAACAGTGGCGTATCTCACTGCATCCCCTACGAGGCTATTGCTCATTCTCGGGACTCCATTTCCCAAAAGATGCTGTGCCTTGACACAAGGAAATCCTGTTAGGAGCCCTGGACCTTAATTGGCGGCAAGGAGATTTCTGGACTAAAGACAATAAATGATACACTGAGAGACTAGCAGTGTTAGGAAGATTGACATATTCCTGCAAGTCCCGTCAGCTCAACTGTGGCAAACTTTGCCTTGTTCTCTCAACATGAGTATATGGATCTTTAGCAAATTTCCCATCATTTTAGGTCTCTTCCCCTCATGTTCCTTCTCTTTTCTGGCACTCACTGAGAGCTGGCTGGCCTCAGTTAATACCCTCACTGGCCATCTTGTAAAGTAGTAGCTACACATTCTCTCATACCTCTTGGTATGAGACTGGTGTGAGACTGACTAGTTCCAGAGGGAATGGCACAATGCTCCTTGCTCCCCATTTTCACTTCCTTATTTCTATTGAATACTACCATCTTTCCAGTCACTTGGGTTTATAACCTCAGCTAGGTGGTTTCAGTGCATACAACTCTGGGTCTGGAGTCAGGAAGACCTGAGCTCAAAATAGGCCTCAGAGCCTCTTACTGCCTCAGTTTCCTCAGTTGTTAAGTAGGGATAATAAACCCAAGCACTTATAAGAGCTGGTGTGAGAATCAAGTGAGATAATATTTGTGAACTGCTAACCACAGTGTCTGGGGCATCTGACTTGATAAATGATTGTTCCCTCCCCCCCCCGCCCGTTTCTTACTCTACATACACAATCAATTCCTAGATCAGATTGTTAATGCCTCCACTATATCGCTTACATCTTTCACTCTCTCTCTACTTGCACAACCACTATCTTAGTACTTATCCGCATCACCTCTCACCTGAACTCTTTCTCTACTCCTATCCATCCTCTACTCAGCTGATAAAATGATCTGATCATGTCACCCCCTACTCATTATGCTCCAGTGGCTCCTTATTACCTTCAGATAAAATACATGCTCTTCTGTGTGTTCTTTAGAGCTATTTATATCAAAGATTTATCCTCATTTTCCACTCTTTTCACCAATCCACCTTACAACACTCCACTTACTTTCTCTGTGCCTTTCCACAAGCTGCCCTCTATTCCAGGAATGTTTTCTTTCTCATCTGTCTTCTTTGAAGACTCAGCTCAAGCAACACCTTCTGCCTGGGGCCTTTCTTGGTACCTCTTAGCTTCTTGTGACTTTTCCTCCAATGTTGCCTTCTATGTGTTTTATTTATACCTATATGTATATGGTTTCTCCTCTATTAGAATGTAAGCTCCTTTAGGACCTGAACTGTTTCTCTTTTTCTTTTTATCCCCAGTGCCCGGCACATTGTAAACACTTAATAAATGATTGATGGCTGGCTGGCTGGACTGTTCTTTCCAGAGATTAGTTCCCAGGTTTCTTCTTTATTCACTCGGGGATGAACTGCAAAGAAATGTTTTTGTTCCTACTCCTTACCTAATTGCTTCAGCCCCAGTTTCTTCCTTCTTCTGCTAGTAAGGTACAAATTGAGTTTTTTTTTCTTTTTTCACTTTTATTAAATTTATTCATTTATTTTTAGTTTTCAGCATTCACTTCCAAAAGAATTTCTGAATTCCAAATTTTCTCCCCATCTCTCCCCTCCCCCTCCCCCCAAAATGGCATGCAATTTGATATAAGTTCTACATATACATTCATATTAAACCTATTTTCACATTAGTCATCTTGTAAATAAGAATTAGAACCTATAGGAGAAACCACAATAAAGAATAAACAGAGAAAGGGAGGGAGGGAGGGAGGGAGGGAGGGAGAGAGAGAAAGAAAGAGAGAGAGAGAGAGAGAGAGAGAGAGAGAGAGAGAGAGAGAGCAGAAGCAAATAACATGCCTCAATCTGCATTCAAGTTCCATAATTCTTTTGCTGGATGTGGTCAGCATTTTCCATCATGAGTCTTTTGGAGTCATCTTAGATCCTTGCATTGCTAAGAAGCAAACTGAATTTTGATGATTCTTCTACCTGAGTTGAGATGTGAGTTCAACCCAGTGAAGGTCTGTTTAGCTTTCCAAATACCCTACAATGAAATCAGTAGTTATGTGAATATTGACTTGAGTGCAACATGAGCTATGTATACACCTCTCTATTTTAGCAGACAGGAACTAGACATGAGGTGAATAATAGGAGCTAAATCCTTAATCACATTTTATTGAACACTGCTAGTTCATCATACAGTAGCAGTAATCATGTCACTGAAGTGAATAGAGTAGGTTTTTTGTGTGGTCTAATATACCTGACTGAGTACTTTTTAATTCCTGGAAATTCTCATTCTCTCTCTCTCCCTCCCTCCCCCTCTTCCTCTTCCTCTCAGTCCCTCTCTCTCCTTCCCTCCCTCTCCCTCTCCCTACCCCTCTCCTTCTCCTTTTCTCCCTTCCCCCTCTCCCTCCCTCACTTCTTCCCCCTCTCCCTCTCCCTCTCTTCATTCTTCCCTCCCTCCCTCTCCCTCTCAATGGCTTCATAAACTCAGTTTTCATAATGATTGGTCTTGAATAAAAAGTGTGATTTGGTCAAAAGTCCACCAACCACATGGTTGCCTCTTATTCGTGTGTATGAAAATAGCTTAATTGATATCAGTATTGGAACATAAATTATCCCTTTTCTTGGTATATACCTCATTTGTTACACAAATCTTGTTTCTCTATCAGAAGTCAATCTTTTCCAGGTTTCTTTGATGACGTTATTCAGTTTCCCCTTCTTTGTAATATTTTTCTTCTTAAGACAAATTATTATATGGGATAGCTATGGGACAAGTTGAGAGAGAAATTCTGGTAATAAAAACAATGAAGAAAATTTATTTTATTTTTATTAGTTGATTTTCTGCTTAAATACTAAAACGTAACTATAAAATAAGAAAGCATTGTCTTGTGCACAGTGGAATATAAGAGAGGATTCAAAATATTCAGCAGTAAATTTCCTTTTCAAGAAAGCCTATAGAATAAATATTACACATTGTGTTCAGAGCTATCCAGCCTTCCTTTGTTTCCTTGTAAGTTTTGTTTTGTTCTCTGCTGTGCCCTTTTTCCTTTGTTCTTTTTACTCCTTCCTTCCCCATCTCCCCAAGGAAGGATAAAATTAAGTACAGATATGTGTGTATACCCATACATATCTCCATATATATGTATGTGTATATGTATATACATGCACACACATACATGCATATACACAAATATATACACATATACTTAGATATCTATGGTCATACTCATATACAGACATATACATTCAAATGCATCTGCGCGAGACTGTACTATACTTGTTTGGCCTTTGTTTTTCTGCAGTTGGATAATGTCTTCCTTCATAAGTCCAAGTATTTCCCTATTTTTCTAAGTCCACCTATTCATCATTTTTCACACCACAGCAATATCCCAGCCTTATACTGTCTGGTTATTTTAAATAATCTAAAACATTATTGATCAATATGGCTGACGTAGTGTAGTTTCCCTAGTTTCCTCTTTCCATTAAATCTATTTTAGCTTTAACTTTGCCTGAGATCATGATTACTACCCCTGCTTTTTCCCATAATAAATTTTATTCCTGATCATTATTTTATGTTGAAAATTTTATTTTTAAAAAAGAAATCACAGGTCTAGTCCTTATCCCTATATCCTACATTTATCTGTTTAATAATATATTGGACAGGAAGGTGGCGCACTGGAGAAAGAACTGGACCTGGAGTCATGAAGTCCCAAGTTCAAATCCCACTTTAGGTATTTACTGTGTGACCCTGGGCAAGTCACTTAATTTTCATTTGTCTCAGTTTCCTCATCTATACAATGGGAATAATAATAGTGCCTACCTCCTGTGGTTGTTGTGAGATAATTATTAAATTGATAATTAAATGAGATTAAGAGATTAAGCACTTAGTACAGTATCTGGCACATGGAAACATTCATTAAGCATGGTGCTAAGTGCTGTGTATTAGTGTCATCTTGTATTCCCCAGTCTAGTATAAACTCCTTGAGAGTTTACTTTTATATTTGTTTTACTGTTATTTATGTTTCTATTTATTTCATTTGTGACACTTTATCTTGTTTATATTTTGATTTTATTTATATTTATTTTATTTTTATATTGGTATTTATACCATATAGCATGATGCCTGGCTTGTAGCAGACAGTTAATAATTCTTTTTGGTTGATTAATAAAAGAACACTCAAATTCAGTGCAGGTCCAGGTATTCAAAAATATAATCACTTCAATAGTAGTAGGATTTCTAAACAGAAATATAAAATATGAGGCTCATCCCAGGAAAGACTGTGTCTAGGGCTAGGTGAAAAACCATATAAATTTGGACAGTCACCATTAAGTATAAAATATCCTAGGAGCATAAAGAAATTGAAGCTTTCACATAAAGAATACAGGAAATCTTCACTCTATACATATATAAACTTGCTTAGATCATTTCTATATTTCATGCTTTGCCCACATTTTAAATTGTTAAAGAATCCATGGAGTGCTATGAAGAACAATCACTCTAAATGAAAACTATGAAATATATACCTTAAGAATAGATGATGTAATACTGCTTGGAACAGTGAAAAAAATCTGTAAAATCAATGCTTTAGTTATTTCTTCTCACAAAAGGAATTTCTTTAACAAACATTTTTAAGGCTCCCTAGGTATGTTAATCTTGCTATATAACCCGTTGTCACAAATTATCTAAAGTACTAATTGATGGCTAAATATGACTGAACATTTTGTTGCTCTGGGCTAGCAGCCAACACCCCAATTTTATTTCTTCACAGGAGTATTCCTTGTGCATTAATTGACTAGAACATAACATCACAGATGATAAAGTATAAAATCTAGTTACCACACATTAAATCCTTTGCTTGTATCTTCTTTAAAGAAAACAATTCTCAACCCTTGGGATGCCAGTCAAAGAAGGAAAGAGAATAGTTTCTCTAAGCTGTGTCAAATGGAAATGAATACTGCTCGGGTTAAAGGGTTCTCCCTCCTCATCTTCCACTCATTTCATATATATAATATATTTTGATATTTCTGTCTACCACCTTCAGGAAACAATTTGCTGCTTATTCCTTTCTATTTTTACAAATGACACCTCCTTGGATCACTACCATCTTTCTTTACTAGAAGTGATTAAGTTGACATTTGTCCTGGGAACTGGGTTGAGTAAGTGTCCCCTCAAAACCATTGCTCAAAGCTGAATCAAGGAAGGAGCCAAAGTGACAGGTCTTAAATTCCACAAGGAAAGTCAGCCCAGGATGGATTGGGAAGCTGTCAATAATGACATTCTGAAGAACCAAAGAGAAAAATTTCAGTGACAACAAGGTTGATTCAGTTCAACAAATGTCCTTAAAGTGCCTGTGGCAGGTACTATACTAGGCACCAGAAATACAAAAAGAGAAACAAAACAGTGATCTCATGGGCAGGAGGGTGGGGATGAGCAGCAGGAGGAGTGTCAAGAGACAAGATGTCCATAGATAAGTAAGTTTAAAATAAATACAAACTAGTTTAAGGAAGTGGCAATGGGAACACTGAGAACTGGGTGAATCAGGAGCAGCCTCTTGTAAGGAGTAGCACTTTGAGTGGAGCCTTGATACCAAGAAATATACAGAGTTACCAAGAAATAGATATTAAAAAGGGTTAACATTTCAGATGTAGAAGCAAGATATCGGTTATTAAGTACAGAGAATACTTAGTAGGCCAGTTTGGCTGGAACATCCTATGTAGGAAGGGGAGTAATTGGTGAATAGCCTGGAAAGATGATCTTGAACCACATTGAGAGGAGCTTGATCTGTGTTTTAGTAACTTCAATTTGGCCGTCCTTTTAAAGATGTATTGTAGAGGGGGGACTGCCTAATAGGCTATTGACAAAGTACAAATGATGAGGTCTAGAACTATGGTGGCAGATGTGTAAGAAGAGAGAACAGGGTGGATTAATGAAATGCTGTGGGGATAAAATAGACAAGACTTGACAAGAGATTATTCAATCAATTATTCAATGGAGATTGAGATAGTCAGAAGAGTTGATGACGACTTCAGAGTTGCCAGTTGTGTGATAGGAAGGATGGTGGTACCCTTGATAGGAATAGGGAAGAGGAGGGGCGGGTTTAGGGGGAAAGATAATGAATTCTCTTTCTGACAGGTTGGATTTAAAAAATTATATATACACATATACATATGCATATGCATATACATACACACACATATACACATATGATGAGGAAAAGATTGCTTCAGTTCAACAAGCATTAAGTGAATCGAGTCTGACATCAGGGTGGAGCCAAGATGGCAGAGTGAAAGCAGGAACTCACCTCAACTCCTCTGTGAATTCCTTCAGTAACCTCTAAAAAGTTAACCTGAACGGATTTGAGAATGGCAGACTCCATTGGGAGAGTGAGTGTGGCAGATTATCAGTCCAGGAAGGTATGCATGTGGGACTAGGTAGGGGAAGCTCAGAGAAGGGGCTGCACCAATGCAGACCTGAGACTGGACCAGAGCTATGCCAGAGCGAGCCCGGGTGAGCTGACTCACCCATGGCAGGGGCAATTCTAAGACCTCTCACCACAGGATGGGGGAATCTGTTGGAGGCAGGTAAGAGAAAGCACAGGGCCAGCAGCAACAGCAGACAATTCTGGGGCTACCAACCCACAGCCTGGATGTTTAAAAATCAACTACCTGAGTTCCTAGGAGCCAAGAAGGTGGAGTAATCCCTAGCTGTTCCACTCTCTCTAAGACCCTGAAAATCCAGAGAACATTGCTTCCAGGTAAAATCCTGAAATAGCCCAACCAAATTAGTAGGGTTTTTAAAGTAAGATCATTCTTCAGAATATCTGCTTTCTTTCTATCTGGAACTATGCCCAAAGGGCTATAAATAATTGCATACCCTTTGACCCAGTTATACCACTTTTTGTCTTGTATCCCATACAGATCATAGAAGTGGGAGGAAGACCCATATGTTCAAAAATATTTGTTGCAGCTCTCTTTGTGGTGGCAAAAAAATTGAAATTAAGGGGATGCCCATCAATTGGAGAATGGCTAAACAAGTTGTGGTATGTGAATGTAATGGAATACTATTGTGCCATAAGAAATAGGGAGGAGATTGACTTCATGTTGACCTGGAGAGGCTTGTACAAACTGATGCTAAATGAGAAGAGCAGAACCAGAAAAATTTGTACACAGTCACAGACACATCATATGTGTGACGACCAACTTTGATAAACTGTACTCTTCTCAGCATGCACAATTATAAGACAACTCTCCAAGTCTCAGGATGGAAGGAGATGTCTACATGCAGAGAAAGATCTAGAAAAACCAGAGTTTAAATGGAGACTGAAGCAATACATGCTATTGTTCTTTTCCATGTTTGGTATTGTTTATTCTTTCCCATTGTTCACTCCATTGGTTACAACCCTGCTATACAACCAGACTAATGTCCAGTGTGAAAGTATTTGCAGATCCCATACTTGACTGCATGTTGCCATGGGGGGGAGGGGTAGAGGGAGGGGAAAAATTTGAAACTCAAGGGATTGTGGAACTGAATTTTGTAAACTAAAAGTAAATGAACAAATCAATTAGAAATTTAAAAAAATTTAAAGCTACCAAAAAATTCTGACATTATAAACAGTGTTCTTGGCTAATATGACAAAATAGTGAATGTTGGAGAAGACGAGGGAAAATTGAAACACTAATGCATTGCTGGTGGAACTGAACTGATGCAACCATTCTGGAGAACAATTTGGAACAATGCCCAAAGGGCTATAAAATGTGCATAGCCTTTGATCTAGCAGTAGCACTACTAGGTCTGTATCCCAAAGAGATCATAAAAATGGGAAAAGGAACCACATGAAGAAAAATATACAGGAAAGTATAGTAGTATATGTAGTATACTCTATTAGCCATAGTAGCTCTTTTTTGTGGTATCCGAGAATTAGAAATTTAGGGGATGCCTATCAATTGGGAAATGCCTGAACAAGTTATGGTATATGAATGTAATGGTATAGCATTGTTTCATAAGAAATGGTGAGCAGGTGAATTTCAGAAAATCATATGAACATATGAACTGATGGAGAGTGAAATGAGCAGAACCAGGAGAATACTGTACACAGTAACAGCAACATTGTGCAATGACCAACTTTGATAGACTTTGCTCTCCTCAGCAGTGCAGTGATATAACACAATTCCAAAAGACTCATGATGGGAAATGCTATCTAAATCCAGAGGGAAAAAAACAAACTATGGAGTCCAAATGTAGATCGAAGCATACTATTTTCTCTTTTGTTTGTTTTTATTCTCTCGTGGATTTTTCCTTTCTGTTCTGATTCTTCTTTCACAATATGACTAATGTGGAAGTATGTTTAATATGATTATTTGTGTATGACCTATATCAGATTATATGCTGTCTTGGGGAGAGGGAACAGAGGGTAAAATTTAGAAATCAAAATCTGATGGAATTGAATGTTGAAAACTAAAAATAAATAATTTAAAAAATTAGGAGTGGTACTTCACACCCATAGTCTCCCACATAAGCAAAGAAATGAAAAAGAAAAAAAAAAGAAATGGAGGAGACACCTTCTCATATCTTATTTGGAGCCACATTTGGTCATTTCTTAACATTCTGGTTCACTTGTTTTACTGTTGTATTTTCAGTTTGCATTGTTATAGTTTTCCTGGTTCTGCTTACTTTTACTTTAAATCAGTTCACATAAGTCTTCTTGTCCTCAAATATTTTTCTCATTTATCTGTACCTTATAGCATATTGCATTCCATTACATTCATGTGCCATAACTTATTCAGGCATTTCCGAGTTGATGGGCATCTCCTTTGTATCCTGTCTTTACTACTAAAAAAAACTACTGCTATAAATATTTTTATTTGCTATATTGTATGTATCATTTCTTACCCAGTTGTACTACTTTGGAACTTCTCTGATTCTTCCATCATGCCCTGGATGCCTTCCACTGCTACAATTTGATCATAGTGAATAGGTTTTTTTAAGTGTAAAAGCCAGAGCTTTGTTGTTATTTTGTGATTAATAAATTGTCAAATTGGCTATAACACTTTGCCACAATTAAATACCATCATTAACCAGTACACAAGTTGGTGCTTAACCAGATTGAGGAACAAGGTAGAGCAGACATGGGATATCATTGGTAACTCAACTTAGACCCTTCATGCTTGTGTACTACACATTACTCTCACCAAGGAAAAGTGTCCAAACAGATTAATCTGTTAGTGAGGGAATATGATCTCCACAAACTTTTTTTTAGCAAGCAGTTACAGAAGTAATAGAATTGAACTTCAATATTTCCCTTGATTTTATTGGTCTGCACCCTTGTTACCTGAACATATTTCAGGATCTTTTTTCATTTTTTTAAAACTATATACAAGAGGGAAAAACAAACCTAAGAGAATACTGAACCAGTCAGTCAAATATATGAGTAACTTCTAGGCTGTCTTTGAATTGGAGCTAAAAGGAATGTACCACCCTAACAGTTTGAGAGTTAGGCAATTAAGATTGCTCTGGAAGAAAGGCTGTATAAAGAAAACCCAAATGTTCTTACTATAGCGTTAGAACAGCTCAGGATCTTTCATCTGTAAATTACATTTCTATACTATCCTATATTCATTTCAATTCAAATAGATTCTTAGTTACCAGGTATAATCCTGGTCCAAATTGATCCAGATTTCCTCCAAAATGTCTCCTTTCTGAGCCTCTGAAAAGCAGAAATTCAACTATTCTTATAGGACAACCCAAACACTTCAGAAACAAGTAGCTCACAAATCATTTTAATAGTGAATGCTTTTTGAGTAATTGTTATAGATTCCACTTGGATTTTTTTTAAATTTTTGAATCAATATTTATTGATGATAATAGTCTATTGTTTTCTTTCTTTGATTTGTTCTTCGGTCATGTCTGATTCTTTGTGACCCTGTGACCATAGCATACCAATATTGTCCATGGGGTTTTCTTTTTTATTATTAATGTATTTATTTACTTTTAGTTTACAACATTGAGTTCCACAATCCCTTGAGTTTAAAATGTTTTCCCCATTTCTCTCCTCACTGTTCCATGGTGGCATGCAATCAAATATATGCCTTCACATTAAATATTAGTCAGGTTGTAGAGATGGATTGTAACTAATGGAATGAACAATGGGAATGAAGAAAACAAAACAAGAAAAAGAAAGAGCAAGTGGTTTGCTTCAATCTGCATTCAGACTGTAGTTCTTTCTCTGGATGAGGATATCCATTTCCATCATGAGTCTTTTGAAGTTTGCTTATAAACTTACATTTCTGAGAGGAGCCCAGTCTATTATCAAAGTTAGTCATTACACATACGTTGTGTCTGTCACTGTGTACAGATTTCTCCTGTTTCCACTCTTCTCATTCAACATCAGTTTATATGTCTCTCCAGGTAAATATGAAGTCCATCTGCTCCTCATTTCTTATAACACAATAGCCTTCCATTACATTCATGTACCACAACTTGTTCAGCCATTCCCCAGTTGATGGGCATTCTCTTGATTTCCAGTTCTTTGCCACAACAAAAAGAGCTGCTATAAATATTTTTGCACATATGGGTCCTCTTCCCACTTATATTATCTCTTTGGGATACAGATATAGAAGTGGTATTGCTGGGTCAAAGGGTATGCACTTATTTATAGACCTTTGGGCATAGTTCCAGATTGCTCTTCAGAATGGTTGGATCAAGTTACAACTCCACCCACAATGTATTATTGTTCCAATTTTTCCACATCCTCTCCAGCATTTGTCATTTTCCTGTTTTGTCATCTTATCCAATCTGACTGGAGAGATGCAGTACCTCAGAGTTGTTTTGATATGCATTTCTCTAATAAACAGTAATTTAGAGCAACTTTTTCATATGCGTATAGATGTCTTTAATTTCTACCCCTGAACACTGCCTGTTCATATCTGTTGACCATTTATCAATTGGGGAATGACTTGTATTCTTATAGATTTTACTTAATTCCCTGTATATTTTAGAAATGAGGCCTTTATCAGAGACACTGGTTATAAAAATTCTTTCCCAATTTCCCACTTCCCTCTTAATCTGGGTTACATTGGCTTTGTTTATGCAGAAACTTTTCAATTTGTTGTAATCAGGATTATCCATTTTGCATTTTATAATGCTCTCCGACTCTTCTTTAGTCATAAAGTCTTCCCTTCTCCATAAATCTCACAGGTAAACTATTCTTTGCTCTCCCAGATTATTTATACTATCAGCCTCTATACCTAGATCATGGAATTTTAGTAAACGGTGTTAGATATTGGTCTGTGCCCAGTTTCTGCCATACTATTTTCCAGTTTTCCCAGCAGTTTTTGTCAGATAGTGAGTTCTTATCCCAGAAACTGGGGTCTTTGGGTTTATCAAATAGTAGATTACTGTACTTTTCATGTAACCAATCTATTCCACTGATCCACTGCTCTATTCCTCAGCCAGTACCAAGTAGTTTTGATGACTTCTGCTTTGTAATACAGATTAAAAGCTGGTATGCCAAGCCACCTTCCCTACCATTTCTTTTCTTTCATGGGGTTTTCTTGGCAAAGACGCTGAAGTGGTTTGCCATGTCTTTTTCTAGTGTATTAGGGAAAACAGAAGTTAAATGTCTTACTTGCCCAGAGTCACACAGCTAGTGTGTGAGTCTGAGGCCCAATTTGAACTCTGGTCTTCCTGACTCAAGGCCCAATACACTATCCACTGAGTCACCTAGCTGCCTCTTGAAAATAAAAATCTTAAGGTGCTATTTCCCAGTTTTGTCTCCTTTTATATCAATACTGTAGGATAGAATAGTAACTTCCCTGTCACAGTAACCATCATTTCCACTCCAACAAACATTTCTTCCATGTTAGTGAGGACCAGATCTAAAACAGAATATCTCCTTGTTGATTCTACCAATTTTACCGATAAATTATGACTAAGGCAAGTGAAGAACAGGCAGCTCTCCTAACTTCGAGGTCCATTTTGCTCCCTTGTTTTTGTATATTTCTTTTCAATAAAAATAAAACCAAAATTTGGGCCTTTCTGTATAAACATGTGAAGTCATGGGTTTTACTAATGACTTCTTTATTAGATACCATTTCCTGTGAATTTCAGGGTATATCCCAACTTCTTTTCTTATGGCTACTCTTTGGGGATGTACAAAGATAGTCTTATCTTCTTTCCAATCCTTTTTTAGTTAAAAACCTTTAACTTGATTTGAAAATGCCTTCTCACCAGCTTTTGTTAGACACATCCCATCTTTGGCCAGCAATCTATAAACTTTATAGTTTATAAAACTTGGATTCATAAAGTCAGTTCCCTTTTTCAGACAGTGCCTTCTTAGCTCTTCACTTCCCTAATTATTTTTTTCTCTTTTTCATTCCTTGTTTTCACTGGGTATCAGTGAGGAAAGCAACCTGTGATCCTCATTTCCTTCCCCAAGACTTCATAATCATTGGCTATTCTTCATATGTGCCTTCTGAAAACGTACCTACATCAAACCACCCAAATAAGGTAGCTGTCATCCATTTTGATAAGTCTTGAGAGGTTCTCTGTTATGTCTTACACGCAGGCCTGAGGAAGACGTTGCTATTGCTGTCAGATCGCCAAAAGCTTCCTTAGGACTTCTTAATTGGGTATTACCTCCTCTTCTCTTCATCTTCTTCCTCCTCCTCTTCTTCTCACCCTTACTGGATGATTTCTTACTTTCCTGACTCTACTATTTCCCTGCTTTTACTAAGATAAGGACAAGCAACCTTTTCTTCATGAGAGCATCCAGCTTCCTTCCCTTTTAGGAAGAGGCTTAAATCTAGTTTTTTTTTTGGTTCTTCTTATACATCTGAACTTTTCCTTACCATGTTTTCCTGTGTAATGCTATTTCATTCTCTGTCTTCCTGATGTCCTCTCATCTCCCTCAGAAAACCTTGTTCTTATTGAAGCTTTGCTTCTGTTTCTTTTACGAGCTCTTCATCCTTCCTGACAGCCTGGTGTGTAGAAATGCTTTCTTTGAGTCTCTTCACTTCTTCCATGATGGAGATCAGTCTATACTTGGAATAGAAATAATTTACTTGACTGTGGCAGAAATAAAAACATTATATACACTATGTAAGCCCAATTTCCCATTATGCTTAATGGTTGAGATTATCAGCCTTATTTTTTTAACTACTTATGGAATGAAAGTTAACTATAGTTACATCTCAACCATGAGCTCCTGGCTAAAACTTTTTATAGCCATTTAGGGATAGATATAGAGACTGGAGCTGTTATCTTCCTGATAGAAGGAGTTCCTAGTTGAGGAAATTCCTTCTACTGATGTAGAATGGCACATTCCCTGCCATTTTTAATTTCAGAGTATCATCAAGAACCTTGAGAGGTTAAGTGACTTATCCAGAGGCCTACAATCAGTATTTGTGTAATGCAGTGCTTGAACCAAGATTTTCTTGGCTTTGAGTCTAGCTCTCCACCTTCTGTGCCATAGTTGACTCTAGTTAAATCTCAAAAAGGATTTTAATAAGTTAAGACTTTTTATAACCAATTTGTTCCATTCACCCATTCATTCTACCACTTTATCTCTGTTCTATTTACCTTGTCCTACTTAGCTTGTCTTGCCAACTACATTCTTATCCTTCTGGAATTGATCTCTTCATCTTCTACTCCTTAGTCCTCCTTAATATTTTATATAGTCATTAATTTTCCTTGATCTTGCTTCTCTTATGACCCTCAAGTAGAATCTGGACCAGTATTTGGAAGAGAAGATAGTTGTTCAGATTGTATGTGAATTTCTACTTAATTTTGCCAGAGTAGCTAGGTGGTGCAGTGGGTAGAGTTCCAAGCCTGAAGTCAGGAAGACTCATTCTTATGAGTTTAAATGTGGTCTCAGACACTTACTTACTAGCTGTGTGACCCCAAGGCAAGTCACTGTTTGCCTCAGTTCTTTATCTGTAAAATGATGTGGAGAAGGAAATAGCAAACTGCTCCGGTAAGAAAATCCAAATGGGTCATGGAGAGTTGAACACGACTAAAAATGACTGAACAACAAGTTAGCCAAATTCTCTTCCCCACATTCAGCCTTTGACCTACTTCAGTAGTCTAAACTCTTTCACTCCCTTTACTAAGTCACCTTCCCAATTTCTTTCTCTTCCTTTTGGTAAAGTTCTCTTTTCCTGCTCTTCATTCTACACCCTCCCATGGAAGTAGTAAGTATGATACAATGTTGTACCAATAAAACTATCTTTGAATGAAAGTTAACTATAGTCACATTTTCCAAAATGTATTTCTAACATTTTAGTTAATAGGTTATCAAAAATTCACCTTCCTGAAACAACTTTTTCTAATTTCTTATGAAGTCATGTAAGTATCTTTAATTGATATGAATATTCTTTCCACCAGTGAAGATGGAAACCTATCTTTGCCTTCTTGTCTTATGTGACTGATGCTCATATCTTTCCATAGAATATCCACCAAATGTATTGAAGGCATTCTGTTTCTTTTAATGTTTCAGGGATAGGAGTCACAAAATATTCAATAAATAATCCATCTACCTATTTTTGGTCATAACATGGCATTTCTCTAAAACATGTCACCTTTGGTAATATGCTGTAGCTTCCTTAGCCCTCCTTGAGGCACCTGCAATAATTGGAGTTATTCTCCTTGAGGGAAAAAAAAACACCATTCCCAGCTTACCTACTCATTTGCTCCCACAATTCAGATAACCTGTACTGAAACAATCTGTACTTGAAGTTCTTATCATTTCTGACAATGTGTAGGAGGGTACTAAAAACCAGGTCCTAAGCTAGCCCACCCTGATGTACCCACTCTTTATATACTATGATGACCAGAGATGGTAAGGGTGTCTAGGGCAAGCTCTCCAGCTTTCCAGCTCCATCCAAACTCCTCTCTCTTCTGCCATGCTCTTACTGTAACTATGGCCTCACCTTTAACATTGAGAGTGCCTGGGCCAGCTTTGAAATTTGCCTTGCTCAGTGCATGCCCCAGAAAGGACAGTGCCTAGTACTTAAATGATTCCTCCTTGCTAATGGAGGACTGAATATGTGATCATCATATCATGTGAGAGTGAATTTGTTAGAGGCAAAATTGGAACTTAGATCTTAATGACTTCTTGATTTAGTATTCAGTCCCCTATGCCACACACCTTTAAGTCATATGATATATATAGATACACACACACGTGAGTGTCTTTTATATAGATTGTGAAGGTGAACTTGAAGCGGTCAGGGTTGTGTATGCAGGTGCAGGTGCACCCCTAGTAACTTTATGACTCATCACTTACCATAAACCAGCTCTGAAGGTAGTAGTTTCATACATGAAAGTACATGTCTGAAGTAACAAAAAGAAATGAGAGCTTGCAACTTGTAAACTGTTAGGAGTTACCTAACAATAACAGAGATAGCAATAGAATGATATAGAAGATTGTTCTAAAATGTGGTGCTTAGATTAACATAAGCAAAATTAAAAAGGAGTGCTGATTTTGGCTTCTTGTTGTTCAGATGTTTGAGTCATGTCCAACTCTTTGTGACCCCATTTGGGGTTTTCTTGGCATAGATACTGGAATGTTTTGCCATTGTCTTCTCCTGCTCATTTTATAGATGAGGAAACTGAGGTAAGCATGGTTAAGTGACTTGCCCAGGGTCACACAGCTAGAAAACTCTGAGTCCAGATTTGAATTCGAATTTTCCTGACTCCAGGCCTGGTACTCTATCTACTACACAGTCTAGCTGCCTGATTTTGGCTGATCTCGTCTCAGTCTATTAATGAGTAGTTGGAATAAGGTGACATCAATGACTCTTTCATTGTAGTCTCCCCTTCAATACTATGTTGCGAAATAATCATGGAGGTCTGAGACCACAGATGTGATGATCTGAGACTATTCAGTATGTATACTCATTTTCTGCTCAGTGGGAACCATTTGAAACCATTTCTGTGGTACCACTATGCCATAGTACAAGTACTTTACACCTTTGGACCCCCCCAAATTTTGTATAACTGAGTTATAAAGGGAACCCAGCACTAATAGCCACCTAAATTGCTTTTTTTCCTGCCACAACCTACAGTTTTTTAGATATCGTTTGAAATCTAGGACTCTATGGATTTAAGCAAAAGAAAATTCCCAATTTTTAAATTTAAGGGACTGACTTTTAATTTTTTTGGCTTTTTGGAGGGGGTAATGCAGGGCAGTTGGGGTTGCCCAAGGTCACCAGGGCTAGTTTTGTGTTAGGTGTCTGAGGCTGGATTTGAACTCAGGTCCTCCTGACCCCAGGGCCAGTGTTCTGTTCACTGCGCCACCTACCCACCCCAGGACTGCCTTTTAAAGTCTGCTGGGCATGGTATACAATTTTGATTGGCTGGTTTACTTCTACTTCATGTTTCTTCCCTCCCATAAGACTAAATTAGTAGGGTTTTTAAAGTAAGATCATTCTTCAGAATATCTGCTTTCTTTCTATCTGCTTCCTTCCTTTCTGTGATGGTGTGGTAAAATGGGAAGAGCCTGGCCCTAGAATCTCATGTTATCCCTGACACTTAGCACCAGTACGATGTCAACTAAGTCATTTGACCTCCCAAGCCTCATTTATAAATGATTGGCCTCTGTAGTACCTTCTAGTTCTAAATGACTACTGTGGTTTCTTCTGGCTCTAGATTTGGGAGTTAATGACCTCTCTTTACCTCCACTACAGAAAGAACCAATGAAGCTAAACAAATATGAAAGCCTTTCTCATTTTGCTGCATTCCTACTCTGATTCCTCTGCATGGTATAGCAGTGATCCTGGGGATTTCAAAGCCCAATGCCAGTAGAGGCAAGCCAGAAAGGTGTGGAGCCCAGCAGCAGACATACAGGCCAGTATGGAAGTAGCAGCTGATTCAAATGCTGAACCAGATTCATAGACATCAGATGATTGAATTTCCCTGCTTCAGTAATTTATAAATCATTGGCAGGTTTGCAAGTTTACAGTGGTAGAGTGATAAGACAGTGCTTTTTCTAATTATAAAAACCCAGAAAATTATTTTGTCTTTTTTCCTACTCATTTCTTAGTTATTCTTAACTATTTCTTAGTTAATTGGATTTTACATTATATCTTTCTTATCACTATTAGGCTGGCCACAAGGTGATGTATTCTATGCCAGCAGAACTTAAGCTCTAGCAGGTTTTACCATGCTGGAAGGGCTTCAAGTACAGGTCTAGCAGCAGGCTGTGTGTGTTTTCCTAGGACTGGTCTGCCATTAGTTGGTGAATTCTTAGGTCATGACAGTTTCTGAAATAAAGAAAGAAATAAAACAGTCCTCAGTTTTCTGTAGTCTCCTTCTGCTTCTGCACTGATGCTGACACTAATGTTATGGGCAACAAAGCATCTGTCTATAAACGGGTACTCAGCTGATATTCTAAATTCTAAATGTGACATGCATGTTCAGTGATCAGAAAAGTGCACTTTCACATAGGTTCCAATGTAACTGAGCCAAGGACTTGCTGTTTGATCTATTTGCCACATTAGTAGGTTTTAGAAGCAACTATATGGCTTGGGATGTGATTGGTGGATCCTTCTATCTATGCCATCTTTTTCAATCTGTGGCCCACAGGAGCTCAGATAACCCTAATTTAGGCCTAAAGAAGCTGGCTCTGGAGTCAGGAGCAACCAGAGTTCAAATACCACCTCAGACACTTAACACTTACTAGCTGTGTGATCTTAGGCAAGTCATTTAACCCCAACTGTCCTGCCTCCCCTCCCCCCCAAAAAAAGAAAAGCCCAGTGCTTAGCATAGTACCTCTCAAATAACAAAAGCTTAATAAATGTTTACTGGATTGGAATGGATAATTTGGAGGAGATCATGAGTGTGGCGAGTGCAGAGCAGCATATAATGTACTTTAGACTTCCTTGATGTGAAGTGTGAGAAGTGTGAGCTTCCAGTAAGGTAAACTTGGATTCCAAGAGAGCATCCAGTTGGGGAAATACTGCAGTCTCCTTTTGTGCTGGCATCTGGGTGTATATGTTTATTAGTGTTCAGTGATTAATCAATGAATGAGTACTTATTAAATGCCTACTCTGGGCCCTGTGCTAGGCCCCAAGTATACAAGTACAAAGAATGAAATAATCCCTATTTATCATGAGCTGACATTTTAATGGGGGAGACAAGTGCATATATCATTATCCACAATAAATATAATGTTAGTAAATATATCTTTATGTGTATATCAGTTAAATGCATGGTAATTTGGGAGAGAGAATACTACTAGCTAGAGGATGAGGAAGTGCTTTATTCACAAGTTGATTGAGTAGGGGAGTGAGAAGGTTAGATCTGGGCTTAAAGGACTCTGAGAGCAGTGAATGTGATGGACTAGAGATAGGGAGAGCAGCTGAGAGGCTGCTATAGTAACAAGGACACAGAGATGGTGAATGAATGGAAACCTCTGGACAGGTGAACTGTGGGAGATCTGGGCTTTCAGGAAGTTGTGGACAACAAATGAAAAACATTTAAATTTCTTTCTTCTGTTCAGAGTCTAAGACTTTAACCAAACAGAACTATTTTTTTATTTGTATGAAGCACAAAGGCAGACTAAGATCAATGGATGTGTTACCTCAAAGTTGCATTCAAATGAGCGATATTTTCATCATGATAAACTCACTGGGATACATTTAGCATGGTAGTAATTCTTCAAATCCAATTTTTAAAAAAAATTAAATTTCTCTTTTTAAAAATCTTCTTACACTTATCAAGGTTACATGAGTAATAACGTGTTTGTAATTCAAATGAAATTTCATAAATCACAGACAACAGATTTGGAGGAAAGGTAGACATTTAATATGGGCAACATTGCTCTGGAAAGGAATTCAATTAAAACATTTATCAGACAGTGTGCTAAGTGAGGGGGATACAATTAATAGAAAATAAAGACAAAGCCTGAACTCAAGGAGCTTACAGTCTAGTAGAGGGGTGGAAGAGGACACACAAAAGGAGTCAGAAAGGTCGGGGGAAAGGACGGAGGTGGGGCATCTTGTTCCATGAAATTGAAACAAGGAAGGGCAACAGAAACAGAGTGGAGTATGCCAAAAAGGTCAGGTTCTGGAATCTAAAAGAAGGAAGGCTAGCAGAGGGCCCAGAGTGGGCATTTAATAAGTACTCATTCATTAATTAATCACTGAACACTAGAAAATGTTCACCCAGATCCCAGCAGCAAAAGGAGACCCCAATACCCCCAACTGTAAACTCTCTTGGAATCCAAGTTTTACCTTACTGCCACCTCTCACTTCTCTAAGTATTTCATCAAGAAAGTCTAAAATGGATGAAGTGTTGCTCTGTGTTTGCCACATTCATGATCCCCATTCAATCCGATCCAAAAAACATTTACTAAGCTCCTGCTGTGTGCCAGGCACTGTGCTAATAAGCACTAGGGATTCAATTAATAAACAGAAAGACAATCTCTTCCCTCGAGGAGCTTGCAGCCTAATTGGGGTAGGGAAGTGCTGTACAAAAGGAGGAAGGAGAGCAGGGGGCAGATCTCGGGATTCTTGTTCCATAGAGCAGCCCGGTGACATTGGTTAAGCTACACTGATTGTTTGAGAAGGGACTCAAACCTTAGTATGTGATTAAACTTATACCCTTTTTTGTGTTTGTGGGGAAATGGGGAAGGTGCTAGAGGCAGGGGGTGGAGATGAGACATTCATAGACTACAGCAACAGAACATTAGAAATAGAAAGGTACTTTGAAATCACTAAAGCAATTCTATTGTTTTACAGAGGAGGAAACTGAGGCCCATAGAGGGGCACTAGCCTATTCAGGCCAGGTCTCTTTACTCTCAAATAGAGATTGAACCATTCCTCTTTAGCTTCTCCCTTTTACCAGCTAGTATTTCTCATATAATGGAGAAGAATGAGAATAAGCTAATAATATACTCCTTACTTTGCTATCAGCAACCTCAGAGGAGTGTTAAGTGAAGAACATTTTTATTGCTTCCTTTAGAGTTGTTTTCTTAGAATTGTCTAGTGGTAGCCAAAGAAATGCATTTAAAAAGGGTTTTCCTCCATCGATGGGAATATAAGGAAGAATACTGACAAATACTAACTATGAACAGATACTTTTTATAGTGCTAGAAGACAGCTTAAAAAGGACTTTGAAAACCAAATAAGAGAAGTGGAGGAAAAATTGGGAAGAGGAGTAAGAGCATAGACTCTCCTTACTTCTTCCTCATAGGGCCCTTCTCTACATTCTCAAGCAGCATCTTTTTGCCAGAAGCTTTCCCTGATCCCTTAACTGATAGTGCCCTCCCTCCAAAACTACCTTTAATTGAACTATTTTGTAGTTACTTTATTTGATAAAGTATTTACTTCATAGTTATGCTATATATATATATATATATATATATATATATATATATATATGTCATATGTAGTTGCTGACTCCCTCATTAGAATGTAAAATCCTTTTAGCTTTGGTTTGTTTCATTCTTTGTACTCGTTTCCCTTAGACTTAGCACATTCCCTAGCACATAGCAGGTGCTTAAGAAATGTTAATATTTTTGTTTACTTTTTGGGGTTTTTTAGATTACTTTTGTTTATTATTAGTTTACATTTCCACAAGATTTTGAGTTACAAATTTTCCCCCTTTCCCCTACGTACCACCCCAAAACAGTGATCCCACTGTATACCCCCTCCCCCAATCTGCTCTCTCCTATATCCTCCCCCATCACTCCTCAGACTTTCTGGCAAGGCAAGATGGATCTCCGTACCCCAGTGCTTCTCTGTATTATTTCCCAGTTGTACAGTTGTATGTAAACAATAGTAATTTTATATATATATATAAAATATATATCTATATTTTTAACATTTGATTGTATAACTTTGAATTCTAGATTCTTTCCCTTCCTCCCTCATCACCCATCCCCACTGGAAAGACAAACAATTCAATATAGGCCATATATGTGTAGTTACACAGAACATCTCCACAATGGACATATTGTGAAAGATTGACTATATTTCCCTCCTTCCTATCCCACTCCCCACTTGTTATATTCTCTACTTTGTCCCTCTCCTTTTACAGAAGTGTGTGCTTCTGACAAACCTCCCCCCCCAAACTGCCTTCCCATCCATCATGCCCCCTCTCATCCCCTCCCCCC
>CM053602.1:11156263-11197070 GCA_028646575.1 Pseudocheirus occidentalis | reverse complement strand
ATTTAGGTATCAGTACCATATTTGTGTCATAGAAAGAATTAGGAAGGACTCCTTCCTCCCCCATCTCCTCTTGCATGGACTATTACAACAGTTTCTTAATTGCTCTTCCTACTTCTATTCCTCCTGAATGCATCTTCCACATATACATTTATATATCCCTGGTCCTACTGTGTCACTCCCTTACTCAACTCATTCAAATTATCAAACTCAAGCTCTTGTGTGGGGGTTGTTTAAAGCTCTTTGCAGTCTGATACCAGCTTCCCTTTCCAGGCTTACTGTATATCTCTACATACCCTGCATTCTAGCCAGATACCTATATGCTGTTTCCACACAGGCCATTCCATGTCCCTTCTCTCTGCCTTTGCAGCCCTATGGTTAGTGTACTTTCTTCTCATAGAATTCTTAAATTCTTTTGAGGCTCAGGTCAGATGCCACCTTCAGTATGAAACCTGTCCTGATCAACCATCCCTACCACCGTATGCCTTAGGATTAACTTTGTTTGTACTTAGCATATATTTTACATCTGGAGCATTGTTTTGAAATAAAAAAGATCTGTGTTCAAGTCTTTCCTCTGACTTAGCAGTGCTCCAAGCAAATTTCTGAGATTGTAGTTTCATAAAGTTGGTGACCTGCATTATTAGAAGGAGTTCTCTCCCCCAGGGCTTGCTTATACCCAGTGCCAGTACAGATCTAGTCTCTATTTCTATTGATTTCTCTGTTTCTTTGTTGTTCCCTTCATGTAGAATCTAAGCTTCCTGAGAAGAAATAAATTTGTTTTGGCTTTTGTTTCCCCAGTACCTAGCATAAGACCTGACATGTGCTAGACACTTAGGAAATGCCTGTTGAATGAAGGGACTTGTCCTGCAATGCATCCTCACTCTCAGATTTCCATGTACAGCCACTACAACTACCCTCATACTAAATTATCTTTCAAAACACACTCCGGTTCTACAAAAAAAAATACCATAAACATCCATCTCTTTAGTAACAATAAGAATCTGAGGTGATCCAAAGGATGATGGAAATATTATTGGTGCATGGAAATTGTCTAAAGCCTATTACCAATAATAACTTGACTGGGAGAAAGTAGCACCATTGAAAATATGTTTGACCAGGGGCAGCTAGGTGGTGCAGTGAATAGAGCACTGACCCTGTATTCAGGAGGACCTGAGTTCAAATCTGGCCTCAGACACTTAACACTTATTGGCCATGTGACCTTGGGCAAGTCACTTAACCCCAACTGCCCTGCTCTCCCCCCTCCAAAAAGAAAAAAAAGAATAAAAAAAAAGACAAAAATTCTTGACCAGAAAAAGACATGATTCAGTTCTATATAGTGAGAGTGTGAAATTAAAAACTACAGTGGAAAGTAAGCTTCTAGAGGAAATGTAAAGAAAAAAAATGTCTTTACATTTTTTCCTATGTATCCATAGGACTTACTCTAGTGCCTTGCACATAGGACGTGCTTTAAAAAAGTTTGCTAAATTGAATCGATTTGATAAATTCAAGTGTTGCACTGACTGGTACATACAAAATGTTAAAAGAAAACAAAATGCAGAAAGTTTCTGCAGTACATTTGGTATATCCACTGTGGAGGATTAACCAGAAGACGTGGCTGAGAAACACACAGAGTGAGGCAGAAGGTACCAGGGAAGGGAACAGTCATCATGAAAAAGTTATAGGCTCATGTAGCTAAAAATAAGAATCAGCTTAGAAGACTTCATGGGAATTTAAGGGAATGTAATTTTAGCTGAATAATAATCCTTCCGTTTGCACTATCAGCCCATCCGCAGAATTAGGGTTGCAGTTAGGGGTAATTTGAACTTCAGTTCCTAGACTCCCCTTTCCATGCAGATTATCCTCTCTGCTCTTTCACCCTTTATAAATGAAGAACATTAGTATTTTGCAAAGAGAACATTTATGGACTTGTTTCAGTCAATAAAATTAAGAATAACTGATAGCAAATTTAAAAGTAAACAGTATGGTGGTTAGGTATTTTTCATTATTTTTCTTTTAGGATTCTTAAATTTTTAAATTTCTTTCATTCTTAAAAAAATAATTATGCTGAGATATATTTTTCATGGGCAGTAAAGAGTCAGTATGACATATTCATATCAGAAAAACAGCTCAAGCTAATTGCCTGAACACTGAATTTTTTTTTCTTCTAGCTCTTCATTTCTTCAGCTATGGTTTACAAATTATACAGCTCATTTTCCTAATTCAATTATTGATCTGCCTTCATAACATTTGTTAATTTTTTTGAATGAGTCCTATGAGAATTGATAGTAACTTTCTTAAGCACTCTTAATGGCACAAAGTAGTATAGAATTAATGGAAGAAACAGTGTAGCTATGTTCCTTAGGAAGAAGTAATGCCTGTATTGTATAGGAATACATTGAAGAGGAAAAAAATCCTAACATGTGGCATCATGGTATAGTAGATAGAGAATTCCCTTTGGAAGTCTGAAAAGTAGGGTTTAAATCCCACTGGTGATACATATTAGCTCTATGATCCTGGGTAAGTCATTTAACCTTTCAGTGCTCTAAACAACTCTCTAAAGCTATACATTGCAGACTTCTATTAGTCAAGTGAGTTTTCTAGTTTTGGAGTTCTGTTCATCAGTGAAATCACAGGTGTTCAATACCTCTCCCTATCCTTATATTAACTCCACTGAGGAAAGAATGCTGAACATGGAGTCAAAGGAGTTGGGTTTGAATTTCTGCTCCACTACTTATTTACTTAAGTGCTTATGAATATTTTATTTAATGTTGTACTGGTCACATTTTTTTGAGAAATGCTTCATGCTACTCTTTGGTTGAATGTCCAGTTTTAAATTTGATAATTAAGCTCTAGATTGTAGGATGTTGTTTGGGCCTGCATTTTGATGACTTTTGCTTTACAAAAGTGATATTGAAATTTTCTTCCCTTTATACATGAAAGTTTTTCTCCTGGTTGCTTATAAATTTTGTTGATTGTCATTAAAATAGTTCAATTTAACTACTCTGTTTCTTGTAGGTATGATCTTCAGCATGAAGATCAGTGGTTTGTTTTTGTTTATTTTTATAAGTTTTGGCAAGTTTTCTTGTATTTTTTCTTGCTTTATGATATTTAATATTTTTGATTTGTCATTTTTTCTATACTACTGATCCTAAAATTATGTCTTTACATCCTTTATTTAAGGTCAATCACTTTGGCTTCTGTTAAAATCATCTCTTCCTTAAACTTTGTTTCTTTTTGCTCCTCTTCTGCCACATTTTTTTTTATATCAGTATTTTCGTGTTCCAAATCTGTTCATTTTTTTCACTTCCATACAGAGACTGCATTGTAGATTCATTTTTTCTAATCAAATTGATTTTTAAATTCTCCGTTCAGGACTCTAAATTCTGGCATATGCTTCCTAATATCTTCTTTTATGGATTTATTCATGTTTTGAACCTGTCTGGTGTTTTTTTCTTCTTGTTTCATATGGTCTTCAGAGCAGGTAGGAAGGGTTTTTCAGGCAGAATCTTTTCAACTTTCTGACAAGGCTCAAATAAAAAAGCAACAAGTTTTCAGTCCCCACTTTCTATTAATATTACTACTACTGTACTTTTATAAATTGGACTTCCAAATACGATGACCTAGAGGAGTTAAAACTGGGGCCATGTTGGAGGGCTTAGTTGAGTTGTTGTTCAGTAATTTTCTATTTCTAGTCAGTAATATTTGTTTCAGTAATTTTTAAATATTCTCTTAAGCCTGGGCATGGTCAGTGTTTGATGCTTACTATGGGGAGGAAAGGAGTTTGGGATGTTGGCAAAGTCTACGTATATGGTGGGGCCTAAGCCTGTGAGTTAGCTGGTGTTGGTGCTGTGAATTTGGAGATTAATAGGAAAGAATTACTGAATGAATGCTTTAAGGATTACAATTCTCCATTGTTAATTCATAAGGATTTTATCATATTTGATATTCTCTTTTCTTTTTCCTGTGGAGTAAGTTGTACATGCTCTATATTTGGCATACACTATATTTTTTTAGGATTAGAGAGTAAAAGATACCTGAAGAGAGTGAGTAGTTTGTCATTTTGTATGTCATGTGACCCAGATGTCATTTTTTTCCATCTTTTCCACTTGTAACAGTATAAATGTTTATCTCAGAACTGTTTTTATTTTTACTTCTCTGAGTAATATTGATTTTATGTACTTCACCTATTCCAGAGCATGATCTCTGGAGTTCTGCTTTGGTCAATGGAGCACATTATCAAGGCAGCATTGCAGGAAGATAGTTGTAGGTATAATGTACTCTGTGAATTTATGCTCACATACTCACCAGTTTGGGGCAGCTGGGTGGTGCAGTGGCTAGAGTGCTAAGCCTGGAGTCAAGAAGGCTCATCTTCCTGAGCTAAAATCTGGCCTCAGACACTTATTGACTATGTGACCCTGGGCTAGTCACTTAACTTTGTTTACCTCAGTTTCCTCATCTGTAAAGTGAGCTAGAGATTGGATTGGCAAAACATTTCTGTATATTTTCTAAGAAAACCCCAAATGGGGTCACAAAGTGTTATACTCACCTGGAAAATTACTGAACAACAACTGAACTAAAGTCCCCGACATGGCCCTAGGTGATGGGTTTAACTCCTCTGTGTCATGGTATTTGGAGGTCGGGTTTAGAAGGATAGAGTTGATTCATTAAATTCTACAAGTACTTATTTGTCAAGTGTTCTAGGTAAGCCAGGTACTACCTTATACAATAGAGATAAAGAGAAAAATCAAGCAGCCACTGTTCTCAAGGAGCTGCCATCTTACTGGGGAGTTCGCGTTTCCCTACATTTATTACCTTTGATAGATTACTTCCTAGTATAATGCCTGTAGTATCTGAGAGGAGAGAAACTGTGCTTGGAAGCTTTTCACATTTGTTACGTTCATATGACCTTCAGCAATTTATTTTTTTAATAGAGTTCTTTCCCCAATAGGGTTTTCTTAGGTATATCAAAGACTAGGTTGCCATATGTTTTCCTTTGAAGTATTGTTTATCTGTTCTGTCCCATTTGTCAATTCTTCCATTTTTCATATGTCACTGGGTGACTTTGATTACTGCATTGTTACATAATTTGACATCTGGTAATGACAAACTCCTTTCATTACTGTGGTTTCATTCTTTCTCTAGGTATTCTTCTGTCTTTTCTAGATTTTTATATTTAAATCTCTTATCCCAGTTAGTATTCACTAGGGCATATGATTTAAGATGTGGCTCTAGATCCGTTTCTTGCCAAATTACCAACCCAATTTCCCAAGTGTATTTGTTAAATAAAAAATACCTTCATCAGTTTTTATTTTCTTTTCTAAACGTTTGTCAGAGATTCAGCTTGTCTATTTGTTAAGAAGCTTGATGTATCCAATTTAGTCCATTGGTCTATTTATTTTATGCCTGGTACTAGATAGTTCTGATGATAAATGTTGGTCATATGTTTTAAATTCTGAGAGTACAAGACCCCATTTCTCAGTATACCCCCTAATATTCTTCTTTGCTTGTTTTTACACATAAATTTAATTATAATTTATCTAGTTCTATAAAGAATTCCATCAGTATTTAGATTGCTATCCCATTAAATATATAAATTAATTTGGAGAATATTGTCCTTTTAGCTGTATTATTCCTCCACTTGTTTAGGTGCTCCTTTATTTTTCAATTATCCTTACGCAGGTCCTTGTGCCTTCCTAGGAAGGTTAATTCCCAAATATTTGATTGGTTTTGTTGTTATTCTAAGCAGGGTTTTATGTTTCCCTGTGCCTTTTCACTAGTAGGCAAATAAATTACACAAATATTTTTTGTGTGTTAATGTTATTTCCTGTAACTTGACTGAACTCACTCATTATCTCCATGCCTTTGGTTGACACTCTCCTATCATCTGTAAGTACTGATATTTTGACCTGTTGATACTTCCCAGCGTCGATCTCTTTAGTATCTTTTATCTGCCTTTTCAGTTGCTAGAATTTGTAATATTATCCCACATAAAAGTGGTAAGAACTTGCCTTCTTGCTTTGTACCTGTTTTGATGGAAATGAATGCAGCATTATTAAGCCCTTACCATGTACAAAGCCCTGTGCTGGGAATCCAGACAGAAAGTCAGCTAGTCCCTGCCCTCACATTCTAATGGGGGAGATCAGACATAGGGAAGGTTTCAGCTGCAAATCATATGTCTTGACTCTACTGGTCCTTAAGCAGGTGCTCAGGCCTCTTCATAGCATCATGGACACTGATAAAAGCATATGACTTTCTCATGCTGAGCCATTTGACAGTGGCAAAAACTTTCTTTTCTGGGTCTTCAGTAGCTGCTACAGCACTTACAGGAGTGATAGGTCTCTCCATTTCTGATAATATTGACCCTTGGCTTAAAGAAAACACGTTGTATTGAGGAAAAAATTCTGTATAAACATCCTTTGGTCAAACTGTTGCAGGCCCGAGGCCACATATTGCTCCTCAGATCCTCAGGTGCAACACTTTGAATCCAAATTGTACCATATCTGGTATCTAACTAAACTAGTTAAAATTTTATTGATTTTCTCTTGATTTCAGTTTAATTGGTTTCCTTTGTAATCCTATGTATTTAACGTCCTTCATTAAAAAAAAAGATCCGAGGAGTTCATAGGCTTCTTCAGATTGCCCAAGGGACTCTGAGAGTAGAAGTTGAAGATAATGTATATGTCTGTTTTGTTTGAAGGTATTTCATCTCCTAGGAGTTTTCCTTTACTAATTAAATCACAATTTCAAGACACATTTGATGATTTTTTAAATGATTTATCTGTTAGGGAATCATGTTTGTTTTCTACATTTGTATTAATTCCCTAAATATCTTAGATATCAGACTTTTGTCAGAGACATATACTGCAAAGCTTTGGGTTTTTTGCCAGTTCAATGTTTCCTTCTTAATTTGAACTGTTATTTTTTGTGCAAAAATATGTCAATTTTATTTAAGCAAAATTTGTTTTATTGTTTATGATCTTTACTTTCATCTAGTCAAGGACTTTCATTTGATCTGTAGTGTTAATTGGTGTCTCCTTCCCTTCCACTACATTATGTTTGAAATGAATGTTTCATACATATGCACCAAATGGTATAGCATCTAAATATTTAAATGAAAAGTTAAATAAATATCAGGGAGAAATAAGAATAACAGGCTGTGATTCTTAGAGATGTATGCTCATTTCAGCCATACTGGTTGTCATGCCCTGCACAAGCTTCCACAGCCTAGACCCAATCTGGTCTCTGGCCCTGAGGTGCAGAGGTGGCATTTGCTGTCAGGTCCTTCTGTCGTTTAGGGCAGCCTTGCTGCTGGTAGCATGGCATTGAGGGGAAGTTGAGAGGAGGGTGTCAGTATTGATTCCTGTTTTTTCCCTTTATCTTCTTGTGGGTTCTGAGCATCATAGAAGATGGAGCCTGCTGATGTTGCTTTACCTTTGGCACTCAATTCTTGTTTTGAAGGAGTTTGAGATGTTGTGGGGATCAGAGAAAAGATCTAGTCTGCCATTTGTTGCTCACGTGACCCAATATTTTTTGAGTTCTCAGATGTCAAAAAAAAAGATTTAATGAGCAAAGCCAAATGATGAAAACAGCCTTTTACATAATACTTACATATGTATTAATCTACTTTTTGCAAATTTTCAAATCACATGCTTGCTTTCATGAGAAATGCTGGCGAGAGACTAATTTTCAGTTTCTTTGTCACTTTTGACAAAGAAAAGTATTACAAATACAAAGAAAACTACCTTTGAAAAGGTAGTTTTGCGTTCTTGTAAATATAGTAGATGAAAACTGCGCTACTTAAAATGATATAGAAGGTGATAAATTCCTACTGCTGTTAAATTAGTGTGAATAGTTTTGATAATTGAGAAATAGAGACAAAATTACGTAGAAAATATGTAAGAACGAAGAAAAATGCCCAGGAAAAGTGACTCCAGGAAAGAAGCCATCTAAAGGAATTTGTAACATGTGCTACTTAGGAAAAGAGAGGAAAAAAGATAATGAGTTTGCAGTGAACTTGAAATCTTTCTTTCTGGAGAGGACACAAGTTGGTATAATATTATTACCATGTAAGGGCTATTAAGTTTAACTCTCCAATTCTTCAGGCACTTGGGAAACCACTCAGTGCACAGAAGTAAGAATTGATCATTCCAGTGGCATGAGATAATTTTGCACTAGAAAATGTAGTTCAGACTTCAGAATGACTCATAATACTAATACAACAATATTGTCTACACACAATTAAGAGGTTAAAGGGTAATTTTGTGATAGCATATCAAAAGACATCCCTGGAGAATATCCTTTTCTCAATACACACTCTCTTTCTGTCTCCCTCTTTCTCCCTCTCTGTAATTCCTAATTCTTTCCCTAATTCCTTCTCCCTAATTCCCTAATTCCTTCCTTTCAGTGGCCACTGAAATGGTCTTCCTACTCTAGTTCTTCATGTCATGGCTTTCAAATTAATCTTCCTACTGCATTAATCTGATTGTGTCACTCTCCTGATCAGAAGCTTTCAGTGGCTCGCTATAAGACAGATATTGTTTTCATAATTTTCTTATATAGCTCTCCCCTTCCCCAATTTATCTTCTACTTATCATATTTGATCTTTAAAAATGTTTAGTTCTTCTAGGAATTCTTGTTGGACTTGTGACCAATGAGCATGGGGGGTAGGGGAGGAGAGGGGACAGGCTTTGCTTGTAGATGTTTTTAAGTCATTGTCTATTGTGTTTGTTTCTTTCCTGTTAACATGGTAGCTTTTATGGTTAAGTTCATTTTTTTTGTTTGCTCATTTTTCCAGTTGGCTTATTAATTTCATACTAAATGGTGGCACAGTGGATAAGGTGACAGGCCCACAGTCAGAAAGACTCACCTTCCTGAGTTCAAATCTGGCCTCAGACACTTAATAGCAATATGACCTTGGGCTAGTCATTTAACCCTGTTTGCCTCAATGTCCTTATCTGTAAAATGATTTGGAGAAGAAAATGACAAACCACTGTAATATCTTTGCCAAGAAAACCCCAAATGGTGTCCCAGAGCCAGAGATTCCTGAAATGCCTGAACAACAACAACAGTTTTGGGTAATGCTTGTATATGAGGGAGATCTATCATTTGAGCTTCTGTCTTTTATGTCCTTCTGTTGCTTTCACAGCTTGTTCTGGCAACCTGTAAGTTTTAGTGTTTCTACACTGGTGTCATCCAGTAAGTGGTTTGTTCACTCCCCTCATGGTCTGAGCTCTGCAAATTCCTGACCCATTTGGGGTCTGTTGGCTTATGTGTGGTTGTGTTTCCATAGACTGCTGCCGGGCTCAGTCCCAGTTAGCCCACTGAGAGAATCTGCAAGTTCAGAGCAACTGAATTGCTAACTCCTTTGGGCTTCGGGCTTCCTGCTCCACTTTATTCCACTGAATGGTTATATGTGAATCTAAAGGTTAGAACTGAGTGCCCCACATCTGTTAGGGGGATCCCAGCCATGTTTTACAGAATTCTTCCTTGCTTGTTACATAAATAGATCCCCTATTTCCTTGTGACTGCTCCTTTCGCCCTGTAATTGTGACCCATAACCAGGTAACAGTTAACAGAGGTGCCTGATGGCACTTGTTCCCGTGCCCTATTCTAGTACAGGAATCCCCTGGGATCTCTTTCTGCTCATATATTCAATCACCTGTGTTTCGGCACCAGGCTGGTATTCACCAGTGTTGCCAGTACCACAGCCCTTTGCCACTTCAGCCTGTTGTGACACTGCTGTTATCCTGTGCTACTGGCCAGCCCCTACCCCAGTGTCCAAGGATCTCTGTGTCTTTCTCATCTGCCCGAGGCTGGAAAAATAAAATAACTCACTGAGACCATTTCTTGGTATTCCTAATGAGAATTCAGCTTGGCAGGTTTTCTAGGATTTCGGGGGGGGGGAGGGGAGAAAGGGGCAACATTGAGAGAACTAGGCAAAAATGATGGCTTTCATTTCTTGACTCTGCCAAAATATGAGTTTTTTTTGTATCAAATCTCTTATCCAGAAATAAGTTCCAAAAATACAAAAATGTTTTCCTTTATTGTGTTAGGCAATGGCTTTATGGTCAGCTAAGGTCATGAAAAGGTCCTTTACTGGTGCTCTTCAGACATACTACTGGGTATCTCAACGTCATCACAGCTTCCTCTGCCCAGATGCATCTCCATATGGACATGGTAGAAGTGGGGAACATCTTACTTAGTATTCTTCCTTTAGTATGGCCAAATAAACCTACTTTGTTAACTGGTGAGTGCTGTACTAGTATTCCATTCCCTTTAGTTATTGGATACAACTTACCAATGAACCTGCCTAGAGAAAACTCAGCCCACTAAATAAATAAAGGATATTCTTTGGATACTTTAATGAATTTGGGGGCTTTAGCTCTAAATATTTCTCCATGTAGAGATCGTATCTGTTGACTGAACTGTCTGTAATAACTAGAGTAGGTGACTGGGGCTTAGTCCTAGAATTTAGGGGCCACTCGTATCACTTACACATCTTTAGCAGCATGAAAACAACTTAACCTACTAATAATGGGATGCTCCTGATAGAAAGCATCCTTCCTCCCCTCCAGCACTATCCTACTCCCCTTTGAAGTTTCCCCCAGCACAGGGAAACTTGTGTTTCCCTACTTACTGTGTTCCCTACTTACACACAGTAACCTCCATCTAAATGTGTCTTTAAAAGTTCGTTTGTGGCAATCTTTTATGCTCCTTGTCCCTAGTGCCAAAAGTGCTGCCTATCTGATCAGGATATAAATATTACATTGCAACTGTCCCATCACAAAGTTTCTAAGGGCAATTCAGCTGTCTTTGAATCAGTTCCACAACAGGATCGGACAAAACAGAAGTTCAGGTTTTTCCATTTTTTTTTATCAGAAGTAGAAGAATGTATCTTAAAATATTAGGAGTGCTGGAGAATGAAACAAAGCTCTACAAACTACAAAACATCCCTGAATTCTTTTCACTGAACCACTGCGTTGAGATAATTTATTCCTTGTTAATATCAAGTTATCTTTTTTCAAAGATCAGTATGTTTTATATTTAGAGCTGGATGATCATAGAGTTCAACTTCCTCATTGTACACACTTAGGAAATAAACACAGGAAGATTAACTGACTTGCCCGAGGTCACACAGCTAGGAAGTATGGGAAAAGGACTGAATCTCTTGCCTACTGACTTCAGGTTCAGCAATTCTCACTACTGCCATGTTGCTCCTCCACACAAATAGCATGTATGAGATATCATTGCTTCATGTGCTTCGAAGGATCTGCCTTAATTTTCCTAACGTACCAAGTGGTAAAAGAACTATTACTCAGTGAAGTAAGATTTTTTTTGTCTCTACCTTGATCCAGTATTTATACTTCTATTGCCATATTAACCAATTTAACCAACAAGGATTTAGTAAGTGCTGCCAATGTGCATGGCACTGGAAAGCCAAAAATATTATATAAAAGTCCAAACATTAAACTGCCCCTGTCCTTAATGATCTTCCCTTCTAATGGGGAGATTCAACAAATAAACAGATAACATATACATATGTGTGTATGCTTATTTGATAATATCAGCCTTAGCAAAAATGTCCTGTCACTAAGCTCCCTGAGTCCTTGGATTGTGCTTCTGACTTGTTGAATTGGATTGAATCTCTGCTACTTTCATTAAAAGTTGATTTTATTCTTTATCCTTAAGATAACAGAACAAAAAATTTCATCGGTGAAATTAAAATCCAGAATATGGATGGTTCTCAGTTATCTGCAGTGATTAAGGAAGTTGGAATTCATTGCTAATCTCCAGAGGTCCCTTTAAAGCTTTATTTTTAACACAGCTCTTGGCCATAATAAATAGCAAGCTGGATAGGTTTGCATTTTACCTTGTTTACCTTTCCCTCCCTCTCTTCTGTTGGGGGGAAAGTGGGGGGAAAGGAGCATGAAAAAGGTGGACATCTGGGCTGAGTGCAGAGGCAATAACAACATGGGACAATTAGACAAATTGAATAAGCCTTTCCTGAATAAACTAGGGTTTCTTGGGCTTGGACTGAGCAGTTTTCTTTCAGCTAGATCCTCTAAGGACTTAGGACTTAAGTTATATTTAGGTCTCCAGTGTTTTAAAAATCATTTTTAATATGCCTTACTCTGTTACTTTCCCTGAATTACTTTTGAGTGCTGCCTAAGTCAATTTGAAAACTTTTCTTCAAGACTTTTCTGTTTGCTGTTGTGTTATCTGTAATTTGCATTCATAAACCACGTAACTGCATATCATTCATACAGTGTGTCTAGGAAGGAAACCAGGAGAATGACTTTGCCTTAACATGACATGGCTCACTTTGTTTCAGGTCTCTTTTGTTCTGTGAGCCACTAAATGAAAGATTCAAACGCCAAAGAGCCTTCAACTTTAGATGCTCTACAGGGGACAGTAGAAACATCCATCCAAAGGTAAGCAGACACCTTCCCCCAAGGAAAGGCTGCCTGAGTCTTGAGCAAGCTGAAGGAATGATTGAGAACCCAAAGATCTAGCTGGCCCTTCTTCTGGGACTTTCCCTTCAGGTGAGAGTACTCAGTACTGCATATATCTGATGATAATCACAGATGTAGAATCTTTTCTTCATTTTTTAGAGATGCTGGGGGGGGTGGAATTTGATCTAAGGTTTCACTTCATACATTTAAATTTTTGCCTTTATTAATTTGTTTGTTTACTTTTAATTCACAAGATTCTGTTCCACAATCCCTTGAGTTTCACATTTTCTCCTCTTCTCTCTCCCCTCCCCCATGGCAATATGCAATCAAGTATAGGATCTGCAAATACTTTCACATTAGACAGTAGTCTGGTTGTATAGGAGGGTTGTAACCAATGGAGTGAACAATGGGAAAGAGGAAACAAAAACAAACATGGAAAAGAAAGAGAGCAGGTAGTGTACTTCAATCTGCATCCCAACTCTGTTCTGTCTAGTTCTTTCTCTGAACGTAAACATCTCTCCCCATCATGAGTCTTTTGGAGTTGTCTTCTAACCCTGCATTGCTGAGAAGAGTCCAGTCTATCAAAGTGGGTCGTCATACATACAACGTGTCTGTGATTGTGTACACATTTCTCCTGGTTCTGTTCTTCTCACTCAGCATCAATTTGTATAAGCCTCTCCAAGTAAATATGAAGTCCATCTGATAGCACAATAGTATTCCATTACATTCATATACCACAACTTGTTTAGCCATTCCCCAATGGATGGGCATCCCCTAAATTTCCAATTCTTTGCCACCACAAAAAAAGAGCTGCTACAAATGTTTTTTGTAGATATGGGTCTTCCTCCCACTTCTATGGTCTCTTTGGGATACAACCCTAGAAGTGGTATTGCTGGGTCAAAGGGTATGAAATTATTTATAGCCCTTTGGGCATAGTTCCAGATTGCTCTCTAGAATGGTTGAATCAATTCACAACTCCACCAACAATGTATTAGTGTTCCAATTTTCCACATTCTCTCCAGCATTTATCATTTTTCTGCTTTGTCGTCTTAGCCAATCTGACTGGTGAGATGTGGTACCTCAGGGTTGTTTTGATTTGCATTTCCCTAATCAATAGTGATTTAGAGCATTTTTTTCATACGCTTATAGATATCTTTCATTTCTTCCTCTGAAAACTGCCTGTTCATATCCTTTGACCATTTATCAATTGGGGAATGACTTGTATTCTTATAGATTTGACTCAATTCTCTGTATACTTTAGAAATGAGGCCTTTATCAGAGACGCTGGTTGTAAAAATTCTTTCTCAGTTTTCCACTTCCCTCTCAATCTTGGTTACGTTGGCTTTGTTTGTACAGAAACTTTGCAATTTAATGTAATCAAAATGATCCATTTTGCATTTTATAATGCTCTCTAATTCTTGATTGTTCATAAGGTCTTCCTGTCTCCATAAATCTGACAAGTAGACTATTCCTTGCTTTCCCAGATTGCTTTCAGTATCAGCCTTTATACCTAGATCATGCACCCATTTAAACTTTATTTTGGTATACAGTGCTAGATAATGGTCTATGCCCAGTTTCTGCCATACTATTTTCCAGTTTCCCAGCAGTTTTTGTCAAATAGTGAGTTCTTATCCCCAAAACTGGGGTCTTTGGGTTTATCAAACAGTGGATTACTATAGTCATTGGCTGCTGAGTCTAGTGTACCCAGTCTGTTCCATTGATCCACTACTCTGTTCCTCAGCCAGTACCAAGTAGTTTTGATGACTGCTGCTTTATAATACAGATTAAAATCTGGTATGATTAGGCTACCTTCCCTAGAGTCTCTCTTCATTAATTCCCATGATATTCTGGTCTTTACTCTGTGATCCTTTGGAGGGTAAATAAGGATAATTGCCATTTCTAAAGAGCTTGATGGCTTGCAAAGTATTTTTTATGCATTATCTCATTAGTGATTCAAAGCACCCCTTCTAAGGTGTATTCACCCAGGGTTGTTCACCTTTTTTGTGTCATGGATTCCTTAGGCAGTCTGCTGAAGTTTCTGAACCCTTTCTTGGAATCATGTTTCTAAATATATGAAATAAAATAGACATTGTTAAAAGAAAATAAATTATACTGAAACACAACTATCAAGATATTTTAAAAAGTAAGGTCACAGAGCCCAGATTAAGAACTCCTGTACCAATCTCATTTTAGAGATGAGGACACAGGGGCGGCTAGGTAGGGCAGTGGATAGAGCACCGGCCCTGGAGTCAGGAGTACCTGAGTTCAAATCCGGCCTCAGACACTTAACACAAAAAACTAGCCATGTGACCTTGGGCAAGTCACTTAACCCCAACTGCCCTCAAAAAAATAATAATAATAAAAACA
Organism: Pseudocheirus occidentalis; assembly: GCA_028646575.1. Classification (NCBI taxonomy): domain Eukaryota; kingdom Metazoa; phylum Chordata; class Mammalia; order Diprotodontia; family Pseudocheiridae; genus Pseudocheirus; species Pseudocheirus occidentalis. The sequence goes on along the minus strand of CM053602.1, from coordinate 11,182,254 downwards.
GAGATGAGGACACTGAAGCTCTGGGAAGTTGTAATGTACTCAAGGTCATAGAGATTTCTCTTAACAACAAGCCCAGAATTCATATCCCTGTCCAATACAGAGACAGAGACTGAAGCAGATAGGTAGTTTGAATAGTAGATAGAGCAATAGCCTTGGAATCAGCAACTCTAGCCCCATGTACTTATAATGTGTTTCACTCCGGCCAGGTCACTCTTTGCTTCAGTTTCCCAATCCATAAAATGGGCATAATAGCACCTACTTCTCAGAGTTGTGAGGAGAAAATTAGATAACATGAAAAGCCCTTTGCAAAACTTAAAGCAGTAGATGATAGAACCCCAAAACTGATTAATCCACTTTCCTAAGAGTCATCTTAATTACACAGAGTTAGGGATACCTGCTATATCTAGGTTCTTCCAACCCAGTGCAACTGTGTAGCAAGAGACTAGCTAATAGAACAAAAATGTATTTGTGGTATGGTCTGATTTTTCTTGTTCAACACCAGTATCTGTTCACTATTGGGTAAAGTCTAAGTTGGTAATAAAATGTACAGGTCAGATTTCTGTAAATGATCATAAGCGATGTTTGTCTTCCTGGACTTGTCTTGTGCTTCCCCATAGTCCTATATCTTCCAAAGGGGAATAACAAAGTCCTTTTCAGTATCCAATGTTCCCAGTGTCCTATAGTTCCAAGTCTCCTGATCTAGACCTGGACCCACTTGTATTAAATCACAACTCTTCTTCTGCTCTTTCTAGATTCTCTTTTTTCCTCACCCTTATTAAAAAGATGTTCATAGTCCTTTGTTATTTAGGTTTGGAAATACTGAAGCATAGTCACTGAAAACTGACTCAGTTGGATTTTTGTTTATTTTCATTGTTTGGGATTATATACTTTACAGCTAGAGCAGTGATTTAATCTGTGATCCCATGAAACACTGTGTTCCTTCTCAAGATGTAGAATCAGCCATTTTGTTAATTTGGGAATTTGTTACCAGTATCTTCTTTTGTTTTTCAATTTGAGTGTGAGAGGAAGAGGGGATTTAGGTTTAAGGTTCTCTTCCCTCTACTCCTTTATCCCCCATGAGAAAAGAACAGAAGGAAGGTCAGAAGAATCATAGACAAGTAAGACAGCTTTGAAATTTACATTATGGGGTGGCTAGGTGGTGCAGTGAATAGAGCACTGGCCCTGGAGTCAGGAGGACCTGAGTTCAAATCCGACCTCAGACACTTAACACAAAAAACTAGCCATGTGATCTTGGACAAGTCACTTAACCCCAACTGCCCTCCAAAAAAAGCCAAAAAAAAAAAAGAAAGTTACATTTTTGAAGTTATTACATACTTTAAAAGTATAGCATGCTCTGTATAATGGAGATTCACAGTTTCATTTACAATTCTCTCCTGTTCCCCAGTATATATGGAAATGCTCATTTTATTTGGTGTTTTTAAGTTGCAAGGAAGGAAAAATAAAGTGTAAATTTTTTTCAGAAAAATTGCTTTACCAGCTTCCTCCAGAAATTTCTTCTGAAAAGAGAGACAAATGAAAAGAACCCAGTGTGACAAGGAATCCAGTTGTTTCTGATACCTTTTCTTCTGCCCGGTCGGTTAAGTGTTCCCCACTGGGCTTTTCATATTGACTTGATAGGAAGAAAGGATGCAGTCCTTTCTGGCTGAGCCAAGAAGGCTAGTGAAGAAATGTTCACTCTCTGTTTTGTCAATTCATACAGAGTTTGACTTGAAAGAAATAGTCGAAAGCAAAGAAAATTCATATTTTGTAGTGCCTTGAAGTGGATCATGGCTCCTGGGAGCAGTGGAGTAGGAAAATTTAGATAGAATTGAAATGATCATTTTCTTCCAAAAATTTAAATCCATTTCAGGTGACACATCTGGATCTACTTTATGACATGGACTGATTTTATATGTATGTGAAGGGAGAAATTAAACTCATGTTGAAATAGGCTTATTTGCACTAGTGACTTTTTAAAAGGAATTAGAAAAATCTGTTGAATCTAACTACTATCTAGGCATAGAAATTTGCATCTGGGATGAGCCATGATTTCATTTTTATGAAATATGGGTTCCTTTTGGTTGGACTTGAAGTTCAAGATTAAGATCAACTCTTAAGCATAAAGATAAATTTGTTTTAAAAAATTCTTATCAAGAAGCTGCTGCCATAGGTAGCTGGGTGAATACTAATATGATTGCAATTTCAGTCACCTAGAATGAAAGCAAGAATCTTTACCTAGGGAGGTTTTTCAAAGTTATAGCATGATGATAGTTTTTCTTCCTTACATTCCCATTATTTGAGTTACAGTGCATTATTTCACATATCCCCAATCCAGGACAATTTAAAATCTACTGGTATTTTCAGTGCTTTTGTGTTTTAATGATGTGCCAATTCATCAGGAGATTAATAGAGGCATTTTATTTATACTAAGAACTTTGAAATTTGAAAGTGTATGGCACTGTATTGATTTGAATTAGTCATTTAGCAGAGTGAATTATCTAATGAAATATTTTAATAGATTTACAAGCATTAGGATTTACATTTAATTCTAGCCTTAGTTAAAAATAGCTTGTGTATAGGTTCTTCTGAAATATGGTTATTTATGGAAAGTTAAACTAGGAGTAAGAAAATTGCATTATATTCAATTTAGCTTAGTATAATATTGGCAAGAAAAATTCTCTTCACTATAATCAAGAATATTTTCATATACACATAATTATATATATGAATTATTCATGTATGTTCACCTAAATGAAATATCTTGGGATGACAATATTTTCATTAAGCAATTTAAAATACATTTCCTATTTCTAACTTTAGCAAGTGCCTTATAAATGAAAGATTCTCCATTACCAAACAGAGTAAGGCACTTCACAGAATCAGAGAAACTCAACATTGGAGGGGATCTCAGAGCCCATCCCTTCTTTGGTATAACTGTAAGGGCTTCTTCTATATCAGGCTGAATTTGGAGTTCGACGACTGAGCTTCACACCCTAGATCTATCAGTTAGCACCTGTGTGACTTTGGGAAAGTCAGTTAACCTTTCTGAGCCTCAGTTCCTCATCTAGAAAAGAGGAATCTGAATAAATGGCTTCTGAGCTCCCTCCTGGTATACTCTGTCCTCCTAAAGGAGTCCTCCCACCTTTGCTTGAAGGTCTTTAATGAAAGGAAATGAGTTCTCTGCCTCCTGGATCAGGCATCCCCTTCCATTTTGTAACAGCTGGAATTGGCAGGGACATTTCCTTTATATCAGGCTTAAATTTATTTCTTTGCAACTCCCACTACTGGCTTCCACAGTTCTGAATTCTAAGACCAAGCAGAGTAATCTAATTGCCCTTCCACATGATAACCTTTCAAATAGTTCACAATGACTCTCATGACCTCCCCTGGCCCCACATAATGTCTCCACTTTTCAAGGCTAAACATGTTAAGTTCCTTTCATCAGTCCCCGTATAGCATTATGTCAAGGTCCTGCACCATCCTCCTGCCCTTCTTTGGGCTATTTATTGTAATGGCAATGAAATTTGGAGATGCTCCTGTATTGACTTGGTTTTGGGGTTGAGTGTTAAAACCCAGAGCTTGTGAATCCCACTTGTGGGATGGACTTGTTGAAGTGAAGAGAGAAGGCTGAACTGGGAGGAGAATTGAGAGAAAGGCCCAAGCCCAGAGAAGGCCAGTAGGACTTTTGGAGAGTAGTATCCAGTGGATACTGAGTTGCTGAGAAAGAGACTGCTGAGAGCCCATTGGAGCTGCCCAGGACTTTTGAGAACTGCCACCCGGAGCTGCCAAGAAGCAAGGAGGCATGGCTGTGATGCCGGTATTTTGTCTGTCTGTTTTGATGTTGTTTTGCCAGATTCACCTGATGGTGGACAGTGCTGCTGTTGTAGAGGTCCTAGAACCAGGTTGTTGGTTCAGAAGCCCTGAAGGAGGATTTTCTTGTGGTACCTTCACAGGAATCCTGGAAGAGGGCCTTGCTGATGTTTTCAGGAGTTCTGGGACTGTTCTACAGGCATAGAGTAACTTGATGAGGACACTGTCTATGGTTTTGTTGAGCCTTATCTCCCCAGGAACTGAGATTGCTGAGGGCTTTCCTTGGGTCAAGATGAAAGAAGGGCCTTTCCTTGGGTTTCCAGTGCTGAGATGTTATCTTGACCTTGTTATGGCTTAAGGGTGGATGGCTTTTTGTGTTCTCCTGCCCCTTTTGACAAAGTGCTTGGTGTTAATGGATGGTATTGTAATTACTTTGTGTCCAGGGGTGGGAAACCTTTGGCCTTTTTGTGCTCTGTGATTGACCAAATGAATGTACTTTATAATTGGAAACTGATCTCTATTTGAAAAGAGACTTTGACTAAATGAATGTACTGTCTAGGGGTAGAGTAATACCTGGATTGAATTGAGAACTTACTTGCTAAATGAATGAGTTACACTGTATTTTGACTTTCTCTGTTCAGTGAATGTTTGCTGAATAAATGGGGTTTGCTATGCTGGTAATCTGAACCTTGGAAGTTGCCTTTGCTTGGCGTTACACTCATTTATATCTTTCTCTAAATTCTGGTGCCCAGAACTGTCACACGGCATTCTGACTGATGTGCCCGACACCTCCACAGCCCTAGAGTCATACCTTGTTTAATTCCAGGTAAGATCTCATTAGCTTTCTTTTGATGCCCTATCATATCATGCTATTAACTGCTGTTGACTTTCAAGCCAATGAAGACCTAGATGAGCTGCAGTCTACCTCTGCCTTCCCCATATTTTTTCTAGTGTAGTTTTTTTAACCCAAATATAAATTGCCTCTTCTTGTATTCATTCCAATTCTCTATTTCTTTCAGAGTCCTTTTGATCCAGATTCTATTATCCAGCTTTTTGTCATCTTAAAATTTGATAAGCACATCATCTACACTTTTATCTCTGTCAGTGACGAAAAATGTTAAACCATATTGGACTATGAAAGATCCCCGAGGCCCTCCACTAGAGACCTTCCAGGTTTACAAGCTGCTGAGTATGAAGAAGGCAAGCTTCACTGAACTGTAATATGCATGAAGAGGCATAATGTGCAATAAGTATAGAAAGATAAGTTAGACGCAGGTTGTGAAGACTCCTTGATGCTACTGAACCATTAATAGCTACCCTTTTGGGTACAGGCATTAAACCAGTTATGAACCAATCTGTTCTCTATCCTGGGCAGCTAGGTGGTGATGTAGATAGAACACTGGGCCTAGAATCAGAAAGATTCATTTTCATGAGCTCAAATCTGACCTCAGACATATACTAGCCATGTGACCCTGGGCAAGTCATTCAATCCCATTTGCCTCAGTTTCCTCATCTGAAAAAAGAGCTAGAGAAGGAAATGGCAAACTATTCCAGTATCTTTGCTAAGAAAACCCCAAGTGGGGTCACAGAAAGTCAGATCCACCCCAAACCCAATTGAAGGATAACAGCAACATAAACTATCCCACATCTCTAGCTTATCTATAAGAATAGCAAGGGAAACTTTATCATAGACTTTGCTACAATCAGAATAATCTTTATCTACAGGAGCCTCCCAAGTTGACAGTGTGGAAACTCTGTAAAACATAAATAAAGAAAATAGCATTATCTGATATGATCTGTTGGCTTCCCTTAATAGATGTTCTCTATGTCTACAATTATTTGGTTCAGCGTGTTGCCTCATACTTTGTGATTCCTCTTTTCTATTTTGTGAAAGTTAGGACATCAGATCTCATTGTCTTTTCCCTTAAAATCCTCTCTCAAGCTTCCCCATCTGTTAAGGGCTCCACCGTGTTTCTGTTCACCCAGATTTGGGATTTCATTTATTCCTTGAGTCTCCTCCATAACGAATCAGTTGCCAAGCCTTGTAAATGCACCTCCATGTATTTCTCTCACATCTGTCCTGTTTTTTTCTACGTAGGTGACTACTACCTCAGTTTAGCTCTATTATTAGAGTAGTATTAGTAGAGCTCTTGCCTGGGCTGTTAGCTTTCTAATTGATCTCCTGGCTTCCAGTCTTTCCCTTTTCTAATCTATCAATATCCACGTAACTACCAAAATAATGTTCCTAAATCAAAGCCGACAATGTCACTCTCCTATTCAAGACTCTTCATTGGCTCCCTAATGACTCTAGAACAGTGGTTCTCAACCTTCCTAATGCTGCAACCTTTTAATACAGTTCCTCATGTTGTGGTTACCCCCACCATATAATTATTTTCATTGCTACTTCATAACTGTAATCTTGCTACTGTTATGAATCGTAATGTAAATATCTGATATGCAGGATGGATTTTAATTTTTTCGAATTGAACATAACCCACAGGTTGAGAACCACTGCTCTAGAATATTAACTAATCAGCTTAGAATTTAAAGATCTTTATACCAGCATTCCATACTATCTTTCCTTAACCATTCACTATGCTGCCAAAGTGTCTAATAACAGTAATTAACGTTGATTTAGCACTTTTGAGGTTTTGAAAGTACTTTACCAACATTACCTGATTTGATCCTTATAACTCTTTGAAGTAAATTCTAGTGTATATTTTACAGATGAAGAAACTGAGACCCAGAGAGGTTGAATGACTTGTCCAGGGTCATGTAATTAGGATGTGTCTGAGGCAGTATTAGAACTTCATGTTCCAAACCCACCAATCTCTCCACTGTATCACCCTTTTGTTGCCATCTTCATTTCTGTGCTATTCTGTAGCTCTTGCATGCAGCCTTTCAGTGTTCATAGGGAATGCCGGACCAGCCATCTTTCATGAAGTGGGTACTACAGGTATTGCTTTCCTTGTTGTGTAGATGAGCACATGGATTCAGTTAGATAGTGATTGTCCTACATATCAGGAATAGACTTCCTAACTTCTTCTCTAGTATCACGTTGTCTCTGTAATCATCTCTTTCGTAACATTCTAGAATTTTGTCAGGAATTAAAGGAAAGCTTCCTGGTTTGGAGGCTTCCTGTGATGCCATTTCACATGGATCTGGATCAAAGTGGTAATTGATAGAGATTTAAAAGAGCAATCCTTAAGTGCTTTCATCATTTTAATTTCTTTGGAATGAGAGACTGTATTTGATCCAGTAGTCCTTGTGGGTAATACACTTTTACTGTGTTTCAAAGTTTTTGTCTATTCTGAAAAATAACAGTGGTATACTAACACACAGTCGATTAACATACTTCAGTCCTCCAGCATTTCTTTAAGGGGATAATGATATTAAATAAATAGTTGTTGTTGTTGGGTCATTCAGTGATGTCCAACTCTTTATGACACCATGGACCAGACTGTCCATGAAATTTTCTTGACAAAGAACTGGAATGGCTTGCCATTTATTTCTCTAGTGGAGTAAGGCAAAGAGAGGCAAATACATAAACTGAGATATCAATTCTTGATAATATTTGTGTGTGACACACATCTGTGGATAGACTGAGGAATTTAGGTTTAATATTTGCCATCTCACAGTAAGGTATTTAAGTGTACATAGGATTTTCTTACTTGGGTTTGTTGATTTGGTGAAATCTTCTTAGTACCCCACATAATACTAAGAAGCTTTTGAAAAGGGCTCATTGGGAGTTACAGTATTTCAGCCTGAATTGCTACTGTTGAAGTCAGTTTCAATTCCATATTAAAATTAAAATCACATGAATTTGATTTCATAATAATAAATGTTATTTAAAAGTTTAAAATTGAATGTTTCTGTTCAGCTTATCCCTTTTCTCTGGTATGTGTCCAAAAGCTCAGTATGAAATTACATTCTAGTTAACAAAAGAAGAGCCTAGAGGATCCTTCTCTTCCATAAATAAAGTGATCTAAATTGCTCTGTTATATTGTTCTCTTTGGTTTGGTTTGGAATACCAGTAGCCTTGTAAAGGAGGCCTTAAGAATGGTCTACCGCTCACTCTCAGAAGCTGGGAAAGCAGTCAGAATAAAGGACCCCAAGTCTCTTGACCTAGGCTACCCTAGAGATTTGCTGATGAGGAGTGCCTGCCCACTAGAAAATTATGGGTTCAACAATGCTCAGAACAGTGTAAATGAAAGGAATTACCAACATAGCAACTGATTCCATTTCCTAGCTCCTTTGTGATTTTGGGTTTTCTCAGTGTAGGAGAAGAATCAAACCAACAACAGTGAATTAAACAGGAGAATTAAACTCGCACAGTATGAATGCTTAATAAATGCTTTCGCTATCTAATAATGAAAATCTCTTTCACTTTGAGTATCCTGTCAGAGGTGTTGATTCCTAATTGATCCTACTTATAGATCTTGTTCAATAAATAAGAAAAGCTGAAATAGGCCAAACCCAATTTATTCAGGATAAAGAGGCATAGCTACATTTCAGTGCCTGTAAGCATGATTTCTCATGAGTGAGGATGCTGCTTGACTGAGTTTCCTATTACTCCCAGAGAGTGAACTGGCAGTATTTGCCAATGCTGTAGACATTTCCTGACAGCACCACACTTCTATGTTATTTCCCTTTCAAAAGCTCTACTATTTGCAGTGATTACGCTTTCAACTGAAAACGTTTGTATACGCCTAACTTTAGACAGCCAACCCATTTTGATAATGTAGGAGTACCCTGTCAGAATGTTATAGAAATAGAGAATCATGAGAAGTCCAGAGGATACTGTATTAGGAGACAACTAATGTAAGGATTGTTGTTTCCTTGAAATCACAGTTTAACTACAGTTTATTGTTTTTTAAAACTACTTGTTTGCCAATCTTATGAATAGGAAAATAGGAAATAAATAAAAAAAACTTTTATAGTGTGAGACCAGGAACTATGAAAATAAAAAATAAATTAAGTTGTAATGACCTCTAGGTAAAATGTATAACTCTGGTTCTCTTTTGAATTGTAAAAGATTGGCCTAACAGTCCATAGAGGAAAAGCTAAATGGATGAAAAGTAGCTAATGTCTAGATTAGGAGAGACAGCTGGATAGCCAATCCACTGAGCTTATCTATATGTCTGGGACAATTACTCTGAGTAGATAGTAAATTTAATCCAGAATTGGCTAGGAGAAAGACATTAGGGTCGACTGCATTTGGGACATTGCCTTTTAGTCTTTAACAGTTGATCCCTGAATTAAAACTCATCTTTGAGTTTGTTCTGTTAGTGATGCTGTATGATTGATTGTGAGTTAGCACAGTGCATTGAGATATTATTGAATCCACGGATGCTGATGAGATCAGCAAAGGAAAGAGTATAGAAGGACAAAAGTAGAGGACCTAGAATAGACTTTAGGGGGAATACTTAGAATTAGTGGTCATGAGCTCAGTGACGATCTAGCAAAGAAGGCTGAGAGTGATTTGATAGGTAGGAGGAGAACCAAGAGAGATGTGTCATAAAGATATGGAGATGAGAGAGAAGGTGAATGACACATTCAGAGTGTCCAAAAGTCAGCTAGAGCTAGATGCCAAACTAGGTCTGGGGAGATGTCAGGGCTGGATCATTGCATCCAAGAATCATCTGCCTCAAGATGATAGTTGAATCCATGACAGTTGGTGAGGTCAACAAATAGTATAGAGGGAGAAGAGAAGAGTGCCCAGGACAGAGGTTTGGGTGACATCCACGATTAGGTGAAGTTCCATCCAAGGAAACTGAGAAGGTGCTGTCAGACAGAGAGGGGGAGAACTAGGGGTAGAGAAATGTCCGGAAAACCAGAGAGGTTAGAGTAGCCAGGAAAAGAGGGTGACTAGCAGTGTCTAAGGATTTGGAGAGGTGAAGAAGAAGGGAGGTTCAGGATCTGCTGGAGCATGAGGCAAGTAAGGAGAGACTCTAGCAGATCCCAAACCTCCCTCCTTCTTCCCATCTCCAAATCCTTAGGATTAGTTATACCAAGAGAAAGTTAAGCCAATCCTGGGCTACAAGCTAACTCTAATAAGGGAGACAACATACATACAGTAAAATATAGAACAGATGGCAGGTCACCTTATATGCGGTGGTACCATAACCCAAGGAAATGGGGTAGAGGTGGGGGAGGGTGTCCAGGGAATGTGCTTCTTGAACCACATCTTATGGAGATTTCAAAAAACCTCCCTCTCTCTTTCTCTACCCCTCCCTCTCTCTTTTTCTTCTTCTCTCCCTCTCTCCTGTCTCTGTCCTCTCCCTCCCCTCTCTCTCCCTCTCTTTTGTTTTCTAGGATAAAATAGAAACATTTCAGTGTAAGCCTAGCTTGCAATATTAGAAACTGCCAGAGCACAGGAGCCACCCAACGTGTTAACAGACAGGGCCGTTTGGGAAGAGGATGTTTACGTAGGGTGTCCCCAAAGTCCAAATAGCTTAAAGTTGCACTAAGATGTTAAGGACATTGTGTATCCCCTCTTTCACTTAGTAATAAGGTAAGACATAGAATTGTGGGGAGTAGCTACTGGAAAAATGACATGAACTCAAGTAGAGTCTTCAGCCAAAATGACATGCAATTGCTGGAATAGACACAGAGCCATATGGGAAAGGTTTTGTCTTAATTTTTAACTACTACCTCAGAGATGGATGATGAGAAGATAGTTAATTATTTATCTTACCTGTGGGGTTCTGAGGTGCTTGAGCTCTTTAGATCTACCTCTGTTTATGCTGGATTTTTATTAGCCTCTGGAAAACTATGATGATATTTACCAGGGGAAAAGCCATTATGATGTGAACATATGTTGGTGATAAGTATAAGTTGTGAATATCTTAATGGTCTCCATATGGTACAGAAAGAAAATGTAACACATGAAATATGAATGAATTATACTTTTAGAATCATGGGGAATATATCATTTGCTCATGATATTTTTGATCCACTTAACCCTTCTTTTCCTTGTAATCTTCTTGTTAATGGTGGATACACCTGCACCAACATTCTTTGTGTCGTCTTTCAAATCTTGTAAGGTAGCAGATTGTAGTTGAAAAGGGATGAAATCTACCAAGAAATAATCCAAGCCTGGGAATATGGTTAATGAACAGTTATTTTTCATTTATCTTCTTAGCTTTGGCTTGGTCTTCTGTTCTGGTGCTTGGTATACATTAATTTCTTAATGAATGCTTTGCCATTCCTTTATTGATGTAATATGCTTTGGAGTTTCATGGTGATGATCCATTTATATTTTACTTATTCAGTTCACTAGTATCTGAGGCTCATCACTATTTTATAGCCCAAGGCCCCACAGTGAGTGTCAAAAGTGGGATTATAACCAAGGTCCTCAGAATCTTCTGCAGACGTTAAGTGCCTATATGGCCTTTTCATTGGTGTGATTTTATTGGCACCAGCAACAGTGTGACTGGGGGAACAGAAGGGCTGAATGTGGGGATGTTTAATTCTCTTCAGTTTGGTTCAGAAAGCACTTAATCCTGCTGTGTGCAGGGACAGGCTGTGATTACAAAAAAAAAACTGTTCCTGCCCTTAAGGAGTGTATATTTTACTGGGGAAATAAAACAAATATACAAGAACAAAGTCATAAAAGTATGGATACTTTTATGGAATAACAGGAGGAGGATGGCACTAGGGGAATAAGAAATGACTTCTAGAGGAAGTAGCCTATGTGCTGGGATTCGAAGAAAACTAAAGGATCCTAAGATGAGGAAGGGTAGTAGGCATCCGTCTCTGGCCTTGAGGAATGTACAAAGGCATTGCTTGTGATGAGATGAGAAATGGGAGACCAAATCCAGGAATGGCTGCAGCACGTCTAGCCTCGAGTCCAGTGTTCTTTCTAGAATACTTCACATTCCCAACATTCAAATTCTCAAAAATGATAGTGAATGGCCCTGAACTGCTGAATAAGCATTGCCTAATGAAATTCTCAATCATTCTACTTGCCTTAGTTTATATTTGTTCCTTAAAGATCTAGCTTAAGTGGAAAATGGGTGACTGAAGGGAATGTGTCTTCTTCACCAAGCTACTTAATCTTGAAAATTTTCCAACAGCCTTTGTGTGGGTGAAATGTCCTTATTAATTAAATGTCAATTACTTACAGTCAGTTGATCAAATAGCTAGAATCTCTCTCCTGGTTTAAGTAATTTGTAAGACTAAAACCTAAGGTATCAAGAACAATGTGTCAAAGAGCTGGAACAAAGGATTTAACTAGCAAATTATATTTAAGAACTTCGAATACTGACATATCTTTACTATAAAGAATCTAAGAAAGGATTTGCATAATACTTTGACAAAAAATTAACAGCTGGCATTTTGTAACCTGACATTTCATGCTTCTAATTTTTTATGATCATATTAAACATATTTTCATATGAGTCATATGGTGAAAGAAGAATCAGAAAAAAAGAGAAAAACCATGAGAAAGAAAAAAAACAACAGAAGAAAGAGAAACTAGTATGCTTTGATCTGCATTCAGACTCCATCGTTTTCTCTGGATGTGGACAGCATTTTCCATCATGAGTCTTTTGGAATTGTCTTAGATCGTGGCATTTCTCAGAAGAGCTAAGTCTAACAAAGTTAGTCATTGCACAATGTGGCTGTTACTGTATACAATGTTTTCTTGGTTCTGCTCACTTCACTCAGCCTCAGTTCATGCAAGTCTTTCACCTGCTTGCCATTACATTCGTATACCACAACTTGTTCAGCCATTCCCCAATAGATGAGCATCCCCTCATTTTCCAATTCTTGGCCACCACAAAAACAGCTGCTATAAATATTTTTGTACATGTGGGTCCTTTTCCTATTTTTTTTATCTCTTTGGGATATATACCTAATAGTGATATTACTGGATCAAAGGGTATGCATAGTTCTATAGTCCTTTGGGCATAGTTCCTAATTGCTCTCCAAAATGGTTGAAGCACTTCACAATACTCCCAACAATACATTAGTGTTCCAATTTTCCCACATCTTCTCCAACATTTATCATTTTCCTGTTTTGTCATGTTAGCTAATCTGATAGGAATGATTTGGTACCTTAGTATTCTGATTTGCATTTCTCTAATCAGTAATGATTTAGAGTATTTTTTTCATATGATTATAGCTAGCTATAATTTCATCTGAAAACTGCCTTTGACCATTTATCAATTGGGGAGTCACTTGTATTCTTATAGATTTGACTCAGTTCTCTATGCATTTTAGAAATGAGGCCTTTTTTCAGAGATACTAGCTTAAAAATCTTTCCCAGTTGTCTGCTTCCCATATAATCTTGGTTGCATTGGCTTAGTTTCTGCGAAAACTTTTTAAATTTAATGTAATCAAAATTATCCATTTTGCATTTCACAATGTTCTCTCTCTCTTGTTTTGTTTATAAGTTCTTCCTTTCTCCATACATCTGACAGGTAAACTATTCCTTGCCTTCCTGCTTTGCTTAAACTTTCACTCTTTATGCCTAAATTGCGTATCCATTTTGACCTTATCTTGATAGACTGTATTTTTAATTCTTTACAGAAAAAGGAGAGAAATTAAAAATATTTGTTTATTTACATATCAGTTGTACTCTTCAAAATAGCAATCCATCAAGGACATATCAGTGGTTGTATTTTCTCCAGAAGAATAAATAATTTTCTCTATTTCATTGGTCTTTGGAGAAAATATTGGAAATATTTGAAAACAAAAAGTTTTCCAAGAAATGGAAGAGACATCTAATTCAAACCCATCATTTTACCCGTTAGGAAACTGAGGCCCAAAATAGTACTTTTTGCACTCAAATAAGGTGTATATGTGTGATACTGCTCAGATAGTTAAACTGGCTAAGGGATGCTTCACATTTAAGGAAACCAAGTTTGATTACAGATACGTGCATTTATCAACTACTTACTATGTGCATTTTCAGCACCCTATGTTGGGTGCTGAAGATGCAAAATCAAAAATGAAACAGTCCCTGTCCTCCTTCTCAAGGGGAAGAGTTATATACATAAATAAGTATGTACTACATATATTTTTAAAAACAGAAGCTCTCTTGTATGATATGGCATTCAAGCAGAAGTGAAGGAAACAAGGTTTCTAAGAGGCACAGGTAAAGAGGGAGTTCATTCCACATACTGAGCCAACCAGTACAAAGGCACAAAGGAGATGGAGAACTAACAAGGAGGATGGTGTGACTACACTATAGATTACATGGAGAGAAGTACAACACAATTACAAGTGGAAGTACAATAAATAAGAGATCAGGTTGTAAAGGGTTTTACAAACCAAATAGAAGTTTATATTTGATTCTAGAGGTAATAGGGAGCCACTAGACTCCAGTATATTGAGTAAAAGAATCAAATAGTCAGACTTGCAGGTTAGGAAAAGAGCATTGGCAGCCATATGGAAGGTGGATTAGAAAGGCGAGAAACTTGGGTCAGAAAAACTTATTACAAGGTTTTTGTAGTCATCTAAACAAGAGGAGATGAGGGCCTAAATTAGGGTGATAGTTTTATCAGTAGAGAAAAGAAGGATAGTTGTAAGTTATGCTATGGTGGCTGAAAGGAAAATATTTGGCAACCGCTTGGCCCTGTGGGTTTGGTTAGAGTGAGGACTTTAGAATAACATGGACATTTGAGACCACAGTGACCAGGAGGATAGTTGTATCCTCAATAGAGAGAAGTTTGTCAGAAGAGTAAGTTTGTAGGGGGAAAGGGTGAGGAAAGAGAGAATAGGGGAGAATACGAAGGTAATGAGTTCTGTGTTGGAGATACTGCCATGACTTCCATTTTGAAATATCTAATAGGCAGTAGGTGAGGCATGATGATAACTCAGAAGAGAAACTAGGATTGGATCTCTAGACCTGGGATTTAGCCCCAGAGAGATAATAGAACTCTGTAACAATAATGCAATATTCACAATGCCTGTGGTGATTATAAATATGCTGGTATAGTTATTAATCACAAAATGTGGCAGGCTCTCTATGTGGGGGCATAGCCATAACATTTATTCAAATACCAGAAAGCTGAGCCCAAAAACCAGAAAGTCAAAGCCATTGCAGTAGCCATGGATTTGGCACACATAGTTAATGCAGTAAAAAGCCGGATTCTCAAACCCTCAAAACAAAACAGGCTCCCCAGGCAAAGATCCTCCTCTTTTCACTCACAGTAACTACTCAGCCTTCACACAGCTTGCTCCCAGAAGCTTTGGCCCCCCACAGTTCCCATCCCCAGCAGTCCTCAGCAGGAGCCCCAGCAGAAGTTCTGGCTTGCTCAAAGAGGAAGTTCATACTGCTGCCACTGCTTTGGGTAACCAGGCTGGCTCCAGCCTGGCCCCTACTCAGCCCCTCCTTCCTGCTACATCAGCAAGTTCAAGGGGCATGGAAGATCTTCAAATCCCATTACCATTACAAACCCATGGGAGCAGATGAGATCACCAAGTAAGAGAAAAGAGAGAAAGAAGAAGAGGGCTCTTTCTGGTTCCACCTCCACTTAAAGGGGGTCTGATGTGGATGTAGAATAAGACAGCGAGATTAAGAAGTGTGGGCAGATAGGTAGGAGGATATCTGGCTTGTCATTGTCCTTTCCAAAATGTGTCTAGAACTGAACAGAGTACTCCAGATGTGGCCTAACCAGGCTACTATGTTACCTATTATGCTCCCTGCCTAATGCAGCCTATGACTATATTGTTGTTATTTTCTTTTGGCTTTCATTTTATGCTGATTCTTGTTGAGTTTGCTGCCCACTAACCCCTCTCACAACATAAACTCTGATAATAGAATCAGTTACTTAAGACAAGCTCTGAGAAAGAGTCTTCCATTTCTTCCCTGATCTTTGCTTGATAGAGAATGTGGCAACTTTTAAAGGATTGGTTGTCTAACAAGACAGGAAGAAAAATAAAGGCGGCTGAGATTCTCATGTTATGATATCTAGTCCATTAAGTATCCTAGTCTCCCTCCTCTGGATGTTTGTCAATATCCTTCCGAAAATGCAGAATTATACCTACTGCTAAGAAGGAAAGGGAAGCTGAAATTCAGAAGGAATCAGACCACAGAATATATTACAGTAATCTTATGACCTTCACCATATGTGTATTACAGAGAATTGTCCCCAATCATGGGAAGGATGAGTGGATGAGTCTTTGGGTAAAACTTCCATTTTCAGGAAGCACCTAGGCCTTTGCTCCCCTAATAGCTCCACTCCTAGCTCATTGGACTTCACTGCCATGTCTCAGTTGCTTTCTCAACCTGGAAGATCTCTCTACCCCTTCAAGTCCCCTCCTCCTGTTGGTGAGGTTTTTCAGAAACCTTCATTTTAAGGAAGTGCTCAGGCCAGCAATGTTCTCTTCTTCATTTCTTTCCTGACTGTCTTCCCTACCCCCAACTTCTCCATCATGCCCCAACACAAGAACTTTTATCTACCTCCACATATGCTTTTCAGCTCCCTCCTATGGTTTATCTTCCTCCATTAGAATGTAAGTTTCTTAAGGGCAAGGACTATATTTCTTTCTGCTTTTATTTATATTTATAGGGCCTGGCACATACTAAGTGCTTTATAAATGCTTATTGACTTATAATTTGGCATGATAAAAACCTGGTCCTTGGAAGAGTTAAATGATGATACTTGTGTGTGCCATAAGGGAAGCATGCCACACAGAACATCAGGGAAGTGGAATTAGATTGTGAGAATATGAAACTACCTGTTCTAATGACTGGGCTGACAGATGTGCGAGAATGACACATTTTAGATACATCTTTGGAAGTGTCTCATGCTCCGTGTTACCCAGGGAACTAGACCGTGTAACTTAACTTCGATTCTTAGAACAATTATTAAATAATTGATTAAAGGAGTGATTTTTGAGCATTTAGACAAGTGAGCATTGACTTTGAGAGCTTACATAGCTTTAGCAGCAGTAGGTCATGTCAAACTTACCTTTTGATAGTCATTTGACTCCTACCAGGGGAATGCTGGATTTCATATCACTAATATTTCAGCATAGTATTCCACAAACTCTCTTGTGATATTGTTGACATTGTCTGGAACAGAATGTGGTTTCTCAATCTGCTGTGGTGACTATCACCACACACACACACACACACACACACACACATACACACACATTATTAGAAAATTGGATAGAGATTGAGAGGAACAAATGAAGATGTTACCATAAAGCAAAGAAGACAGTCACTAAACTTGAGCTGGGCTTTAGCCCCGGCAGGCCCAAATTTTGTTTTCCTGTCATGTGCCTGCCAAGTGTCAGTCTTTGGTGATCAAGAAAAGCAACAAGTGAGCTATGAATAGCCTACTTGTGTAAAAAGTAATATGTTTGACAGGTGTTCCTGTAAAATTGTTAGGATTTTTTGGAAAACAGAAGAAGCTTATGTAATATGTGATAAGCCAACTTCTGATAAAGAATTTTGTATTGGATAAAAAAATTGTAAGGACACCTCTTCTCACCAATGGGAAGGAAGTCCCTATATTGCCTGTGGTTATAGTATGGTCTTGATAGGCTGCTCAAAATTGTAATCTTATAATAATTAAAATGCAAAAATTTTAAGGCTCAGAATTGATACCCATTTTTTGATTGACTCAACCTCTGTTTGGAAATAATTGCTTGCATGGTTGTCTTGAATGACCCCAAGTTTATTAGCTATTGGCACCTAACATTTAAATGCCTTCATCAGATGATGCCTGTGACTTTTTCTTGAATACTTTGAGAGATCCAGAATATCAGAGATTGCTGAGCAGTGGGAAGAGTGCCAGGTAGAGCTTTTAGACTCACATTTGGGGTTGGTGACAGAAATAAAACCACTTCTTTGGGCCTCAGTTTACTCAACTGTAGAATAAAATAATAGGAGAGAAGGATGTCAGCACTAACTCCTCTACCTTTCATGAGTTTCTGTAGCTAAAACTTGCTTCCTTTAGTGACCAAACTTCCCCATGCTTAGCCAGCTTACTCAGCTACCAGTCCTATAATCTGTTGTAACACCTGCACTTAAAGGCTTCTGTAGTACCCAGGGCCACCACCGTAACCTGATTGCAAGAGAAGAACTCTTCTGACTAACTTTTTTAAAACATGTGGGTCAAAGGGAAAATGCAAATTAAAAGAAAGTGGTAAGTTAAAAAAACTCAATACACAAAAAAAACATTGTAGTGAATTGGGGCAAAACTTCCTCCGAAACTGCGTGGGGCCATTTCAGTAACAGAAAATGAGAACACCTAATGGCATAGAATATTTTAATGACTGTGTCAGAAATTTCACCTTTTAAATATGAGCCTGTTCTTCAAGTAGAAGCAGCGCTCACTATCGTTTCTTCCTCACACATCCTGCATTTTCAACTACAGATTTGGCAATTGTGATTGTTTTGTCTTAAGTTGAAAAAGCAAACAAAACCAGTAGCAAGTGAGAATCTAAAATCCATGAAAAGAGTGTTGTGCCTTTTATCATCATGAGACTGAAATTCATGCAGAAAAAAATATTTCAGTTGTCAATAGAGCTATAATGAGCCACCTGAAGCTTTAGTACACAAACTGCTTACTTGACTAGTCAGGCTTGTAAGTGCCAGGAAAATGTTCTCTCAGCTATATTTCTGCAGAGCATCCAGATGTTGGTTATTGAAATCACACTCATGTATTCTCTCAAGGGACCTTGGGTCCTGCCTTTGTTAAATGATGCAGCAGGTGGTAATCGACATTCAGATCCTATGTCAGCTGTTCAAAATTTTCTTATGCTTCCATTTATCTGTCCCCATTTCAGTCTTTTTAGTTGTCACCAACTTGATACTTCTAGCAGTAGAAGGAGGACGCCTGAGATACAGATGATGTCAAAACCTTGGGTTCTGGCTCACTGTCTCTGTACACTGAATGTTCACTTGTGAAATGGAGCAGTGATTTAATAATTTGTCTGTGAATTCTCTGAATTGTAAGGAAGGAAACAGTACTTTCCTGCACTGCATCTGCTGAATGGGGTGTAGGTTGGTGGAAGAGAGACACACATCACTGTGTATGATGAACAGATTTGATAATGACACAGCATAATAGAGAATACTGGAATTTAGAGTCAGGAAGACCTGCATTCCAGTTCTGCCTTTGGTGCTTGTTAATGACTGTGGAAAAGTCAAACAATCTGCACTTCAAGTAATATGCTAAGTTCGAGATGGCTCATGATATGCCTTGGTGGAGGGCATTCCTGCACTGACAAAATCACAGATTCATGATCCAATGTACAGATTTGATTTTCTAGTGTGAAGATTTGGAGTCCTGTATAGATATGTGTGTACACAGGCAGGGTAGAGCCAAATGAATGTAGTTATATAGTCAGGGAAAAATAAACGAGGAGCAGAGTTTAGGGTTTTCTCACGGGTTTTCATTCTGCAGTACCACATCAAGGCATTTCATTCTGTTGAGGACATACCACTATGCTCTACACTGTGAACGATGCCAAGGTATTTACAATACAGATTCTGGCCTAAAGGAAGTTATAGCATGCTGGAAAAACACAAAAATAAGGTGAGAAATACTGTAAACCAGGCACCAAACTCATTGAGGAAGGAGGGTCCTGGAGGCGCTTGCTACCGGAATATGGATTGGGTGATAAATAGCATTTGACTGAACCTCAAAGGGGGAGAGATTACTGAATGATGATGGCAGAGAGAGAGCGTGGAAGTGGCACTGGGTAGTGACGATGAATCTAGTATGTATACATGAGTGTATGAGTCTAGAGTCAGAATGTCTCCAGAGGTGATTTGGAAATGGCTCATCTTGGTAATGAGCTATTTCCTGTTCAGTTTCTTTTTTTGTGATATTGTTTAGTGTTTGCCATATCTAGTACCTCCTGTCTTCTTCAATAAAATATGCATGATTTGCAGGCAGGAGACGTTTGAGGAGTGTGCAAGCCATTGGTCTCTTTTGTCCCATAAGTCTTAGCCATGTGTTCCACTGGTCTACCTTGTTCCCATCTTTGTACTTAAGTTATTAAGTACTGACTGGGATGATGTTATGAAATCCATCATAAAATCTATCTCCCTTTAAATCCTTTGGACATATTTTGATACCTATGCCATAATTATTTTTGTGGTTATCTATTTGTTTATGCTCAATGGGAGTATTTCAATGAATAATGACCAAGAGTTCTGTGAAATTTTTATTATTGTCTTTGACTGAAAATTAAAACCAACCCAAGAAACCAGTAAAGAATCGCACTTGCAATATGACAAGCACTGTGCTAAGAATACAAATGTGAAGGTAATCCATGCCCTCAAGGAGTTTACAGTTGGTCTAAAGTGAGAGCCAACCTATACAGAAATACATATACACAAGACACATAGACTAGATGGAAGGCAACAGGAGAGAGAGGTAGGCTCTGGCAACTTGGGGGGACTAATAGGAGAACAGGAATTCTAAAGGGTGAAGGTAAGGAGGAGAGCATTCCAAGTGTGAGAGCCAGCCATTGCAAAGATACACAGAGTGCTGTGCCAGGAACTCCAAGCAGGTCAGTCTGATGGATTGTAGAGCAGGCAGAGGGGAATAATGGATAAGAAGACAATCAATGTAGGAAAGAGTAAGCTTGGGAAGATGTTTAAATGTTATATATAGGAAATGACACTTACTACTAGAGGTATAGAGTTCCAATGAAGTTTATTTAGTAGGGAGGTAACATGATGAGATTGACACTTTTGCAAAATCCCTTTTTAGCTCTGTGGTAGAGGGAATAGAGAGGGAAGAGAATTGAGGCAGGAGAACAATTGGTAGGAGATTGTAATAGTTCAGGTGAAAGGGGACAGAGGCCTGAACATGGAGATGACTGTGAGTGGAAAGGAAGGGGCTGAGGAAGTAGATGTGGAGCCAGATGTGATAAGATTTCCCAGTGGTCTACACTGTGTTTTAAGTGAGAATAAACCCCTTTGCCTAATCCAGAATGTCACCTGGCACATTTGCCTCTGACCAACTAGAATGAATAAACTGTGATTAGCCATAATGATTTCACTAATGGCCAGCCCTTAGAAGAGACTCAGTTTACTTTCTTGACAAATTATCTTAGATGTGCCTGTAGTTGAACTCAGTAACAGTACAATGCTTGAAGGAGGTTCCATGTGGAGTCAGATGACCTGGCTTAAAATCCAGTGTTGGTCATGGACTACTAACTGTGTGTCTTTGGAAAGGCAGCTCTCCTTTTTGGGCTGTGATTATTTCCAGCGTATGATCTCTGATTTTACCCACTGTTTAACTAGAAATGGTTTGGGTCTTTCTCCACGGTGGTAAAGGTATGACCCAAAGATAGCTCCAATTTAGTTCAATTAAACAAACATTCATAGATGAAGATGAAAAATATAATTAGAAAGTATGAATAAATGTGCACTTATCTCCTTAGATATGGCCACTATTCATTTTTGATCATTTTAATAGTGAGATAAAAGTAGGCAGTCGAAACTGGAGAACTGCCCCTCCCCCCCTTACATGTAAGTCCCCCTAAATAACTATACTTTAAAGGTAGTTTGTGAGTTCAGATTCTCTTGAAATGATGAAGTACAACACCCCCCCACACCATTTATGTAATTTTTTTCTCTACTTGGAGGTGGGGGGGCAGGGTGGACCTGCGGCCACAAAGCCTTGTCTGAACCTCTGAGTCATTGACTGTGACCCTCTTCTAACTGAATTCAAATTTCACAGAACAGATCCCCCTAATAAAAGGATTTGTTCTGTAAAACTTGGACTCAGTCGAAAGGCTGAGACCTAGGACCCAGAACGCCCCATGTAGCCTCCAGGTGCTCAGGTTCCCCATCCCTGCTCCGAAGACATTTAATGCAACTGTGGCACAATAGAGAGGCTGGGCTTGAAGTCAGGAAGACCTGGGTTCAGATTCATCCTTGGTAACTCACTGGTTGACGCTAGGCAAGTCATTGGACTTCTGCCTCAGTTTCCTCATATGTTAAATGGAGATAATAGCACTCAGTGTTGTTCTGAGGATCAAAATTTTGTAAAGCCCATCCTGGCACAACCCTGGCCTTCCCTATTATCACTGCTCCCTGATGAGGGCAGTCTCTTCAGTCTTCCTCATCAAACTCTGCTAATGAAAGCCAGGAAAAGTAACCCCAGACTAAGATTAGGCCTTGCCTTTTGGCTCCCTAGGCCAGGGTGAAAATGAAAGCCTCTGTTGTGGATAATTAGCTAATTTAAGGTTAGTTACTTTGATATGTTCAATATAGCCAGAGAAATGTGAACTTAAATTTTTCCCCATTGAAAGTAAATATATCAGAAGCAGCTGTTGCAGAAAATGGTCTGCCAGAGCAGTACATGACCAGTTAATCAACAAAAGATAACACTCCCTGACCATGAGCAAGAAAGATATTTCAGTATCACTATCAAGCCTCAGAGAAGTTAAGAAGAAAATCAGAGTAATAATAACTCTAGGACCTACGTCATAGGTTTATGGTGAGGCTCAAATGAGATAATGTAGTTGGCACTTTAAGAACCTCAAAGGAAAACATAAATGTTGTTGTGAACGCTGGCATTCAGTTCTTTTCTCAACCTGACACCAACATACCCTTTCAGCCTTATTGCACATCGCTTCCCTTTGTGAGCTCTGTGGTTCGGCTACACTGGCCTTCTTCCTGTTCCCCATAGGACACCCTCCATCTCCAGCCCCTATGCCTGCAGCTCATAAGAATCCTAGTTTTCTTTAAGATCATGCCCCAATGGTACCTTCTCGAGGAAGCTCTTCCTCATCACCCCACCCCCAAAGGCCATGTAACTCGTTTGTCTAACTATAGGTACCTTTGATCTCCTGAAAGAATGAGCAGGAGCTGCTTGACTCTTGTCTTTTATGTTCAGTGCCACAGTCCTGGACATGTGCTGGGTTCTTAATTAGTATTTGCTGATCGATGGTTATTACTGAGTGAACATATTTAGCCACACACACACACTAAAGGCACATATGAGAAAAAGAGGCTTTTTCTCTGTAGATTTCCAATAATACTTACAGGAAAATGGGGTGTATGGAGCAGTATTGGGGGTGTCTAAATAATTAGAAATTCCCTTTGCAATATGACCAAAAAGGGAAATAAGTGACCCTTGTTATTTGTGATGTGTTATGTTGAAAGTGAGAGTGGGAACTCTTGGTTGTTAATAACTTTTGTTATGGTCAGATTTTAATATTAATGGTACTGCTTAAAAGTTCCTTTGAATTCTTATGTCTGTTAAGCCTTTTTAAAAATAATCTTGATGTTCCTATTACAATAGGATTATGGAATTAGTAGGATGATGGTTTTGTTAATTGTTATTGGAGGAGAGTTTGTTGCTAGAGCTGTGAAGTAGTTCAGCTATGCTAGACAGCAGCTGGGGACTGAGCTTGCAAAGTCTCAAACCTGAACATACCCTTTGCCACAGCAATGCCACTTTACACAATGGCCTTTACACCAACTAGATTAAAGACAAAAAGGAAAGGACTCATATGTACAAAAATATTTATAGCACCACTCATTGCATCAAAAACAGTGGAGTGCCCACTAATCCGGAAATGTTTATTTTGGTATGTGGATGTTTGTGCTGTGAAATATTATGAGAAACATGGGGGAAACTATATGAACTGATACAGACTTAAGCAAGGAGAAGCAGGAGAACAGTTTATACAATGGCTACAACATGATAAAGAGAGTTTTGAAAGATGTAAGAATGGGGTGGCTAGGTGGTGCAGTGAATAGAGAACCGGCCTTGGAGTCAGGAGGACCTGAGTTCAAATCTGGCCTCAGACACTTAACACAAAAACTAGCCATGTGACCTTGGGCAAGTCACTTAACCCCAACTGCCCTCCAAAAAGCAAAAAAAAAAAAAAAAGAACTGATCAACACAGCATGTAATCAGTACTACAGAGTTGACCATGGATTGTTTTTCCTGCCTCTTAGAAGAGAGATCAGTGGGTTCAAGGTGCAGATTGTAACAGATTTTCACATATTGCTGAGGTGTGGATTTGTTTGGCATGAGTGAACTTATTTGTTACGACGGAGGACTTGTATGAGGGAAAGAGTGGGGTCAAACAAGGGGTAGTGATAGTGATACTTTGAAAAAGGAAAGAAAGAAAAATATGCACAGGAAAGTAGAAGGAAGTTCAGAAGGGGAAAGGGACAAGCAGGACAGAGTTCAAAGTATCGTGTTAATTTTGAAATAGAGGAAAAAGCCAAACTATATGTAGTGAAGATCCATGGAATCATCTGCAGCTGCTCTTTCTGTTCTTGGTACAGGGAAATGCTTGTTGATATTTGTCAATACTAAGAAAAACGAGAAAAGTGTAAAGATTACTAAAAAATAAGAAGTGCTGTAAAAAAATCCTGTTACCATAAGTTCCCTCTATACTTTTGGAGAGAAGGAAAAAACATTTTAAAAGCCATATTATGGCCATAGTTTAAAAAAATAAGAAAGGTGTAAAAAGTGAAACTTGACTGGCTGGAATGAATTTGGAAAACTCTTTGAAATGTACAGATTCCATCTGTTTGTAGAGAATATCCCTGTATTATTTACCAGCCTAGATAAATCAAAAGGAAATACGAAATATCACTGAATGGAAATTAATAGAAAATGTCAGTGCTGCTTTATGGTCATATACTCAAAACTCACCAGTTTGAGTGTTGTATTATGTCCCTTTAACTCAGGCAACATTGATGGAAATGGACTCTGGAAAAGTGAGGACATTAAATGAACTGTGCAGATGAACATTTTACTGCATCGATGTCATGAAAATAGCTGGTTTTCACTTGGCAACTACAAATGGCTCTTTAATCATTTTCTTTGGGGATTATAAGGATCAAACTTTTTTCCCAGTCTTCTAAAAGCTGCAAATTATACACTAACCCCCAAGAAAATTATGCTAACAGTTATATGGATTTTAAAATAAAGGTAAGCATGCAAATGTCAAATGGAGGAACAAGTAGCCTTTGTTATTTCAGGCCAAAGCTTGTGGCTTCCTCCTGCACTAAGGAAAGTCATCCTGAGTGCCCACCCATTTGTTGTTGAGACTTGATTTTCAGGCTGAGATAGACTGTGAAGTGAATGCACTCCAGAATGCCAGGACACCAGCAGCAGAAGCTATCATATGGGTTGGCCTTTGTCTTTGTATTCTCAGTGCCTACCCCAGTGTCTAGATATTGGGATTGTCGTGCTGTGCATTTGCTCTACATGGAATCTTCTGGCATGACAACTGGCTTCTATGTGTCCTGCCAAAGGGTCATTGAAAGACCTTGGGGGGGGGGCGGAGCCAAGATGGCGGCGTAGAAGCAGCAAAGCACCACAGCTCCCACACAAACATGCTAAAAAAAAACTCATAAAATGGGACTCTAAAGAGATTTTCAAGCTCTAAAACTCTTCACAAGACAGAAAGCACATCTGTTGCTACAGGCAGCGCAGCAGGCAGGGCTCTTCTCAGCACTCTCGGAGCCCCAGCCGAAACCAGGCCGGCTCAAGCCCTGGGGCATCGGGCCGGGAGCCGCGCGTCTATAGGAGAGCAGATCAGCTGCACTGGAGGCACAGTTACCACATGGCTAAAAGAAAGGTCAGTGGATTTTGCTAACTGAGGAGGAGAAGAGTGGGTCCGGGTCCGGCCAAACTGCTCCCAGGGCAAGGAAGCAGCAGGAGGTGGCCGAAGCAGCAGGAATGGCTAAGAGCCGCAGCAGTTTCCACTGGGCTGCTTCAGAGCCCTCGGCCTGCAGATAGCAGGGGGGCTGATGCGACCCATCGAGGCCAAGGGCTCTTGTGTTGAGCGGCCTGGATCTGGATCGGGGTCTTGAGTGGTGGTCCTGGGGTGCGCTTTCAGTGAGCCAAAGCTGGGGGGAGCTGCAGCATCATACTAATAGCTCTTGGCAGCTGTGAAGGCACCAGCAATTTGGGACAGAGCTTTCCCCCTCCAGGAAGCAGAGTTCCACAGAGCTAAAATACCAAGCAATTAATAGACTGGCCAACATGAGAAAAAGGAGGCAAAGTAAGAATACCAATAAAACTCTAGAATCCTTTTTTATGGACAAAAAAGACCAAAGCATGGAGCAGGAGGAAGACAACTCAGAACTCCCTCACCAAATGCTTCCAAGACACTGGAAGAATGCCTACTAGCTATATATCAACTGAAAAAGGACTTTGAAAACCAAATAAGAGAAGTGGAGGAAAAATTGGAAAGAGAAATGAGAATGATGCGAGAAAGTCACG
>CM053602.1:11134548-11155763 GCA_028646575.1 Pseudocheirus occidentalis | reverse complement strand
AAAGAATCTAGAATTTAAAGCTCTGCAATACATGTAACTAGGAATTAAGATATACAGGGGCTGGGGTAGGGAGACCCTCCCTGCCCTACAAGAAAGTTAGAGAGCAGATCGGGGGAGGGGCTACACAGTGGGATCACTGTCTTGGGGCTGGGGTAGGGGAAAGATGGGGAGAAAATTTGTAATTCAAAAATCTCATGGAAATGAATGATGTAAACAAGAAAGCAAATAAAAAAATATTCAAAAAAATTTCCAATGACTGTTTTGAAGAATATGCACCACATTCAGCGAAATACATCTCATTATCTCTACATCTTCTAGTGAACTGTTCACATGATGGTGACATTAGAAAACTTTCTTTTCTATCTTATTTCTACTTATTTACTTCTTAAATTAAATGCCCCCAAATTCTCCTTTTTTTTGGGGAGGGCAGTTGGGGTTAAGTGACTTGCCCAAGGTCACATGGCTAGTTTTTTGTGTTAAGTGTCTGAGGCCGGATTTGAACTCAGGTACTCCTGACTTCAGGGCCGGTGCTCTATTCACTGTGCCACCTAGCTGCCCCACCCCAATTCTCCTTTAAAGATCATTGTTTTTTCAGCAAACTCTTTTGAACACCTACTAGGTAAAGGCACTGTGTTAAGTACTAAGGGATGCAAGGAGAAACTGACCCACTTAAAATTCAGTAACAGCTTAGTCATTTAAGAGGCTTGAATTGGATTCCAAGAGATTATTCCCAGCAGTTATTCAGGAAAAAGAAAAGGTGCCTAAATATGCAGTGACTCATAAAGATTTTATACTACAGGGCTGTTTTGTATTTTTTAAACCTAGCATTTTTTATACTATCTCTTTCCTCCCTCCCCAAAGTCCTTCATGGTTAATTAGTCCATCTCCCAAATATTCCTCTTAGTTGAGTCGATTACATTTCCCTGATTTCCTGGAAAAAGAAAATAAAGCACAAAGAACTGAAGCGATTCACCCAGGGTTCCTCATTTGGGACTAGAGTTTAAGAACTCACGTTTTACACCTTCCTAGTGGCAGTTCTCTCAGAGACTGTTACTGAAGATCACTGATTATTGATGAGAAGTGGTTCAATGTCCGCTTGTGAGAGGCCTTATTAGGTCAAATGTTTATTGCTGCTGCCTCCTGAGAAAGAAATTGGAGGCAGGCTGGCCAAGGAGGCAGCTAATGAGGTCACGTACAATTTAGCACAGCATCCCTTTCTAGCAAGTGCAAGCAGTTGCTTAGGAGAAAGGAACTTGGGCACAAAGCATATTGAGACCTTGTTAAGTATAGGCCCCCTCAAAACTGAAGAAAAGACAAAATCAGAGACTGCAGAGAAAGAAATACTTCTTACCACTACTCTCCTACCTCAGCATGGTCCATTCTACCTCCCACTGAAAGTTTACATCTTGGGATGGCTGAAGAATCAGACAACTGCTGCAAATGATACTAATTAAGAAGCCCATCCTAGTTCCCCCAGTGGGCTGCAGAGAATCAGAGCCTCAGGTGATGCTACCATTTTGCAATCTCAGCACCCAATGAAAGCAACCTTTTTTCCCTCCACACTTCAGCTACTAGACAGAAAGTCTTACTGCTTCTTGCTGGGGTCTCATCTGTCCACCACTCCAAAATGACTTGGAAGGTGCTTGGAGGAGCTTCATATGTGGCCCTATGAATCTGTTCCATAAAGAGTTAAAAAAAAAAGAAGATACAATAGAAATCCAACATTTTCTGTCCCTGGAGAGTAAAGAAAGACAGGCCAACAGGAACGTATAGCACATTAAAAAAAATCCAATTTGACCTGCTGACAGTAATTCCAATGAAGTTTTTACAAATGATTGTTCTTATTCTTGTTCTTGCATTTGTCAAAAGAATAGAGATAAAACAATGGTGGGGCAACTGTGGCTTGTTCTTCCTAGGCCACTAAAGTTTGGAGGTGCTAATTAGTACAGTTATTAAGAAGCTTAGAAAAGTGTAATCTTAACATCTAATTAGCAAGAATAAATAAAAACAGCAACCTACTGGATTTTCTTTAATTCTCCCATGCCCCTATACCCCACTAGCAACCTCTTCAGCATCAGTCTGGCAGTGTCCTAGGGTACCCACACAGGACCTTGCATCCCATTGTCTCTCTCCTCCTAAATTTATTTCCTATGTATTTGTTGGTCTTTGGCCAGGCACGTTTTGTAAAACTTGGTTCTCGTGTCAATGTCTAGGTAAGGTTCTATGATGAGGTCTATGTTAGCAGGTATATTGCTTAAGAGGTAATAGGGGAGAATGGTCAGTTTGTGTAGGAATGGCAGATGGAGAGGGGAAGGAGTTCAAGTGAAATAGCGCCATATACACCTTTACCAGTTAAAAGAAATTTATGGAACACAATGATTTTTTAATAACTTTTCTTCTCACTGCACTATGGAATTTTGGAGTTTACCTACAATTCAATGCGGGACTATTCCCTATATCCCTCAGATAATTGGTCATCCTGCCCCTACTAGAAAACTTGCTTTTTTCAAGGCTATTTCTTTGGATCTTTAAAATTAAATCATTCTTTGTGGTACTATTACATTTGTAGCACAGTGAAAAAATTTAAGACTAGAAATCTGAAAATCAGAGGTCGAGTCCTAGCTCTGATACTAATTTGCAGTACCACCTTCAGTAGGATAACAACCTTTGCTGAGATTTCCTTTTCTCCACTGAAAAATGTTTTTTGACTGGATGAGTGCAGAAGTTTCTTCCAACTAAAATTTCTGGTTTTTAAACAGGTTTTAAACTCTACTTGGTAGACAGAGTGCTGGTCCTGGAATCTGAAGTCTTGGATCATAAACTTACTAGATATATAACCATGAAAAAGTTATTTATTTAATCTCTCTGAGCCTCAATTTCTTCATCTGCAAAATGGGGATAATAATAATACATGCGCTTCTTCCCTCATAGGGCCATTTGAGGAAAGCTTACTATATAAGCTTTAACGTGCTTTCTAAAACCACTGTGGCAATGATGGTTCTAATTTTCAATTTGAAATTCTTTTCATATGTGAATATATATACAAACTGTATGGATACATCCTATGATACTGAATTAGAAGAACAAAATTGAGAAGAGAAACCATTTGTGCCTTGGCTTAATGTCTGTATTCTACTGATAGTTTACCTAGATTTTTTCTGTCCAGTTTTATATTGCTAACTGCTAGAGAGTTAAGAATCATATCAATAAAATTCTCCACAGAACCTGGAACAGCCCATGCCCAACAAGGGCTCTTGGATAACTTTAGAGCTTTGGTCTTTTTGCTGCAAGTTGTCGTTTTCAAATTCACGTATCCTATTGCTTTCATAAGCAAATTTGTTATGGTCTTATTTTCTCTGATCCTTATACAGTATCTAAAAATGACAGTTGGGAATATTTCTGAGGACTTCTAGGGGAAGGAAATTAATATTTAATTACTGGTAATATGAGAAACTCTGAGAATCCAATTAGAATAAATTTAAGTCATTCTTCCTGGAGGACAATATAAATGACATCTGAAAACGAATTATTGTAGTAAGTGATTCATATCAGTTGGTGATGCAAATTTTTAAGACCTAGAAAAGAATATTCCAATTTGGCCCATGTTTTAAATCTATGTCTAAATTCTAAATTCCATGCCTTTGCCTGTCCCCACATGCCTAGAAAATGCTCCCTTTTTCATTCTCTAAGTTGTTGAGTAAAACAGATTTAAAGTACAGATTTCACAATTATCTGATTAAAGAAACCAATGCAAAAGCATTAATGCATAATTCAATAACCTAATGAGTTTACTGACCTGAATTATTTAGTTTGCCCCCATCTATGTTGACCAAACAAGACAGATCACAGGTTAATATTTCCTTTGGGGTAGGATCAACAGCAACACACAGAATAAAAGAGCATGTGTTCTATCTCCACTGCTTCTGGTACTGGTTCAACTGGTTCAATATAGTATTTCTTCATTGCATTTGACACTCTTTGCTTTGCTCATGTTACATTTAAATGATTATGATGTCGAGCACAGAAGAAACACTACAATGCAAAGTTATGAATAGAATTGTGATGTTTTAGATTCCAAATCAATATATAAATCACTTGATATCCCATATGAAAATGTGATTTCTTACGATGTGGGATTGATTTTTGACCGTTCTCCATAGATGTCCAGGTATATTCAACCGAAATACACAATGGAAGTCAATAATCTTGAGAGGTACTTCAGTTACTACGAAATGTGGCACTGAATTTTCTTCTCTTCCTTATATCCTCACTTTTTCTAGATTTGAAAGAAAATATTGACCACATGGTTCATATATTTGCATATGCACACATATATCCCAAATAGCACATTTCTAGTTTAAGAAAAATTATCATGAAGCATAAAATTGCCTTTGATAAGGAAGAATTTTAAGCTACGCTTTTGAATTGAACTATTCACGATTATTTAATTGTGTCACATTTTGGAGAGGAGGAAAAGACAAGTCAATTCAACAGGCATATAGCCTTACTATATTCAAGGCTCGGTCCTAGACTCTAAGTACACACATACACACACACACACACACACACAAAACCAGTATTTGATCTCAAGGAACTTATATTATGCTAGGGTGATACACAAAGTTAGAATAAAAGGAAGCTGCCAGAGAGGAGGTGGAGAAGTCCAAAGAGAGAGTCAAGCCAGGAGTAAAATCAATAAGACTGAGACCCCTCTTGGAATGTCAATTTGATCATACTAAATTATCATATTTCAAAAAGAGCTAAATTAAGGGTTAAAGCCAACAGTCAGAGGTTAGGAGCAAGAAATCACTTAGCACAATTATAAAATCACTATGGCAACATTTTGTTTTTGTTCTCTCCTATCATTTCATCAGTGCAGGGAACTCCTTGGCCCACCACAGAAAAGAAAATTTTCTGTATTTTGTGGTCTCAAAGAGATGCCCATGAAACTGAGAGGTTACATGACTCTCATGGTCCCTGAGGGTGTATGGGTTGAGGTGAACCCTGACTCCAAGACATTAGGCCACAATGTATTTCAATACCTATATGTGCTATTTAAGTCACCATCAGGACTACAAATTTGAATGGAATTATATGATAGTCATGTCCATACCTTTACCATCCTTACCTGGTTTGATCTAGACATCTACTAGCTATTATCCTGTATCTTTCCTCCATTTCTTAGTCCAACTACTAGAAAAAGATTCTATTTTCTCCTCTTATCAACAGATAAACCCTCTGTAATGTGGGTTTATCCTATTACAACTTCACTATTCAATGCAAACTGCATTCTCCAAAGTTGCCAATGATTTCCTGGTTTCCAAAGGGATGGCCTTTTCCCAGTCTGAATACTCTCTCATTTGTAGGTTTTCATGATACCGTTCTCTCCTGGTTCAGTTCCTAATTGTTTAACCCTCCACAGTCTCCTTTGCTGGTTCTTCATCTAGGTTACACTTAACTATGAATGCCCCGGAAGTCTCTCTGCTGGGCCCACTTGTCTTCTCCCTCTACACTATGTGACTTGGTGCTCTTTGTAGTTCCTCATGAGTTAATATACCATTTCTATGCAGATAATTCCCCAATCTATATATTCAACCCAATCTCTTTCCTAAGGTGATGTCCTATATCACCAACTACCTCTTGGATATCTCAAAATTAATGTCCTGTAGATGTCTTAAGTTCAACATATAAAACAGAACTAACTTCCTTTCTCCAACTCCCCCAAACAAAGCCTCCCCTCTTCCCAAGTTCTCTACTACTCTCAAGGACCTCATTATCCTTACAATTGTCAAGAATTCCAACCTTGAGGTTGTTCTTTAGTCCTCATTCTTAGCCAAATATTAAATCTTTTTGTCAAATCTTGCTGTTTCTGTCAAATTTCCATTATCTCTCTCCATTTGTACGTCCATCATCATAGTAGAGATCCTCATCATTTCTTATCTAGAGTGTTACAAGAGCCCTCTTGTTGGTCTCCCTACCTCAAGTCTGTCTTCATCCTAATTCATCCACCACTCAACAACCAGGTCTGAACACCTCCCTGCTTCTCTCCTTGCTCCCCCACAAGCCTTCAATAACTATTACCTCTAGGATTAGATTTTATATCCTCTGTTTAATATTTGAAGCTGTTCATAACATGGACCCTTCCTACCTTTCCACTCTTTTTTATATTTAACTCTCCTACATACATTCTATAATCTAGCTACAGAGGCTTACTTGCTATTCCTCACACAAAACATTCCATCTCTGAACTGTGTAACTTTGCGCTGATTGTTCCCCCTCACCTTTACCTCTAAGTGTCCATGGCTTCCCCCAAGATAATATAAATCTCAGATTTTGCAGAAGGCCTTTCCCAGATTCCCCCATTGCTTCTTCAAGATTATCTTCCATTCATGTGTTGTATATATTTCATCTATCCATTCATCTATCTATCCATCTATCTATCTATCCATCTATCCATTCATCCATATATCTATCTATCCATCTATCTAGTTATTTGCCATGTTGTCTCCCTAATTAAAATCTATCTACACTTAAGCCCCATTCTCCCATTGATAAATTCCTCCTGGAAGCTCCATTTTTGAAGGAGGGATAAAAATCAGCCATCCTTCTTTCCTCTCTTAGATTATGCTTCTGACTCTGAACTTTGCCACCATGCCCCTGTCTCATTGGAACTTTTCTTCATCACCACCACCATGTCCTCTGTCCCTTTCATATGTTGCTTCCCCCATTCAAATATGAGATTCTTAAGGGTAGTGATTGTCTTTATTTGTGCTTGTATTTGTATCCCTAGCATTTAGAACAATACTTGGAACATTTTAAGTGCTAAATATTTTTTTAACTCAGTGACTGACCAAAGGCAGAGCTTAGCACAGTGCCTGTAACTGTTGAGCATTTAGTAAATATTTGTTGACTGATTGATAGAAAAGTGTGATTGTATTACCAAAGCATTAGAAACCAATGGGATTTAGGCCTTCATAAATGGGAAGCAGAAAGAATTCTGTTAACACTGCTAAACTACCCAGAGCCTTGAGTTTACATAAGTAATCAATGAAGAGTTTGCTAAACATGGGACATCCTTTCCCCTTCATTTGAAGAAGGCAAATGATCACTTACAGCAAGAATTCAGTCAAAGGCAGCTTTCAAGAGAGATGGAAGAGGATAGAAACACTTTAAAATCACTCCAAGTATGTGGATTAGGATTATCATCAGCATGCAGGGGCCACTAGGTGGTGTAGTAGATAAGAGTTTCAGGCCTGAAGTCAGAAGACTCATCTTTGTGACTTCAAATTCAGCCTCAGACACTTACTGGCTGGATGACTCTGAACAAGTCATTTATTCCTGTTTACCTCAGTTTCCTCCTCTGTAAAACAATTCCAGTGTCTCTGCCAAGAAAACTTCAAAATGGGGTCATGCAGATTCGGACCTGACTGAAAATGAACTCAACAACACAACTAAGATGAGAATGACAGAGAAAAAGAACTGGGTCAAATACTACCTCACATGGAAGTTGTGAAGATCAAATTCTATTATGAGTTAAAGAGAACGAGCAGCTAAACTATTACTATAAGGTGTGTATGTCCATGTGAGTTATCCAAATCTGGCTCACTGGAGGCAGTGGTAGGTATCTCTGGAATCCTTTCCACCTCTCCCCAAGGGATGCTTTGATTCCTGCCTTGAGGGGAGCAGGAAAAGGTCCACAAAGTGACTGCCTCTGAACTCCAGTTATTGATAGGATACTAGGGTAAATTTATATCTATCTTCCCCTCTAAATATTACTGCATTAGAGTCTAATAAAGATAGCAAATTATTATCAAGTCCCTACTATACTAAGTGCCAGGGAGACTAAGAAAGGCAAAAAAAACCTGTCCCTGTTCTCAAGAAGCTCACAACCTAATGGAGAGATAGCATGCAGACAACTAAGAACTAACAAGATATATACAGGACACATTGGAAATAATCAACAAAGGGAAGGCAGTAGCACTAAGAGAGTTCAGGAAAGGTTTCTCACAAAAGGTGGAAGCCAGGAAGTCAGAAGGTAGAGAATTCCACTCAATTGACAGACATTTATGAAGTGCCTATTAAGTACCACGCACTCCAACAAGCACTGTGATTACAAATACAAAAAAAAAAATCAATTCCTGCCCTCCAGGCGCTTAAAATATAGTGGGGGAACACAATACACAAATGGAAGCTGAAAAGCAGGGTGGTGGAAAAGGTACTTGAAAACATGATAGAGAAGTCCAAAGAAGCCATTGCACCTAGCACAAAATGAGAAAATCACTTATGGCAGGCTCCACCTTAAATGGAGGAATGGAGAACCACCAATGAAATGACACAGAGGTCCACAGAAGAGGACTGTATGTGAAGAACAATGAAAAGCCCAATATTATGAGGTGGTAGAGAACATGACGAGTAAGTCAGGTGTTAAAAGACTGGAAAGGTAGAAGAGGGTTAGGCTACAGAGGGCTGTAAGAGTCTAACAGAGGGTTTTATATTTGATCCTGGTGATGAGAGGGAGCCACAGGAGTTGATCAAGTAGGAGGAGAAAGAAGGGATCTATGGTCAGACATGTGCTTTTTGAAGGTCAATTTGGCAATGGCGCAGAGGATGGATTGGAACAGGGAGAGATTAGAACCAAGCAGTCCCTCCAGCATACTACTGCAATAATCTAAGCATTCTATCTACTGTACCATCTAGCTGCCTCCTAATTAGGACTCAGAAAAAGATATTAGATTTGACAATTTGGAAACCATTGGTACCTTGGAATCAATTTTTCTTTGTATGTGTGACAGGATTCTTTTGCAAATCCACACAATTATGGGTTATTTTGTTTCTTTTTTCTTCCTTTGTTTCATTCCTTTATGACCTACTCAATTTTTTTTGAGACTGATTTAAGTTTTTATTTCTTGTTCTGTTACTCTGAACAGTCTATATTTTAAAAATATTAATCCATTTCACTGATCATTTTGACATATATTTGAGCAAAATAATTTGTAATAATCTGTTTTGTCTTTATCTGGAATTGTTTTACATTTTTTATATTGGTAATGTGGCTATCTTCTCTTTGTAAAAGACAAGCTAGTGGGCTATTCTTAAAAGCTCTAATTTTTATTTATCAATAGTTTTTGTTTTAAATTTTGCTTATCTTTTCTTTGATTCTCAGAATTTATATTTTGTATTTACAGTAATTGGGCTTTTTTATTTGTTGCTTTCTTAGTTTTTTTAGTTGCATGCCCAGTTCATTATTTTTTTATCCTTTGGCTGATAAAAGTAACTAACTGCTTATTTTTTGTAAACATATTTTGGATTCTGGCTTCTAATCTCTTCTGTCATGCTCCTTAATGTGTTTCTCTCCATTCTATCTCCTTGTACTCTTTTCTCTTTCATCTCCTGCCTCTGCTCATATTTACAGAGTCACAATTTTTACCCACTTGGGTTACAGATGAAGAAATGGAGTGAAAATCAGTAAAATTTTCAGACATACCAGATGAAGAACAAAAGGATAAACTATTAAATGATTTTTACCATTTAACTGAGAAATCTCTCAGTGGCATCAAGATTCTACGACAGAACTTCAGGGTATTTTCTGTGAAATACAGTATATTTAACCACACAGGAACTGATTTACACTGCATAATTTATGAAATTGCTCAATATGCAGTACTATAAACCAAACCACTCCTTGACATGTTTTTTATCCTTCCTTTTTTTATAACTATTCCTCCTCTTAAAATAAAAAGAGGATAAACTGATCATTGCATTCTCGTGCTTATTCAGAAGTATACTTGGCACACTTCTCCATTAATTACCTCTGACAAAAAGATTTCCTAAATTTATAGTCTTTAGTTTAAGGATATCAAATTATATTAATGAAATGTTAATCAATTTCTTCTTATAACACCCATGGGCAAGCAAACCAGCAAGAATGATCACTTCATCTAGTATAGAAAGGCAGCTACTTGTTTAATGTACTCCAAAAGCACATAAGGAAATGGGGCCAGATTATATGATTGTTTTTCTCAAAGGAGGCCCTTTAATACTCGCATGTGAGCGTATCTGCATGTGGGCAGACTTGCCTGGAGACTGATAGAGGAGCAGTATGTCGGTTCCTAAGACCATTGGAAATATGTGTTTTCTGATGGTCTTAGGAAACCCCTGTGACCCCTGTGAAAGGTTTGTTTGACCCCCAAAGGGGTCATGACCCACAGGTTGAGAACCGCTGCTCTAGTAGAAGCCTTCTAGAGTCTCCAGCCCACATAGTGCTTGAGTTTCTTTTCTTTATTCAGCTAAACAGAACTTTTAATGCCTGCTTTCAGCTTCAAAAGACTAGATCTCTGGTGGTTCTGAGTCTCCAACAGTGTTGGCCCTATATTGTCTCATATTCTAGGAGGCTAGCATTTGCTTGTATTTCTGAATTCCATACAGTATAGTCTAAAGTTCTAGCACTGAAAGCCTTCTTGCGTCTCCATCTCCAAGAGGGTCTGACTTGGTGTGTTTTGCATCCCTAGTAGTGCCAATCTTCCATTGTGTTCAGTTCAAAATACTGGGTCACTTATCAGTGATTCTTAATACCATGTCCACATGCCCCCTAGCTCCTCATAAGCTGCAGTTCACTGAGAGTTCTGATACAACAGTGATACAAAAGACGCATTACTGCCTATTATTTCAGGAACAATTCTGAATATCCCATGGTATGGGCCCACTAGTACATTTAGCTTCACAAACCTCTACTCCCCCTTTACTGACTCTAGGTATAGAAGCCTGTGTTGTTGGTTGTTCAGTTATGTCTGACTCTTCATGGACCCATGGACCACAGCACAGCAATACTGTCCATGAGGCTGTCTTTGCAAAGATACTAGAGTAGTTTGGCAGTTTCTTTTCCAGTGGATTAAGGAAAACAGAGGTCAAGTGACTTGCCCAGAATCATACACCTATTATGTGTCTGAGGTTGAATTTGAACTCAGGTATTACTGACCCCAGGCCTAGCACTCTATCTACTTCAGTGAGGTTCTAGTTCTCTTGTAGTTTTGATGGGGAAGTAGCACAGGCCATGTAATGTCTCCAAATCCAGGGTTCTCTTGTGATTCTGGATATCCTACAGCACAGAAGCTCTAGAGCCTCTATCACCAAGATGTTATGGATTTTATGAATTCTAAGTCTCTACTAGCAGAAGCTCTACATTGCCTCCACCTCAAAAAAGCTCTTGAGTAATCATCTTCCTACTCTTGCCCTAGCTCTAGCGGATGGTCTGCTTATGGATCGGGCTTTTCAGGCTCTTCCCAAAGAGACCAAAGCCTCCAAAGAAATAAGCTTTGCTATAATGAGGGCACACATGGTCACATCAAGGACCTGCTTATTTCAGGGCATCCTGAGAAGTAGGTAGGATAAAGCTGCTAAAGATCCCCAGCTGAACTGCCAGTCAGAATCACCTCTTCAATTACAACTCTATCACTTTGGGGAAATGGACACATGGACAATGGAAACAGTGCTATGAACAAAGGCTTCTGCTTATGGGAAGGCCCAAGCCTAGATACACAAAGCTTGTGCTGAGACTATTAGACACATCAGAACCTTAGAGAACCCTTTTTAGTATCCATAATACTTGGGCACTACTAGGTAGAGTAAACTGGCAGAGATAACACCAATGTCATTATTCTAAATAAAAACTAGTTCCAGGACTGCAAGCTGAAGCTAAACATCAGCAGAAAGATGACCAGGATAGACACTCATTGTCCTATGCACCTCTATAAGCCCCTGGAGTCTGTATTTTCCCACCAGGCTCCAGGCTTGCATTACTGTATAGAACAGTGCTTCTTAAACCCCCATATCGAAACCGGGTCTTAAGTGAAAAAAGTTTAAGAAACCCTGGTACAGAGTGCTGGACCTGGAATGAGGAAGACTTTAGTTCAAATCCAACCTCTTACATTGGTAGCTGTGTGACCCTGGGTTAATCACTTAACTTCTGCTTGCCTCAGTCCCCAAACTGTAAAATGGAGATAATAATAGCACTTACCAACACAGTCGCAAAGCCCTGCCCTCCAGTCCTCTCCCAATCTAATTCTGACTCTCCAGACTTTGCTACCATGCCTCAACTCTCTTCCTACCATAGAACTTTCTCTTTTGTTCAGTTCTGTAACAATTCTTTTCTGCATCCCAGAGCATACAACTGCACCTATAGCTCCTTTCTCCTCAGAGAAACACCATTTTTGAGCAAGGGTCCCAGACCATTCATGTATCCATCCTCCATTGTTCTTCTGGCTCTCTTTCTGATTCTAGACTTCATCACCATTCCTCAGCTTCCTTCTCAACTTGGAGATTTCCTGAGACCCTATAATTTTCTCATCCTGAATCATTTTTCTATCCTTTGCCCTTCTCACCATAGTTACCCCAACTACTCCCACTGTGTGTTGTCTTTTCCCTTTAGGCTGTAAGACACTTTCTTTTTGCCTCTGTTTGTATCTCCAATGCTTAGCACAGCACTTGGTACAGAGTAAACACATAATAAATGCTTCTTGACTGACTGACTTATTAGGCCAAGAACCCTTCTCTGCCTGTCTGCGTTTCCCTCTTTTCAAATTATAAATATTTAAGCTCATTGAGGGAACAGAAATCTTTTTGTCTTTATATCTCTATTGCCTAACAGAGGATTGTTCACATAGTAGGCACCTAATGAATACTTGTTGAATTAAATTTAATTTGAGAAATTACCTAGCTGAGATGCTAGACAGGCAAAAACGCAATATCAAAATTCCTTCTGCCTAGTGTGACCTTGTAATTTAATGAAAGCAAAGAGCTAAAGAAATCCAGAAGTCTTACTCTATTCATAGGAAATACCGACATGATAACATCTGATGATAATGCTAACTTTGAAGTTCCTAAATGACAGCAAGTAGATTAAGCAAAATGTCTTTAAAATATTTCTTTTGCTTTGGTGGTCCTTAAAAACCTTAGCAACAACAAACTGCAAAATATTTCATACTCACCTTATTAAAAATGTACTGTCCGTAGACGAGGCAAACTATTTCAATTGATCGGGATGTCAGCATCCTTATTTACTAACTCTACCTATCATTCATCAGAAACTTGCTTAATCCAAATCCCTCTTATGGCCACTGCAACAGACATTTTAGTCATCAAACTTTTACTGAGAAAGCTACCAAGACAACTAAGAGGAAATTGGAAATTACTTGTAAGTAATTTATAATGTTATATCCTGTAACATGGAAATTTAATACCCTCTACAATTTTGTCTTTAAAACTTCAGGATAATTAAATTGCATCAGAATTCTTATAAAGGTCAATAAATGTGTAACATCTATTTCTGCATGTGTTGTATATATTACTCAATGTACAGTATTCCTTCCATAGTTTTCTTAAGAATCTGCAAATTGCATTTCAGCTGACACTATGAGTCAGAATTATACATCATACACAATAATAATATAAAGGCTCATCAATCTGACTTTTGTCCTGCGTTAAAAATGGAAGCATTAAATGACTTTCCTATTCTTAGCTGAAAACAAGATTGATATTTAATTATGTATAACAGAGCTGTCCTACTAATCCCCTTATCTTTGGTTATGTTTATTTTATAGTGAATGCTCCTGGTGTGCTAAGAACTATTTAAAGGATAATTACTATTTGTCATTGTCCTTCCTTTAGATTCTACCTCCACAACATCTCATATATCAAGCTCCTCCTCACTACTCCACTGGAAATCAGCTTCTTATTATTTCACACCTGGACTATTACAATAGCTTTCTAATTGGCCTACTTGCTTTCAGTCTCTTCTTTTTCCAGTCTACCTTCCACACAGCCGCCAAAGTCATTTTGTTAATGTGCAAGTCTGATTGAGTCAATCTCCTGTTGAGATACTTTGAGTGGCTCCCTATCACTTACAAAGTAAAATTTAAAGTCATTAGTCTGACATTTAAAAATCACTCTCCACAATTTGATTGCTGCCTGACTTTGCAGTCTTAGCTCACTTTACTCACCTTTCCACCACTAGTTGTTCTTCAAGCTCAGTGTTCCACCAGCAGTTCTCAACCTGTGGGTCACAACCCCTTTGGGGGTCAAATGACCCTTTCACAGGGGTCTCAGGGGTCACCTAAGAATATTGGAAAACACATATTTCTGATGGTCTTAGGAACCAAGACATCACTTCTCTATCAGTCTCCAGGTGGGTCTGCCTACATGCAGACATGCCCACATATGAGTATTAAAGGGTTGCGGCATTAGGAAGGTTGAGAACCACTGCAATAGACTACCTCCTATACTCATGTAACATGAATCATAACCTAATTTCATGTGCCCCTCAGAAAAGCTATTAGAGATCCAAAGCATTTGGAGGGTCCACATCCACTCAAATCAAATTTAGCCTTATTTATTATTATATGACATAGATTTGTTGCTATTATTGTTGTCTTTCTATAGTAATTGTCTAGGCATATATTGTTCTTTCACTTTGGCTTTCTTCATTCCACAATTCATACAGATCTTAGCATGTTTCTCTGAGTTTCTCCAATGTGTCGTTTCTTATAATTCAATAATGTTCCATTATATTCACATACTGTAATTTGTCTAACCACTCCTCAGTCAGCATTTTACCTAGTTCACATTCATCTTTTCACTAATACAGATAGAATTGCAAAGTACATTTTTGTTTCTAACCTGTTTCTAACCTTCTCAGGGTATAATATGAGTAGCAGAATCACTAGGCCAAAGGGTTTATATATTTGTAACTTGTGGAATTCTATATTGTTTTCAGGAAAAACTGGACCATCACAACTCTGAGTAGTAGTGCACTCATTCTATCTATGAGAAGTCCTGGAAGAGATTAAACATAAGATCAAAAAAGATATTACAAATGAACTGAGAGCTTTAGAGGAAAAGAAGATTGGAAGGAGAATAAACATCATAGTACATGAGATGCAAAATCTTAAGCAAATAAGAGATACGCTACAAATCAGAATGGGCCAAAGAGAACTAAATGATTCCATGAGACAATAACAAATTTTAAAACAAAGTTAAAAGAATGGAAAAAGAGAAAAAATATTAGGTATATCTCCTATGTAAAACAACTGACCTAGAAAAATAGATCAAGTAGGAACAACTAAGAAACTACCAGAAAAAATGACCAAAAAAGCCGCATAATACATTCCAAAAAATCACAAATGTAAACTAACAGACTTATTAGAACAAAATGGCAAAAAATAACCACAAAAATTAACTGTTCATCTCCTGAAAGAGATTCTAAAAGAAAACTTCAAAAATTGTCATAGCCAAAAGTCAAAGCTTCCAGATGAAAAAAAAAATGCGGTGAGTAATCAGAAAGAAAGATGTTTAAACACAAAAAGGAAAATTTCATACACACCAAAAAAA
The DNA here is from genome assembly GCA_028646575.1 of Pseudocheirus occidentalis. Taxonomy (NCBI): domain Eukaryota; kingdom Metazoa; phylum Chordata; class Mammalia; order Diprotodontia; family Pseudocheiridae; genus Pseudocheirus; species Pseudocheirus occidentalis. The sequence continues at coordinate 11,140,382 of CM053602.1, read as the reverse complement.
TTCATCAAAATACCAGCACTTTTGAGGTAGCAAGCAACTCACAATACAGTACATTCCGTCTGACTTTGGCTGAGCAAATCATGGTATATGATGAATAGGGGGACTACTGGTCAAGACAGTAGAGTGAGGAATTGAGGATGTCACATAGATTATAAGCCTCGGTGACTGGGAGAATTTTGGAATCTTCTACAGTAATAGGAAAGAGGAGGGCTTGGAGCAGGGAGAGATAAAGTATTTAGTTTTAGACATTTTACATTCACAGTGTCTATAGAATATCTGGTTTGAGGTGTATAAAAAGACAATTAGAGATGCAAGATTATTAGGTTAGGAGATAGGTTAGGGTTGGAAAAAAAGAACTGAAATTCCTCTGCACAGAGATAATTTAAATCATTGGAGCAGATAACATCACCAAGCAAAAGAGAGAATTAGGCTCAAGACAGCATCTGAGGAATACTCATGATTAGTGAGTGCAACTTAGATGAAGATTCAGCAAAGGAGAATGAGATGAAACAGGCATACAAGTAGAAGTGGAGCCGGGACTGAGTATTTTAAGGGAAATCTAAAGAGAAGAGAGCATCAAGGAAAAGGGTGTCATTGATAGTATCAAAGGCTGCAGAGTGTTTGAAAAGGATTAGAACTGAGAAAAACCATTAGGCAATTTCAAAAGTTCCTTGGTAACAGTGGAGGGAACTGATTGAGTTTAATGATAATGCCAGAAGCCAGATTGCAGAGTTAAAAGAGTGAGAGGTAAGTGGTCCCAATCTTTTCAAAAAATGTTTATTCATTTAGAACTTAAATTAAAAAAGACAAAAATGATATTTCCATGTACATAGCACAACATAAAAAAGGATTCAACATAAAATCATGAATTTCCATTTCATGCTATTTATTTTTTTAAATCTATGTAATAAACGTTATACATCATTTTCGAAGCTACCCTGCTTTTCTGTGCTTCTAAGTTTTCATTTTTCTCTGTTGCACACTTTTTTTCTCCATCCCCCCACCTTAGAAGGTTACCATTAGACATAAATATATGTGTATGTATATATAAAACCATACTATGCATACTTCTATTTATCACTTCTTTCTCTGGATATTGACAATCTTCCTCTGTAGTTGTTTTGAGCTTTTATAATATTCAAAAAGACTTAGTCATTCAAATTTGTTCTAAGAACAATATTGCTGTTACTATATACAATGTTCTCTTGGTTCTGCTCATTTCACTTTTCACTATTTCACGCAAGTCATTCCATGTTTTTATAAAATTAACCAGCTCATCATTTCTTATAGCACAGTAGTATTCCACTATAATAGCACAATTTTTTCATCCATTCTCCAATTGATGTTCATTATTTCAATTTCCAGTTCATTGCCACCACAAAGAGAGCTGCTAGAAGTATTTCAAAACACACAAATTCTTTACCCTTTTCCCTAATGACCTTGGGAAACAAACCTAATAGTGACACTGCTGGGCCAAAGAGTATACAGTTTTATAACTCTTTGGCCATTAACGGTAGATTTCTCTCCAAAGTGGTCGAATCAGCTTATAATTCCTTCAACCGTGAATTGTGGTCCCAATTTTTCCACACCCCCTCTAACATTTGTCATTTTCCCTTCTATCATTTTAATCAAACTGATAGGTATAAGATGATATCTCAAGATTGTTTTAATTTGTATTTCTCTAATCAACAGTGATTTGGAGCAGCCTTTCTGAAACTTGTGGGTCACAACCGTATGGGGTTGCAAAAAATATAGCAACAGTAAAAGGTTTCTGAATGTGCAACAAACAAAAAATAATTAAGAACCAAATGCACAATGAATCAAAGGTGTTTCTGGCAGTGCTTATAGGTGATGCATCATGCGACTTCACTGAAGCCTTGGTTCTGAACACACAGCCTGCACACACTGTACTGCACATGCCATCATGCTACACAGCACCAATGAATATTGCCCAAACTTGTTAAGGGGTTGCATGTGGAAAAAGTTTTAGAAGCTCTAATTTAAAGCATTTCATGTGTCTATATATAGTTTTGATTTCGTCCCCGAAAGAGTGCCTCTTTATATCCTTTGACCAATTTCCAGTTGGGAAATTACTTGCATTCTTATTAGATTGACAAAGTTCTTTACATAATTGAGATATGAGACCTTTATCTAAGAAACTCTATAAAAATTTTTCCCAATTTTCTATTTTCCTTCTAATCTTGGCTATATTGATTTTATTTATATAAGATTTTTTAAAATATAATTGAAATTATCCATTTTACAATTATATTTTACCATTTACAAAACTCTCTATTTCTTCTTCTAAGAATAACTCCTAAGTTATGCTATTCACAAGTATGATAAGTAATATGATTCAAGTTTGTCTAATTTTCTCATAATTTTGCCATTTATATCTAGGTCATATATACGTTTTCACCTTATCTTGGTAAATGGTGTAAAATTGGTCTATACCCAATTTCTGTCAAATTGCTTTCCAACTCTCCCACCAATTTTTTTTTTGCAAATAACGAATTCTTATCCCAAAAGCTTAAATCTTTACATACATCTGTCAAACTCAAGGTTAGTATAATCATTTGCTACTGTGGAGTGTACATCATCTGTTCCACTGACCCACTTTTTTATTTCTTAGCCAGTACTAGACAGTTTTGATAAATATTGCCTTACCTTAAGTTCTGGTACTGATAAATCTCCTTCTTTTACATTTTCCCCATTAGTTCTTTGAAATTCTTGACCTTTTGTTCTTCCAAATGAACTTTATTATTTTTTTCTAGCTCAGTACATTTTTTTGGCAATTTATCTGGAATGACACTGAATAGATTAGGTAAGATTGTCATTTTAATTATATTTGGCTCTGCCTACCCATGAATAATTGATATTTCTCCAATTATTTAAATTTGGCTTTATTTGTATAAAAAGTATTTTATAATTATGTTCACGTAATTTCTGGGTTTGTTTTGGTAGGTTTACTGCCAGGCATTTTATACTCTCTACAGTTATTTTAAATGGGGAACTATCACAATTTCTTCTTGAGGAGGAGATAGTAAGTTAGTGATATAGAAATGCTGATGATTTATGTGGGTTTATTTTATATCCTGCTACTTTAGTAAAAATACTGTTTCTGCTAACTTTTCAGTTGAATCTTTAGGATTTTCTAAGTATTTCATCATGACACCTGCAGAAAGAAACAGCTGGATTACCTCATTGCCCATTCTCATTTCTTCAATTTATTTTTTTATTGCTATTGCAAGCATTACTAATATTACTAATTACTAATTCAATGATTTGGTAACAATGGACATCCTAGTTTCATTCCTGATCTTACTGGGAAAGTTTCTAGCTTATCCTCATTACAAATGATGTTTGTTGTTTTAGGTAAATGTTTCTTATCATTTTAGGGAGAAATCCATTTATACCTATGCTTTCAAGTATTTCTGACAGCAATGAGTGTTGAATTTTATTGAAAGCTTTTTTCTGCATCTATTGATATAATAATATGATTTTGTTACTTTTGTTATTGATATAATCAATTGCTAATGATTTTCCTTGTGTTAAAACATCCCTGCATTCCATTAAATCACACTTGATCACAATGTATAATCTTTGTAATATAGTGTTGTAGTCTCCTAGCTAGTATTTTATTAGGATTTTTACATCCAGATTCATTAACGAAATTGGCCTATAACTTTATTTCTCTATTTTTGCTTTTTTCTGCTTTAAATATCAGTACTATATCTGTTTCATAAAAGGAGTTTAGTAGGACTCCTTTGCCTATTCCAAAGAATTTGCTTAATATTGGAATTAGTTGATTTTTAAATGAAGTTTGGTAGGGTTCATGTATGAATCCATTTGGTCTTCATACATTTTTCTTAGGAAACTCATTTATGGCCTGTTCAATTTCTTTTCTAAAGTAGCTTTTTGAGATATTTTGTTTCCTCTTCTGTCAGTCTAGACAGTATGTATTTGTATAAATATTCTTCCTTTTCGCTTAAGTTGTTATTTATTGGCATATAATAGGGCAAAATAACTTCTTATAATTGCTTTAATTTCTTCCTCATTAGGGGTATATTCACTATTTTTATTCTTAACATCAGTGATTTGGTTTTCTTCTCTCTTTTTTAAAAACCATATTAGCCAACAGTTTATCTATTTTATTGGTTTTTTCATAAAATCAATTCCTAGTTTTATTTGTTATTTCAGTGATTTTCTTATACTCAATTTTATTAATCTCATCTTTAATTTTTTTAGGATTTCCAATTTAGTGTTTAATTGGGGATTTTTAATTTTTCAGTCTTTGTAAAGCTACAATGTATTTCTGAGAAAATGGTATATTTTCTATTCTCATACAATTACCTCCAGATATCTATCATATCTAGCTTATCTAAAATTCTATTCATGTCCTTGACTTCATTATTATTTATTTTTGGTTAGATTTATCTAATTCTGAGAGAGGAAGAATGAAGTCCTCCATAAGTACAGTACTACTATCTATTTCTACCTCTAATTCATTGAACTTTTCCTTTAGAAATTTAGATGCTATAGTATTTGGTGCCTGTAGGTTTAGTACTAATCCTGCTTCATTATCCATTGTACCTTTTATCATAATGGAGTTTCCTTTTTCTCTTTTTTAATTAAATCAATTTTAGTTCTAGCTTTGAGACTGTGATCGCTACCCCCACTTTTTTTTACCTCAGCTTTATATTAAGTCTATGTCTATCTCTCATGTTTAAAAGTGCTTCCTGTAAACAACATATTGTTGGGATTCTCAGTTTTAGTTCATTCTGCTGCTTCTCCCTTATGGGTGAGTTTATCCCATTCACATTCAAAGTTATAATTATTGGTTGTGTATTATCTTCCATCTTACTTTTCCTCACCATCATCCTTCTCAGTCTCTCCTTGTATCCTATCAGTCCTTACAACTACTACCTCCCTAATCCATATACTATTTAAGAATCCTTCCCTTTTCCTCTCCACCACCCTCCTATTTCTTTACAAATTTAGAATAATTTTATATACTTGTAGATGTGTATAAGGTTTGAGCACTATCAGTCCTCCACCCCACCTGCTTTCACTGCAACAGTTCTTCCATTCATGCCTCATGTGTATAATTGCTCCATTTTTCCTCTCCCTACCCAATTTTGTTTTTTCAACATCATCTCATCATACTCAACTCAACCCCAAGCCTTCTATCTATGTATGCTCTTTCAAACTACCAAAACAATGATATTCTGGAGTACAGATAACATTGTCTCATATAAGAAGTAAACAGTTTAACCTTATTGAGTCACTTATAATTGGTCTTTTTATCATAACTTTCAGGTAGCACAACAATTCTTATATGGTCTCTCCTCATTCTATTCTCTAGATCTGTTGTTTTTCTAATGAGATGTTTCACATTATCTTCTATTTGTCCATTCTTTTGATTTTACTATTTCTTTGTGTCTTTGTAAAGCCAATCAACAGTAGATTCCTAAAAGAATGCTACTGTCAAGAGCTTTTAAGATTCAGATTACACAGTATTAGTGAACACTCTGTTTATTCCATTACAAATCCACATTCAGTACAATGTTCACAGTTTCAACAATTCACAATATTATATATAATCTCCAGAACAAGGAAAGTCTCAATATTATATCTTATTACAGAAAGGAACAAGGAACAAGAGAAGAATCAGCTGGTTTCCCTAAGGGAGAAACAAGCTTCACATTTTAAATATTCAATCAATCCAGCTAAGGATTCAATCAATTAACAAAAGGAATGACCTAGTTTCCCTAAGAGGGAGTTGATTCAATCAACAGTTAACAATATACTGATCTTCCACTCCTGGGGCAACC
>CM053602.1:11116119-11134048 GCA_028646575.1 Pseudocheirus occidentalis | reverse complement strand
GGGGGAAGACGGAGGGGAGGGCAGGGTCTAGGGGAGGGATGCTGGAAGCACACACTTCATTAAACAGGCAGGGACAGGGTAGAGAACAGAACAAGGAGGGGGAGGGATAGGAAGGAGAGACAGCTGATCACTGTCACAATATGTCCACTATGAAGATGTCTTGTATAATCACACATCCATAGCCTGTATTGAAGTGAATGTCCTTCCAGCGGGGGTGGGTGACAAGGGAGGAATCGAAAGAATCTAGAATTTAAAGTTCTGCAATTCCTGCAACTACAAATTAAGATATACAGGGGCTGGGATAGGGAGACCCTCCCTCCCCTACCAGAAAAAAAGAGAGCAGAGCAGGGGAGGGGCTTTACAGTGGCATTGCTGTTTTAGGGTTGGGGCAGGGGCCAGACGGGGAGAAAATGTGTAATTAAAAATGTAATGAAAATAAATAATGCAAACAAGAAAAAAATAAAAGTAATTCTCCTTAAACTTTATGATTTTTTAAAATTGAGAAAACTTTGTATTTGGAGATAATTCTATGTTTTACTTACTCATATGTAATGGCATAAGAACATGTGACATTGACTGTTTTGAAACTCTGTCCTGTACAGCATGGGGGTAGAAGTGCTAATGCCTTCTAAGAGACCTCAGAGAATTGTTCTGAATTGAGGACATGAATAATCAGTTTAACATGCATACCCATCTATTTACTGAGGACAGCAAATTTTTTCAAATGTCGGAGAGAATATAATGCGGATTTGGTATATTCCAAGACCACAGAAAATGGCATCATTCACATGGAAGAATCTAGGAAGCTAATTCTGGGAGACATAGATTGCAGCATTTGTAATCATTCTGTATTGCCCTACTACATGATTTGGTGCAGCATTTTTCCATTGTCTATGCAGTCAGAACTGCTGGAATCTACAAAATGGCCTGACTGTTGCTTTTGTGGCATTCTCACATCTGGGAGTGGTATTCACATCAAGCAGTAATAGGGTAGGGGATTAGGACCTACTTCTTCCCTGAAGCCACATGGTCTGCACAAAACATGCCATGGGATTTTGGCCTTTTGGTTCATTCTTTTCTGTTCTAGGTATAGGGAGTGCTGTCACTAATCTGGCTTGGAACCTGGAACAAAAGAGATCTGGCAGCCCAGGAATCTAAGCTGTGTGTTAACAACCAGCCCAGCAATGAATTTCTGGGGAACAAAGGTCCTAGGGTCCCAGCACTGATGCTGGCTTAGTATATGACCTTGGTGAGACTAATGTTATGTAGCAACAGAGCTAACCTATAAAGCTACTCTCCCTTCTATTCTCCAGAGTAAGATGGTGAAAGGGGAAATTATGCCCAAGAGCTATTGGATGGGGGAGAATGTTTGGTACATTTGTTCTTGCTATATCAGTGAAGCAAATATTCCTTTACAAAAGCTACTCCAAATTTAAATGGATGAGTGAAACTGGGGTGCTAATCAATGGAACTAATATATAAGGGGAAATATATTCAGTGATGGCTTGAGCCAATGGCAAAGAAAAGAGATAATCCCCATTTATGGTAGCTGAGAATCCTGAGAAGGGTACAATATAGCAGACCGGGCCCTGAGAAAGAGAACAAGAGTCCAGAGTGTGCCCCTGGCCATGTTGGCCTGCCATTTATTTAATAGCACGTGAATACAGATGATGTACAAGAACATCCGCTGTTTTCTGATCTGACATCTTTTACTGCTAGCATCTCTAATAGTGTATTATGAAGGGCCTTGCAATAACATGAAAATCAATATGGAAGTGATGGCATAACATGTACTAAACAATACGTTCTCAAGTGCTTACTATGTGCCAGGCACTGTGCCAAACACCTTACAAATGATTTCATTTGATTCTCACAGTCACCCTGGAATATCTACCTATAAAAAGACGATTTCTAAGATGATTTCTAAGGCCTCTTTCAGGACCTAGTTCCTATAAACAACAGCAAATCATCATCATCACAACAATAATATCAACTAATGTAACTATAAAATAAACTTGACCTTGATAATATTAAGGTTCAATTCAATCCAACAAGCATTTATTAAGCACCTACAACCTGGAAGGATATTTTGCCATGCCAATTTACCAGTCAAACAAAGAAAACCAAAGCAATTACTGAATGTTAGCTGGTAAAGCAGCTGCCAATCTACTGGAGAAGAGCTAAACTAATTGAGGCATTGGAAAGTAATGGAATAGTACCATGCTGTAATAAACAATTAATATGAGAAATCAAGACAATCATGAGAAGACATATGAACTGACAATAGCAATGTACATGGGAAGAATGAGAACATCAAAACGACCAAAACTAAATGGGGGAGACAACATGCAAACAACTATATACAAACAGGAAATATACTGGAAAAGTTGGAGATAATCAACAGAGGAAAGACCATAATGATAAGGTTTATTAGAAAAGTATTCCTATAGGAAACAGGATTTTAACTAGGACTTGAAGAAGGAAGCTTTGAAAGCCTGGAGAAAGAGATGAAGAGGGAGAACATTCAAGGCATGGAGGAGAGTCAGTGAAAATGCCCAGTGTTGGGAAATGAAGTATCTTGTGAAGAGAACAACAGGGAGACCAGTTTCACTGGATTGAAGAGTATAAGGGAAGAGGAGCAAGGTTTAAGACTAGAAAAGTTAGCAAAAGCAAGGCTATAAAGTGCTTTAAAAGCCAAATTGATTTTACATTTGATCCCGGAGACCAGAGGGAGCCACTGGAGTTGTCTGAATTGGAGATGGGTGGGCTATGTGCAGCACAGTCAGACCTGTGCTTCAGGAAGATCAGTTTGACAGCTGAGGGTAGATTGGAGTGGGGAGAGACTTGAACCAGATAGACCAAACAAAATGCTATTGAAACAGTCCGGGCAATGTTTTTCCTTACCTGGACACAGCTACAGCTTCACCAAAATTCCTGAATTTCTATTTCCTTTTGTCCTCATGCCTTTGCCTAGACTTCTGTTAGTACATGATCTCCTATAGAACATAAGTTCCTTGAAGGCAGAGACTTTTCCTTTTTGTCTTTGCAACTATAATTTAAAACACAGTGTTTAGCAAAGTCAATATTTGTTAAAGGTTTATTGATTGATTGATCATATGTGAACAGGGAAAGAGGACCAGAGACAGAGGGGGTGAGAAAGCAATGCCTAGAGTTAATTGTGAAGGTCAAGAAGCAGGTTCTGAACTCTATTCACTTGCAGAGATGCTACAAACACTATTATCTCCAATGGGCTGGCCAAAATGTTTGAATACAAAATGTACACTTTCCAAAAAGACTATTTTATGGAGAACTCACACAAGGCAAGTGTTCACATAGTAATCAGAAGAAGAGATACATGGTCGCTCTCAAGGTCTCTCTTAAGAACTTTTAAATTGATTTGTGATGTGGGAGACACTGGCACAGGACCACTCAGTGTGATGTGCCCACATCAGAGAAGTTATTGTACTCTATGAGCAAAGCAGAATTGAGACGGCTCAAATGAAACACAGTATGCACAAATTTGGAGTATATACTCCAAATGTTCACATAGAGTATTTGTGCCCAATGTGTGGTAGAGCATTCTGAGCTCGTATTGTTCTGATCAGCCACAGTCAAACACATCGTAACTTGACTCTCACATAATGATGTCATTTTAGTCCTCTTCAAGATCAAAGGACAACAACAATCCTCTTTTTATTTTATCACTAGAAGGATGTCATTATAAGACTGCTCATCCAGTTTTAACAATACTTCAGTTAAACAGAAAGGAGAGATCCAATAGCCAAAAATTTTTTATCCATAGAGAAAGGCTGTGATAACAAATACCATCTAATACAGCGGTTCTCATACTGTGGGTCACCACCCCTTTGGGAGTTGAACGACCCTTTCACAGGGGTCACCTAAGACCATCGGAAAACACATATTTCTGATGGTCTTAGGAACCAAGACACCGCTATTCTATCCATCTCTAGGCGGGTCTGCCCACATGCAGATATGCCCACATATGAGTATTAAAGGGCCATGGCATAAGGAAGATTGAGAACCACTGGTCTAACACCTTGCAGCAATCAGGGCCCTCTTAGTAAACAAATCATCTCAGAACTAGAACCACATTGTATAAATATCACACACAAGCTCTGAACTCTAGGTTGAAAATATTATATTAAGTTGTCTTTGGCTATGTGTTTTCTAGTTCTAGAAGCTGTTTTGTAACCACTTCTCTATAGAAAGAGAAATGCACACAAACTATTACCAGTGGAATTAAGTGCAATACAATGAGAAAAAGCAGTAAATCCAGATACAAAACATATTTATTTTTATATCAACCTCGCACAGTGATATACTGTCACGTAATGTTCTACATGTCATTTCTTCCTCTTTTTTTGACTAACTGCATAGCAAATACAATATATTTGAAACGTTCAGGGTACTAAGAAATCATTTGCTTGAAGTTAAGAAATTTGCAAATGTGAAAGAAAATAAATACCTGCCTTTGAAATGTGAAATACAGAAAGTTGGTGGAAAATAAATTTTAATTAATGTATTTCCTACCCAAGCCAATGCATTCCCACTACTACCTCCAATAGATGGGCACTTAATTTATTTCTTCTTAGGCCTTAGCAAAAAGGTAAACAGACTATCCATTAGGTTTGAAATTATATTTCACCGATTCCAAGGGACATGTAAGACCTTATCATCAAAATATTGGTTAAAGTATGGCATCAGTAAATGTCATGTCTGTCATCCTGAGCTGTGTTGAGCCAATCTATGTTAGATTTACTCTGAGTAAATGTCAGTGCCATTGAGAATGGATAAGAAAAACACACTTTTCCTACTGACAAGCATCTGACAATAAACTGTCTTGCTGGTACAATAGCTAATGATTATATTTTTCTTCTTGTAAAGATATGAGGAATATAATGCAGTCTATTCTCTTTGTCAAGAAGAGCTGTACATATTGTACAAAAATACCCTGAATGGCTGCCCAATCTAGGCATCTTATTTATTTAAAAAATCAGGTTTATATGTAGCCTATTATATCATCATATATTTAATCTTACAATGTTTATAATACCAAATTAATTTTCTTTCATATTCTCCATTTCCTCCGTTGTATGAACAAAGGAGTGGGTACCTCTGGGAACTTGGCCTTCTGCCATGACTTAATGCCCCCTAAAGTCTGATGCAAGTACTCCAGCATTTTCCCTATCAGTCAGATATAAAGCTGTCAAGGAAAGATGGGGAATTACAGATGGATGGAAAATATTGAAAAGGTTTCTTCTTCTAGCCAGAAAAAGACCACTAGTAAGTACCATTTGAACCTTGAGAATATACCACTAGCCATAATAATGATAATAACAATAACTCATACATCTATAAAAACTTAAATGTGCATAATACATTATTAGTACAACTAAGGGATTCTCTTAATGATGCTGCTCAAGTCTCATTCTCTACAGAGAAGCATTTACACTGCTATCATAGCAGTCAGGAGCTTTGAACTCTGTTCTCAATAATAACTACTCATTTTTATGACACTTGACTGTTTAACAAAATATTTTCCTCAACAACAGCAACACCGTAAGGCAGGTAGTACAAGTACTAGTACCTTGATTTTATTGATAAGGAAGCTGAAATTCTAGGAGGTCACATGATTTGCCTAAACTCTCACAACTAGGAAGTAGCAGAGCTGAGAATCAAACCTAGCTCTCCTCACTCCAAATTCAGAGTTTTTACCACTACACTATGTTGAATGAATATAAGGTATATCAAATATATAACTTTTCTTGTCATCCCTACAACAAATGGTAAATAATGCAACAATTTTGGGCAATACATACTTGTCTTCTGCTCTTATCTTCTCTGACAGAATAGTATGAGCAATTCAATAGCTAAGGGGAGTAGAAGGTAGGTAGGAAAAGCCAACGAACTTGCACATTTTCTGAGAGTGTAAGATGTAGTCTTTTCTGGTTATGGTCTGGTTTTTGGCCTAAATCCATTTGACACCCTTTAAGACCAAATGCACTGTACAAGGTACTATCAGCCTCTCTGTTCTAAGTATGGACTTTCTGATCTTAGCCTTTCCCTGTCTTTATATATTCTCTTTGTTATTTGTGTGCTGATTTTGGCCAAAGGGCACCTCCTTTAGCATGCTGGATTTTCAATTTGGTTCCTCTCTACCTCCAACTGAACTGATTTCCTGAGGCAACTTGTCCCTGTGAAATCTAATGGATGAATTTAAACCCACCCTGAGAGATGTCTCCAAGGCAAAATATTAAAAAAAATTGTGAATTTTGTTATGGCCAGATCTAACAAAAAGCTGAACAGTTCCCTGGAGCAAAAGAACTTTTCCAGCATTAACATGGTTTGAATGGATCACTATGAAATTATGAGCAAGTTTTTTTTTTACCAAAAAGAAGAAAAAATGCTAATCTTGTGGTCATCCCCAGATGGTCATATATAAGATGATAGATTCACCCATGACTTTCGGTAACAGAAAATCAAAGGGTAAAACAGTAAAGTAAAATAGGTGACTGAGATTTCAACTCAACAATTCAAGAATATGTATAGTACTCAAATAAGTTAGAGAATCACATAAATTCCTCCAACTCTTGTCCCTTTGACACATTCAGCTTTGGAGAGCTTCATTGGCTATACAGTGTTAACCAAAATTTGGCATTCATATTTGGACGATACTAAATTTATAAATATAAGTAAATCTTGGGCTAAACTATCTCTGTTACTGTAATATATATTAATGTGAGTTTTGCTTTCAGGAAGAAAAGAATCAAGGTAATGAAAAGTTTTAGACTACATGACCTTTAAAACAGCGTTGTTGAAAAATACATTTTTACAAAGAGCATTTTGTCATAATGCAAAAATATATGAAAATAAACTGAATTATTTCCTATCAAAATGGAGCATAATGAGAAAAGCCATAAGTAGGATAGAGTGACCAGAGTTCTTCCTCCAAGGAACCTAAATTTAGAGAATGCAAATATTTTATACTGTACTCATTTTGTAGAATAAAAATAGCAAGAATTTAGCACCTAGTTAAGAATTATGAGTTAAATTATGAAATCAAATTTGTTAATAATACCTATCTATGACTCAATATGTTAAGATCATTCTCATATATTCCTTATTGTGTATTCTTGCAACCTCTTCTTAATCTCTTTTGCTTCTATTAAATCCCTACTATTTTTGTCTTTTATCACACCAAGTTTTGCTTGAAATATTCCCTTGATATCTCTGATTTCCTTGAAGAGATCTCCTGTCTTTACCATTCTATTGTTTTTTTTCCTATTTCTTGCACTGCTCATTTAAGAAAACCTTATTATCTCTCCTTCCTAATCTTTGGAATTTTATATTGAGTTGAATATACCTTTCCCTTTCTCCTTTCCCTTTTGCTTTCCTTCTAATTTTCAGCTATCTGTAAAGCCTCATTATACAAAAAGACTACACAAGAAAGATCTTAATATCACCGATAACCATGATGGTGTGGCTACTGATCTAGGTGCAAATCCTAGAGAATGAAGTCAAGTGGCCCTTAGAAAGCATTGCTAACAATAAGGTAAGTGGAGGTGATCGAATTCCAGCTGAATTATTTAAAACCTTAAAATATGATGCTGCTAAAGCACTGGACTTGATATATCAGCAAAATTGGAAAACTCAATAGCAACCACTGCACTAAAGAAGGGCAACACCAAGGAATCTTCACATTACTGAAAAACTGTACTCATTTCACATGCCAGGAAGGTTATGCTTAAGATTCTACAAGACAGGCTGCAGTTTCTGAAGAGGTGGAGGAACCAGAGACCAAATTACCAACATTCACTGGTTTATAGAGGAAGCAAGGCAGTTTCAGGGGGAAAAAAGCAAATATCTACTTTTGCTTCATTGACTACACTAACAACTTTGACTGTGTGGATAAAGAGAAAATGGGATAAGTCCTCAAAGAGATGGGAGTACCATATTATCTTATTTGTCTCCTGAGGAACCTGAATGTGTGCCAAGAAGCAATAGTTAGAAATGAACATGGTACAACTTGTTTAAGCTTGGTTTAAGACTGGAAGAGGAATATGACAAGGCTGGATATTATCACCTTATTTAACTTATATGGAGAGTACATCTTGCGAAATGCCAAGGTGGATAAATCAAAAGCTATAATTAAAGGTGGCAGGAGAGATATCATGAATCTCAGATATGCAGAGAATATCACTCTGATGGCAGAAAGTGAAGAGGAAATAGCAAGCCTGTTGATGAAGGTGAATGAAATAGGAGAGTGTAAAAGCTGGCTGAAAGTTTAACATTTAAAAAACCCTAAGATCTTGGCAACTGGTCCCATCACTTCCTGGCAAACAGAGGGAAAAGAAATGGAAACAGTATCAGATTTTATATTCTTGGGCTCAAAGATCACTGCAGACAGAGACTGCAGCCATGACATTAAAAGACACTTGCTTCTTGGATAGAAAACTATGGAAAATTTGGACAACATATGAAAAAGCAGAGAAATCACTTTGCCAGTAAATGTCCACACAGTCAAGACTATGGTTTTCCTAGTAACAATATATAGCTGTGAGAGTTTGACCTATAAGGAAAGCCAAGTGCCACAGAATTGACGCTTTCAAATTGTAGTGCTAGGGAAGATTTTTGAGGGTCTTTTAAACAGTAAGGAGATTGAATCAGTCAATACATAAAGAAATGAATTCAGGCTGTTCACTGGAAGGTCAAATACTGAAGCTGAAGGTGAAATACCTAGGACACATAATGAGAAAATGGGACAGTGGAAGAGGTCCTGATGTTGGAAAAGATTGAGCATAAAAGAAAAAGAGGATGAGATGGATGGATAGAAGCATGTAAACTAGCGGTTCTCAACCTGTGGGTCACAACCCCCTTGGGGATCAAACAACTCTTTCACAGGGATCACAGGGGTTGCTTAAGACCATTGGAAAACACATCATTCCAATGGTCTTAGTAACCAAGACACTGCTCCTCTATCTGTCTCCAGGCCAATACGCCCACATACGTGTATTAAAGGGTTGTGGCATTAGTAAGGTTGAGAGCCACTGATTTAAACAATAAACATGAGCTTGGAAAGACTTCAAGAGATAATGGAGTGAGGGAGGAACTGAAAGAATCTAGAATTTAAAGTTCTATAATCAAATGTTAAATATATGTGTGTGTGTGTGTATAATTATTAACTACATGCAACTGGGAATTAGGATATACAGGCACTGGAGTAGGGAGACCCAATCCTGCCCTACCAGAAAGTTAGAGGGGTTATGGAGAAGGACGTAGGAGAGAGCAGACTGGGGGAGGGGCTTTACAGTGGGATCGTTGTTTTGGGGTTATGGGTGGGGGAAAGACGGGGAGAAAATTTGTAACTCAAAATCTCGTGGAAATGAATGACGTAAACAAGAAAATAAATAAAATAATTTTAAAAAGAAACAAAAAAAAGAGATAATGGAGGACAGAGGGGCATAGCTTGCCATGGTCTATGCGGTCAGAAAGAGTCAGACAAGACAGGAGAGCAACACGAGTCAATGTAATAACTAACCCCTGATCCCATGTGTCTTATTTCTTTTATCAGTTTTATATTATGATTTACAGGGGCTTTTCCTGCTATTTCCCAAAAAAGTAGGTTTGCATAAGTGGAAATTGATATCATCACTATGTGCCTTTTTAAGGAGAGCATATATAATTAATTTAGATCCCAATTACAGAAAAAAAAACAAATCCCTCTACCCCAACCAGACTTTTCCTCCAGTGAGCACTTAGCACAGTCCCTGGAACATCATCATTTTCTTAAGGGATGTGTATCTACTGTCTAGCAAAAACTGGGACAATTCTGGTACCCTTATTTAGAAGTGGGTGATATTTTTTGGTTTTCAAGTCTTTTTCCTGACATAAGGAGAGGGTTTTCTTTGGACTGACCAAGTCAGGTCCCACCTTATGTTATATTTTATTATCTTGTTGATTACCCCCCTAAAAGTATTTGTAATGATATATCACTCTATAGCATTGAATATTTCCTTGGAACTGGCTCTACATAAACTAGATTCAAGTCACTTTAAGGTTACTATGGAATCTGAGGAAATTGTACACAAACATAATTATTACTTGCTTATTTAGTATTCAACCATAAGTGGAATCCAATCGTTCCCCTCCATAGGATGATTCAGAAAATGACTGAAATAGAATGAATATATAACAAAAGCATCTATCACAAAACTACCCCATCTGTATGAACCTCTACAGAAAGATACAGCCAATAAATCCAAAGTGTAGTAAGTAACGTTCCTATATTTTAAAGTTCATCAGATTATAAGCTGGGCTACAGAAGTAAATTTTAGTGGGTGCTATTAAAATGAAAGCAGAATTGCCACATATCCTCATTTAGTGCAAAGTAAATAGTAAGAGAGCATGGATAAATCTCTAGTTATACTGCATTGGCTTAGAGAATGACAAATTGCAAAAGGTAGGGAGACATATAGTCTAGATCACACCAGCAAAGACTGTTACCCAGTGGTACATATCTATGATTTTTTAGGTATGCCAAAAGATTGACACTTTCAATCTGGCCCATCAGCTACAGCTCATCTGCTTACTCCCAGGGAACCATAAATGTTGGTTCTAACAAGTATGTCATTATGAAAAATCTTGACAACTTGGACCAATATTTCAGTTTCTACTTGATTCCACCTCACTGTTCAGAACAAGTCACTGCTTATATCTTATCCATTCTAGCTTAGTGGAGTGCTGCTAGGGGGCACAGTGGATAAAGAGCCAGGGTTGAAGACCTGAATTCAAATCCAGCCTTAGATATTTACTAGCTATGTAGCCCTGGGCAAGTAACTTAACCCTGTTTCCCTCAGTTCCTCATCTGTAAAATGAGCTGGAGAATGAAATGGCAAACCACTTCACTATCTATGCCAAGAAAATCTGTAATGGGGTCACATAAGAGTTGGGCAAGACTGAAAAACAACTGAACCACAACACCAACAAAGTCATAGTTAAAATCTCAGCTCTGTTACTTAAGAGGGGTGTGATCTTAGGTAATCAACTTTTCTGTGGCTCATTTCTTCAATATAAGATAAAGGAGGATGAGATGCTCAGGGGTGGGAGTGAAGTTGGGATTCAGTCAAAGATCCGCACTTGGGACCTAGAAGGCCATATGTGGCCACAATACTGCAGGTTCCCTACCCTTGTTTTATAAGGTCAGGTGCCTTCCAGGAGAGGACCCTAAAGTCTACTTAGGGGCATACATATATAGATGAAGTCATTGCTCCATTTTATTCTGTGAGATGCTATCTTTTATGGCTATTCCAAAGGTGAACTTGAAATTTCCTAGAAGTTTCCTAGTTCCCTACTTAAGTGGGATGGGGAGGAGAGAGAGGTGAAACACAAATGAAACTTTAACCTAAGCTAAAAAACACACTTAACATGGTAAAGAAAAGGGCAAAGGCTTCATATGCAAAATAGACCATTCTTGTCCTAGAAAGTGGAGGTCTGAGTCCATTAACTACTGATTGCACATGAAGAGGTCAAACAAGATAGTTAGCCTGCTTTTGCAAGCTACTTATCTAGACAGAACATTCCCAAAGGAGCAGTGGAAATGAAAAATACCAGTACCTCTATTTGTATACTAATACGGTTCCACTGTATACTCTCCAAGTCAGATGCCATCTGGTGAACTGCGTCCTCAGTATATTCCTGGTTCTAAGCAAAACCAGGAGAACATCTTACACAGTAACTGTATTACTGTATGATGATCAACTGTGAAAGACGTAGCCATTCTGATCAATACAGTGATCCAAGAAAATTCTGAAGAATTTATGATGAAAAATGCTATCTATCTCCAGAGAAAGAACTGAGGGAATCTGAATGCAGATCAGATTGTACTTTTTTACTTTATTTTTCTTGTTGGTTTTTTTTTCTGGTTTGTGTTTTCTTTTACAATATGGATAATATGGAAATGTTTTGTATGACTTCATATGTATAATCTAAATGAGATTGCTTGCCTTCTCAAAGAGAGAGAGAGGAGAAACAGGAATGTGGAAATAAAACTTTTTAAAAATTAATGTTAACATTTTTTAACACATAAATGAGAAAAAATAAAATAAGATGCAAAAAACATTATGCAGTCCTCCATAATCTAAGTTGTCTTCCAATTTATCTTAGTTGTTTGCATTTATGTTTCTTTATATTGTAAGCTCTTTGAGAACAAATATTTTCCCCTTTTTTATATCTTCAGCATTTAGCATATTACCAAGCACATAACAGGTATTTTCATTTAATTATCTATTTATTTTTAGTTTACAACATTAAAAGTTCCACAAGCTTTTTAATTTTAAATTTTCTCCCCCTCCCTTCTCTCCCCAAGACAGCATGCAATCTGATACAGGCTCTCTATATACATTCATATTAAACATACTTTCACATTAGTTATGTTGTAAAAAAGAATTATAAGCAGCAGAATGAACCACAAGAAAGAAGAAACAAAACAAAAAAGAGAGAGAAAATGGTATGCTTCCATTTGCATTCAGATTCCATAATCCTTTCTCTGGATGTGGATGGAGTTGTCTTAGACCATTGCATTGCTGAGAAGAGCCAAGTCTATCAAAGTCATTCATCACACAATGTGTCTGTAACTGAGTACAAAGTTCTCCTGAGTACAAAGTTTCCCCTCGCTCAGCACCAGTTCATATAAGTCTTTCCAGGTTTTTCTGAAGTCTACCTCATCATCATTCCTTATAGCACAACAGTACTCAGTTACATTTATATACCACAGCTTGTTCAGCCATTCCCCAATTAATGGGCATCCCCTCAATTTCCAATTCTTGGACACCGCAAAAAGAGCTGCTGGAAATATTTTGTACATGTGGGACATAGCAGGTACTTTAATGGATGCTAGTTGACTATGACTATGATCAGAAATCCTAAGCCTTTCAAATTCAGCTGTCTATAAAATGTTTTTACTATAGAAATTGTTCTACTGGTTCTTCTCACTCCTTTCTACATCAATTCATACATGTCTTCCCAGGAATCTATAAAACCACCTTCATAATTATTTTTATAGTACAATAGTATTCCATCATTTTTATGTACCAAAACTCAACAAAGTCTTCTCCCAACTAATGAACATCCCCTTCAGTTTGCAATTCTTTAGCACAAAAAAAGCTGCTACAAATATTTTCACCCTTCTGGGTACTTTTGAACTTTCTTTACTCTTTCTGGGGTACAGATCTAGTCATGGTATATAACAGGACCAAAAGGTATGTGCAGTTTGGAAGAAGAATTCAAAATTTCTTTATAAAACAGTTGGAAAAGTTCCTGGTTGCACCAATTGTGCATACCATTGCTATTGTTTTCACACAGCCCCTTCACCAGTTTATATTTTCCTTTTTGCCAACTTTACAAATCTCATGAGTGTGAGGTACTTCCATTATCTTAACTTTAATTTTTGTAACTATTAATGACTTTGGATGACTTTTTTCATATGGTTGTTGATAGCTTAGATTTCTCCCTCTGCCCCAGGGCACTTTGACATAGATATTGATATTCCTTCCAATACCTTAAACTTCCAGTTCCCTAGTTATTCATTTGCCATGACCTTCTATTCCATCTCACTTTAATTATACAGAGATTGCCATACCCTTGATCTTAGCATCAGTCACAAGTATATCAACCCCATATTCATGAACTATGATCATCTATTGTCATTCCATATTTCCCTATACCTTAAAACCTCTAATTGTTTTCTTTTTTTTTTGGAGGGCAATTGGGGTTAAGTGACTTGCCCAAAGTCACACGGCTACTAAGTGTGCCAAGTGTATGAGGTCAAATTTGAACTCAGGTCCTCCTGACTCCAGGGCTGGTGCTCTATTCACTGCACCACCTAGCCGCACCTCTAATTGTTTTCTTTATCCTCACCATGTACTCAAATTCCTTGACCCCTAAATTCTTTCCCAGGTCACTGCCCTAGTAATAATGGCTACACTTTCCTTCCTTCCCTATCATGACACCTTGGTGAACAAGATCAAATCTACACTTTTCATTGCCATGCTCCTTAAGTCCTTTCCCTTCTCTATCAATCACTGATATTACTTTGTTAAGCCTCAGTCTGACTTCAACACATAATAAAATCAACATGTTCAAAACTGAACCCATAATCTTCTCCCAAAACCCTTCCACCTCTTCCATATATATTTAATTTCAACATTCACTTTTAAAAGATAATTGTGAGAGGGAGGCTAGGTGGTGCAGGGAGTAGAGCACTGGGTCTGGAGTGAGGGGGACCTGAGTTCAAATTCGGCCTCAGACACTTAACACTTACTAGCTGTGTGACCTTGGACAAGTCACTTAACCCCAACTGCCCTGCCTTTACCCTCCAAAAAGCAAAAACAAAAAAATTCTGAGTTCCAATTTGTTTTTTTTTAATTTGATGACTATTTATTAAATACCAATGTTTGTAAGGCACTATTTAGGTGCCACTCATATAACCTGACAAATCCAAAAATAAACCCTGCCCTTGGGCAGTTTGGACTTTAGTGGAGATGGGGAGACATATTTATTGATTGATCATAGTTTTCAACATTAATTTCCACAAGATTTTGAGTTACAATTAATTCTCCCCATTTTCTTCCACCCCAAAATAGCAAGCCTACTAAATAAGTATTTCCCCAATCTGTTCTCTCTTATATCCTCCCCCATTACGCCCACTAACTTTCTAGTAGGGCAAGATGGATTTCTGTGCCCCAATGCCTGTATTTCTTATTTCCCAGCTGCATGTAAAAAAAACAAATTTTTAAGCATTTGTTTTTAAAACTTTGAGTTCCAGATTTTTTTCCCCTACTTCCCTCCTTACCCACTCCCCCTGGGAAAATAAGCAATTCAATATAGGTTGTACATGAGTAGTTATGCAAATCATTTCCATAATTGTTATATTGTGAAAGACTAACTATATTTCCCTCTAGCCTATTCTGCCCCCCCACTTATTCTATTTTCTCCTTTGACCATGTCTCTTTTCAAAAATGTTTGCTTCTAACTACCCTCTCCCCAAATCTGCCCTCCCTTCTATCATCCCCCTCTTATCCCTTACCCCTCTAATTTCCTGTAGGGAAAGATATCCAATTGAGTGTGTATGTTATTCCCTCCTTAAGCCAAATCCAATGAAAGTAAGGTTGACCCATTCCATTTCACCTTCATGCTCTACCCCTCTATTTTAACAGTTTTCTCTTGCCTCTTTTATATGAGATAATTAACACTAATCTATCTCTCCCTTTCTCCTCCCAATAATTTCCTCTCTCACCTCTTAATTTTATTTTTTAGATATCATCCCTTCATATTCAACTCATCCTGTGTCCTCTGTCTATGTATTCATGAACATACAAATGTCCACACTCACATATATATTTATATACACATATCCTCCTATATATACATACATATGTATGTGTATATAAATATATACATATATACATATATATTCCCTTCAACTTTCCTAAAACTGATAAGTCTTATGAGTAATAATTATCATGTTTTTCATGTAGGAATGTGAATAGTTCAACTCTAGTTAGTTCCTTATGATTTCCTGTTTACCGTCTCATACTTCTCTTGCTTCTTGTATTTGAAAGTCAAATTTTCTGTTCAGCTCTGGTTTTTTTCATCACAAATGCTTGAAAATCCCCTATTTCAATGAATAACCATATATTCCCTGATTACATTCAGTTTCGCTGGGGAGGTGATTCTTGGTTTTAGTCCTACCTCCTTTGACCTCTGGAATATCGTTCCCTTAATGTAAAAGCTTCTAGGTCTTGTGTTATCCTGATTGTATTTCCACAATGCTCAAATTGTTCCTTCCTGACTGCATGCAGTATTTTTCCTTGACCTGGGAACTCTGGAATTTGGCTATAATATTTTTAGGAGTTTTCGTTTTGGGATTGTTATCAAGAGGCAATCAGTAAATTCTTTCCATTTCTACTTTGCCCTCTGGTTCTAAAAAATCAGGGCATTTTTGCTTGAAAATTTCTTGAAAGATGATTTCTAGGTTCATTTTAGACCATGGCTTTTAGGTAGTCCAATAATTTTAAATGATCAATCTTGGATCTATTTTCCAGGTCATTGGTTTTTCCAATGAAATATTTCACATGGCCTTCTATTTTTTTTAATTTGTTTGGATCTATTTAATAGTATCTTGATTTCTCATAAACTCATTAGCTTCCATTTGTTCCAATGTAAGTTTGAAGCAATTATTCTCTTCAGTGAGCTTTTGAAATTCTTTTTCTATCTGGCATATTCAAATTTTTAAGGTATTCTTCTCTTCATTGGCTTTTTGGGCCTCTTCTGTCATTTGAGTCTATTTTTAAGGTGTTATTTTCTTCAGTCAGGTTGTGGACTCTCTTTTCATGATTTTCTTGCAGCATTCTCATTTCTCTTCCTAATGTTTCCTCCACTGCTCGTACTTGGTACTCAAAATCCCTTTTAAGCTCCTCCATGGCCTGTAAACAGTTCGTATTTTTCTTGGAAGCTTTTGGTGAAGGAGTTCTGGCTTTGTTATCTTCCTTCTGTTCCATGCTTTGATCCTTTTTGTCCTCAAAAAAGGAATCTAAAGTTAGATTGCTGCCTTTGCTTTGCTTCCTTTGCTTGCTCAAGTTGCCACTCAATTGCTTGACTTTTGAGCTCTTTGCCACAGTAGAACTCTGCTTCCAGAGGGGTGAGCTATGCCCCAAATTGCTGCCAGAGCTGTTGGGGTTGGCGGGCACCATCTCTACAGCCCCCACCAGCTCTGGCTCACTGATCACACACCTCAGACCACCACCCAAGACCATAATCCAGATCCAGGAATGCTAAAGCAAGAACAATTACCCTATGAATGGTTGCTTGGGCCCCCTCTGATCTGCAGGTTGGGATATCTGAAGCAGCCATGTAGAGGTACCTGCAGGGCTGCTGCACCTTCGCCAATTCTAGCTCACGTGGCAGGGGCCAGACCACAGTTCATCGCCACCCCCCTGCCCCTAATCCAGCAGAGTTCCACTGACCTCT
The DNA here is from genome assembly GCA_028646575.1 of Pseudocheirus occidentalis. Lineage (NCBI taxonomy): Eukaryota > Metazoa > Chordata > Mammalia > Diprotodontia > Pseudocheiridae > Pseudocheirus > Pseudocheirus occidentalis. Next base: position 11,117,002 of record CM053602.1, on the reverse strand, counting down.
CACTTTTTCTATGGCCTCTATGGGTGGTTATTTCTGGAAACCACTACAGCTGCTGGTGATCCAGTCTCCCAAAGTCTGCTGCAGCCCCTGGTCCTGGCCACCCTGGGGCTAAAACAGTAGGCTCATGTGGGGATGGGCTCAGCTCCCTGCTAGTGAGGTACCTGCAAGGGACCCTTCCTGCCAGCTTGCTGATCTGCCTTCAGTGGGATATTTATTTCTGTATTGGATTCTGTAGCTCTAAAATCTGTTTAGAATTATATTTTATAGGTATTTGAGGTGTTTGTGGGTGGAGCCATGGAGTTTTCTGGCTTCTATGCCACCATCTTGGATCTGCCCCACAACAATTCTTCTTGCACAGGTATAATGTTTTTCTTATGACTCTCACTAGTATTTGTTTCTTTTCATTTACACATTCAACAAGAATGAATGGAGAGAGGGTTCCTTATTCTGCTATTACTTTCAGAAATAGCTTTTTATGATGAAACTGATTGACACTATATTGGAGCTAAGGGAACTAATTTTGGTAAGTACATGATATTTTGATATGGGAGATAAGATGACATACCAATAACTGTGATGACATTTACAACATTCACACTTGCAATATAATGTAACTTATCACATAGAACAGCACAAAGGCCTTGAACTTTAAAAAGTAGCATATCAGATCATCTAGACCAGTGGTTCTCAACCTTCCTAATGCTGTGGCCCTTTAATACTCATATGTGGGGAGGCTGAGCCAAGATGGCGGCATAGAAGGAGCAAAGCACCACAGCTCCCACACAAACACGCTAAAAAACTCATAAAATGGGACGCTAAACAGATTTTCAAGCTCCAAAACTCTCCACAAGACAGAAAGCACATCTGTTGCTACAGGCAGCAC
>CM053602.1:11077675-11109560 GCA_028646575.1 Pseudocheirus occidentalis | reverse complement strand
TTTTGTCCACAAAAAAGGATTCTAGAGTTTTATTGCTGTTCTTATTTTGATTCCTTTCCTCACATTGGCCAGTCAATTAATTGGTAGGTTTTTTTTTTAACTTTGTGGTACTCTGCTTCCAGGGGGGGAAAGCTCTGTTCCAAATCGCTGGGGTTTTCCCAGCTGCTGGAGTTATTAATGGGAGTGTTGTAGCCCCCACCAGCTTTGGCTTGCTGAAAGCGCACCCCAGGACCACCATCCAAAATCACGATCCAGATCCAGGCCACTCAATGCAAGAGCCGTTGGCCCTGATCAACTGACTCAGCCCCCCTGCAGGGTCCACAGGCCAGGGGCTCTGAAGCAGCCCAGTAGGGGCAGCCGATGGTTACAGCAGTTCCTCCCCTTCCCCCACTGCTTCCTTGCCCTGGGGGAAGACTGGCCAGTCTGCTTTTCCTCCCCCAAATTTAGCTTGAAAGCTTCACTTTCACTGACCTTCTCTAATCCTGGCTTAAGAGATGTGAAGATCGCTCCAGGCGCTGTAGATCTTCTCTGAAGTAGATTCACACTGCAGATTGGGAGGCTTGGCTCCTCTGCACCATCCTGGGGCCTGGCTGCCAGTTTTGGTTTCAGGCTGGGCTGGCCTCAGTTCCCAGCCTACCACTATGAGCTTTGATCCCCTCCTGCCAGGCTGCCTTTATATAATCCTTATTTTTCACGCCTTGATAGATATCACAATTGCTCAAGGTACTGTAGATCTCTCTTGTAGACTGGCTGTGGCTCAGCTTGGCTCCTCCCGACCGACCTGGGGCCTGCGTGGTTTTGGTTTCAGGCTGGGCTGGCCTTGGCTCCCAGCCTGCCATGATGAGCCCCTCCTGAAGAACTTCCTTCACTGAGAGATGTGTTTTTGGTATTTTTGTGAGTTTGAGAGCCCTAAAATTTGTTTAGATTCATATTTTATGGGTATTTAGGGTGGCTGTGTGGGAGGTGCGAAACTCTGCTGCTTCTATGCTGCCATCTTGGCTCCACCCCCTGTTATTTTCTTCAGTATTTTTTGGGTCTCCTTTAGCAGGCTATTGACTTGCTTGTCATGATTTTCTTGCATCAGTCTCATTTCTCTTCCCAATTTTTCCTCTACTCCTCTAACTTGATTTTCAAAATCCTTCTTGAGCTCCTGCATGGCCTGTAAGCAATTCATATTTTTCTTGAAATCTTTTGATGCAGGAATTTTACCTTTGCTGACTTCTGGTTCCGTGTTTTGATCCTTTTTTGTCCCCCAAAAAGAATTCTGTAGTCTGATTGTGCTTCCTCTGTTTGCTCATCTTGCCAGCCAATTACTTGCCTTTTGAGCTCTTTACCACAGTAGAACTCTGCTTCCAGAGTGTTGAGATTTGTCCCAAATCACTGCGGTTTTCACAGTTGTTGTCAGAGGTCTAAGGAGGGTGCCCTCTCTATAGCCACCACAAGCTCTGGCACACTAGTGTTTCTCACCCTAGGACCACCACCCAAGACTGCAACTCAGATCCAAGCAGGTTAAAGAAAGAACAATTACCCTATGAATGGTAGCTTGGCCCCCCTAAAATCTGCAGGTAAGGAGCTCAGGAAGCAGCCATGTGGCAGGAGCTGCAGCCACCACAACTCCAACCCTGGGGTTAGGGACCAGATCTGGCTCTTCTATCACCTGGTTTCAATAGAGTTCCCCACTGATCTTGTACTTTCTCTTTGGTCTCTATGGGTTGAGAAGTCTGGAAACTACCATAGCTGCTAGCGATTTACTCTCCTGAAGTCTGCTATGGCCAGTCTGGGCCACTGGTCAGGCTTCCTGGTTCTGGGCCCATAGTGCTCATACCAACTGTGCTTGGTGTTATGGACCCTTCCTGTCAGCCTGTCAGGCTGGCTGCAGTAGGAGATTTGTTTCTCTGTATTACTTCATGGTATCTGTAGCTCTAAAATTTGGTTAGCGTCATATTTTACAGGTATTGGAGGTGGTTGGTGTAGGAGCTTATTCAATTTCCTGCTTCTACTCTGCCATCTTGTCTCTGCCCCCCATTTTATTCCTTTGAATAACATATTCCTTTGAAAGAAGAGGCTACAATATTGTTTTTTCTATAACTGCCAATAACATCACCTTACTAAAGGCAACTGCCTGTTTCATCTTAACTTGTTCACTTTAATTCTGAATCAAATGACAACTGGATCAGAGACCCACAAATCTTCCCATGCGTACATTTAACAAACTTTGTAGAAACTTTAAATTTCATATACTTCTGTCCAGTCCAAAGCAATATATCTGCCATAATTGAAGGCTTTGTACTAATTCATCTCTCCCATAAAATAAGACTTCATACATTTTAATGCCACTACCATTAAAGTTGAGAAAGAGGGGCGGGGAAACAAATCTGTTTCTCATAAACAACTCTGTATCCTACATATTCAGTCATCTATCATATTCCTATAAAATTATTTTCATGATTTAAAAAGCTTCAGGAAAATTTAATTGAAGAAACTAAGTGCTTTATTTAGTAAGTCACTGAAGAGCCACCATGTACATTGTAAATCTTTTCAAGTACTCTCTTTAGGGTATCATCCATATAGTTGAGGTTCAGCTATTTGAATATTTGGTAGAAACTGAACAATAATTATTTTCACAAAATACAGAAAATTCCTCTGTAATAAGTAGTCAGTATATATCCTTGATTCAAAAATAGTTATACAGGCATTTTGTTACTGGATTTTACAGTAGGTTGCTACTAAATTTATCAAAATCTATTAATATTGTACCTTTTTATTTTCAACTTTATTTTTTGAAACTTTCAGGGAAACCCACCACTCTATATTTTGCTGCTTTTTCATGTCAAAATCAAAATTGACTGTGCTTCAAATTAATGGTACATTTGATAACGTAGCTATATGACATATCTAGATGAATGATAGCTATGTTGTAAATTTTATAGTGCCATTTAAATATGAGCTCACAAAAATACGATGTCAAATTTCAAAGGATCATATGATACTCTATACACAAACACACATACACATGTTATAAAAGCTTGATGTCATCTTTTAATAACAGTGACCAGGAACACTGCAGCCAGAAATGGCAAGACAGTAGATGGTATCAAAAGCAAATGATAATTGGATTTTATTTGACATCTTCTGAAAAGCAACAGCTTTGGTTATCATCTATTTGCAAAAAATGTTTTGCAGGTAATAGTTGCCAATTTTAGATCCTAGCCAAATTACCTGGTCTTCCTCAAGTTCAAAACTTAGGTCCTTTATATAATACCCAGACTTCCTGAAGTCCAAAGCTTACAGGGTTTTTCTTGTTCATTCACTATTTTCCTGCTGCAAAGTTGTCTAAATGGAACTTGGAGTCAAGAGGACCCAAGTTCAAATCCTGATTCAGACAATTACTAGATTTGTAACTCAGGACAAGTCATATAACCTCTTTCATGCGCCTAGTTTTGCAACCTTGAAACTTAGGTGTTATCTGCTACTCCTCACTCTTTCTCAACTCCCATATCCAACCTATTGTCAAATCGTATCAATCCAACCTTCATTAATTCTCCTGTATATATCCTTCTTTCCTCTGATATTGCTACCACCCTGGTATAGTGTCCCCTCACTTCAGGCCTGGATTATCTCAAAACTATGTGGTACCCTTACCTCAAGTCTCTCCACACTACAATTCATCTCCACTCAGGTCATGTAACTGATCTTTCTAAAGAACAACTCTGACTATGTTAATCCTATATTCATTCAACTCCAGGGGTTTCCCATTACCTCCATGATTAAATACAAGCTGTCCCAAAAGTCATAATGTGGGTTTAAACTTTAATATCTATTAAACCTTAAAATGTCACTCCAGCTTCTTATTTATAAAATTCTCTAACAATTAAAGCCCTTCACAATCAGGCCCTATCGTACTTTCCAAGCTCATGTGCTCTGAGATTCACTTAAACCAGCTTCCTAACTGTTCTTCAAACAAGACACTCCATCTCCCAAATGAGCATTTTCACTGCCGGTCTTCCATGCCTGGAATTCTCTTCCTCTTCTGTTCCCTGGTTTCTTTTTTTTTCTTTCTTTTTTTTTTTTTGGAGGGCAGTTGAGGTTAAGTGACTTGCCCAAGGTCACACGGCTAGTTTTTTGTGTTAAGTGTCTGAAGCCGGATTTGAACTCAGGTACTCCTGACTCCAGGGCTGGTGCTCTATTCACTGCGCCACCTAGCTACCCCTTCTTTTTTTTTCTTAAGGTCAGAAGTTTTATTAGGGAGGACATGGAAATACATCCAGGATGCTACCTTCTCCCACCCAGCTACTGCTTCTTCCCTCCCCCTTCTGAGGGTCCTGTAACCAGGAATCTCCATGTGACACCCTCCTGTGGCTCAGAGGGTTTTGGGGGTTGTGGGTACTGTTGTCATGGGCATCATGGCCCTCCAGTAGGCTGCAGTAGGTAGCAATCTCCCGCTCCAGCCGACTCTTGATATCCATGAGGAGCAAGTATTCCTGATTCTGGCGCTCTGTGTCTACTCGGATGTCACTCAACTGGGCCTCGATGTTGCTGATGAGAGCCTGTATCTGAGACAGCTGGGCCCCATAATGGGCCTCTGTTTCTGCCAGTGTGCCTTCGAGAGCAGCTTTCATGTTGAGCTGAGACTGCAGCTCAATCTCTAGCCCCTGAAGGGTCCACCGAAGGTCAGTGACTTCAGTCTTGCTTGTCTGGAGCTGTTCCATGTGGACAGCAACTTCTTGGTTCAGCCCCTCTGTCTTGCCAGTGAACCAAGCTTCAGCATCACTTCTATTCTTCTCAACCATGGCCTCACACTGGCTTCTCATGTCTGTCAGGTTCTTGGCCAAGTCGATGCCTGGTGCAGAGTCCACCTCCACGTTAACCCGGCCACCCACTAGCCCATTCAGAGCACTTATCTCCTCTTCATGGTTCTTCTTGAGATAGGCCAGTTCCTCTTTCAGGCCTTCAATCTGCATCTCCAGGTCAGCTCTGGCCAGGGTCAACTCGTCCAGCACTCTGCGCAGGCCACTGATGTAGGCCTCCACACTGAGACGCAGGGCCTGCTCAGTCTCAAACTTGATTTGGAAGTCATCCGCAGCCAGCCGGGCATTGTCAATTTGCAGAACAATCTTTGAATTCTCAATGGTGGCACCAAGAATCTTATCTTGGAGGTCCTCGATAGTCTTCATGTAGGCACTATAGTCTCCAGCCGGTCCAGGGCCCTGCTTCTGGTACCAGTCCCAGATCTTGATCTCCAGGTTAGAGTTGGCCTCCTCCAGGGCACGCACCTTTTCCAGGCAGGAGGCCAGGCAGTCGTTGAGGTTCTGGCATAGTGATATTCTCACTGCCCCCCAGGAGCCCGTCAGAGACTCCATAGCCCAAGCTGAAACTGCTGCTGCTGCCCCCATAGCTCCCACTCAGGCCCAAGGAGGCAAAATGGGATATGGACATGCCTAGGCCTCCCAAGCCTCCGTGGATGCTGGGCACACGGAACGCCCTACTTCCAAAGCGCACAGGGTTGTTGCTCCCCAGCCCCAGGGTGGAGGTGGACGACTGGCAGTAGCTGTAGGAAGTCATGGTGATGGCCTGGGAGACTAGAGGCTGGGACTCTGGACCACAGCTGTATGCTGGGACTCTGGACCGCAGCTGGACGCTGGTGGGGAAGTGGGCGCTTGGAAGTTTAGTGAGGAAAGTGCAGAGGGCCTTACCTGCCTCTTGTTATCGCTGGGGACTGTGTTTTCCCTGGCTTCTTTCAAATCCCAGCTAAAATCCTACCTTCTACAGCAGTGGTATTCAACCTGTGGGTCGCAACCCTTTTGGGGGTTGAACAGGATCACCTAAGACCATCAGAAAACACATATTTCCAATGGTCTTAGGAACCAAGACACCACTCCTCTATCCATCTCCGGGCAGGTCAGCCCACATGCAGATATGCCCACATACAAGTATTAAAGGGTTGCGGCATTAGGAAGGTTGAGAACCACTGTTCTACAGGAAACCTTTCCTAGTCCTCCTTAATTCTAATGTCTTCTGTCAATTTTTTAACTTTTGTTTATTTTTTTTATTTTTTGGTTTATACCGATTTCCACAAGATTCTGGGTTACAAATTTTCTCCCCATCCCTCCCCCACCCACCACTCAAAAATGGCGATCCTGCTATATACTCCCTCCCCCAATCTGCTCTCTCCCATACCCTCCCACATCAACCCTCTGACTTTCTGGTAAGGTAAGATGGATCTCCTTATCCCAGTACCTGTATATCTTATTTCCCAGGTGCATGTAAATAATAATAATAACTATATATATATATATATATATATGTATGTCTATAAAATTTGATTTTAGAACTTTAAATTCCAGATTCTTTCCATTCCTCCTTTGTCACCCACCCCCACTTGAAAGTCAGGTAATTCAATACAGGCTGTACATGTGTAGTTATACAGAACATCTCCACAATGAACATATTGTGTAATACTGACTATATTTCCCTCCTTCCTATCCCTCCCCCCTCAATCTTGTTCTATTCTCTACTTTGTCCCTGTAAATTTACTGAAGTGTGTGCTTCTAACAACCCTCCCCCCTGCCATCGCCTCCATCCTCCCCCCTCTCATCCCCATGCTCCCTACTCTCTTGTAGGGCAAGATACCCACTTTAGAGTGTGTCATCCCCTCCCTAGGCCAAATTCTTCCTGTTCTTCCCCTCCATTTTGACAGTTATCCCTTGCCTCTTCTATATGAGATGATTAACCCTATTCTGTCTCTCTCCTCTCATTCTATTCCTCCCCCACCTCTTAATTACACCTTTTAAAATATCATCCCTTCCTATTCAATTGATCCTGTGTCCTCTGTCTACATACAAATAAATACCCACACTCACATATGTATTCATATGTGCATCCATACATATATATGTATATATACATACATATGTGTGTGTGTATATATATATATATATATACAACTTACTATACACACACACATATTTATATTCCCTTTACCTATCCTCATACTGAGACAACTTTCACAAGTTACAATTCTCAGTTTTCCATGTTGGCATGTAAATAGTTCAACTTTGATAAGTTTCTTATGATTTCTTTTCTATGTTTACCTTCTCATGCTTCTTGTGTTTGAATGTCAAATTTTCTGTTCAGTTCTGTTTTTTTCCTCAAGAGTGCTTGGAAGTCCTCCACCTCATTGAATGACCATATTTTCCCCTGAATGTCAAAATCTTTTTAGATCTTGACTCTAGAATTTATCTTTTGGCTATCCCAGTTTGGGTCATTTGCAAATTTCATAAGTATACCATGTAATTCTTATTGAATTCATTGATTAAAATGTTAAATAGCATGGTTTCAGTGCACAGATCCTTTCAATGTTCTATTGGAAGCTTCCTGCCAGATTTATGCCAAGACTACTCTTTAAATCTGGGGATTCAGTTCTGAATCCTTCTAAGCATACTATAGTTTAGCTCCCTACATTTTTACAAGAATAGCACAACGTATCTTAATAATATGCCTTGCTAAAAACCTATGTAAAGCCCATCGTTTAGAAATCCTGTCCAAAAAGGAAATGAACTGTTCTGGCTGAAGCTGTACTGGATTTCTGTGATCAGTACTTTCCCTTCTAGAAGTTCACTAACCACTAAATTTTAAGTTTCTTGAGGGCAGGGGGCTATCTTTTGCTTCTTCTTGTATCCATAATGCACATAGTAAGGACTTGATACTTATTGATTTAATCTCTTTAACAACACATTTTAGAATTTTCCCAGAACCGAAGTTAAGCTGAGATAGTGTGCAGATTCCATTCTACATTTTTGGAACTTGGAACAATTACCCTTTGCTAGTTCTATAAACATTAACGGTGGTTCAAACTCACATATCTAGTACTCTCAGTATTTCATCTGGAATAGATTATTTCAATATGTCAAATTCAGCAGGTTTCTCTCTTACTATATTGTTATTTGTCTTGGGTATCAAGTCCTTACTAGACATATCTGCTTTGATGTTTTTCTAGAGTTCATGCTCTTTCAAGGAAAAAAAAGGGAAGCAATTATTCGGAGTTAAGAGTGAAGCAGCTTGGTCTTCTCTGTATTGTCACTTGTCACTTTACCATCAACTCTAAGCTGAGTTCTTCTCATATTGTCCTTTTACCTCAATATAGCCACAGTATTTAGCTCTTATATAGCTGTAGTACCTGGGGTCACCTCCCCCCAACTTACAAGGTGGATTCCCCAGGGAATGTCTCCATATCCTATGAAACTGTAGTCCATGAGGCCCCACCAATTTGTTTATATTGATCCGTTAAAAGTTATTCAGAAGACATAACTAGTTCATAGCAAAGGCACTTAATGAAATGACATAGTAAGAAAAACAGCAAGAAAATATTTCTCCCATTAACCTGAAGCACACTGTCCTCCAAATATATACAGCATCACTGGACCGATGTAAGGAATGTGTGTAATCAGAACAAACATGGAATGAACACATTGCTGGGGTACAGATGAGGAGGACTGTACACATAGGGAATGCTTGTCGCCAAATCACCTGTGCTCTTCCAACAATGCTGAATAGTCATGTCTTCTAGTGATGCCATCAAATCCATTCCAACCAGTCCTGTTACTTGCTAGTTTTAGATACTGCTCTGTTAAAAGTTATGCAACTGAATATATAAGTTCTGCCAGACTCTAGTCTCCTGGGGATAGACTCTGAATGATCTCCAATTTGTAGTTCAATTTAAATTCTTTGCTACCTCCTCAATGAAGGAATGCTACGATGTTTTCCTAGTTTAAAGCCTGGAGGCTTTCTCTGCATCTTTTAGAAAAGGTAGAAGAGTCTTTCCTGGAGAGCAGCAAAAAGCATCCCCAATTTTGTTTCCTCATGATTCTGGCTACTGAAGTCTTTCTCCCCAATGGGAGAGTTTCAGCCTTGGCTGCCAGTTGGGACAAAGATGAACTCAGGCATGATCTTTTCTTTAGATTAATTTTTACTGGTTCAGAGACTTTAGTCTTAATCATATTTCACCCTGGTTTTAAGGTGAAGTTACTTATATGCCTCCCAAAGTTTCATCTTCAAAGACTAAACAGTAAGAAAGATAATGGCTACTTATCCAATAACTAGTGAACAGCCTTGGGATTCATGGTTCCCAAGATTCTGAATCCTACCCCTCAGTCTGCCACAAGTTTATTTAGCTCATTCCTGACCTTTTCATATGTGGATGTGGCCAAAGTTTCAAAGAGCTCTGAAGTACCTCTGAAATACTTCAAAAATCCTTTTTGATTGACCTTAGCTTTCTTTAAGACCTTTAAATTTTCAGCACTTGAACAGTTCTGACATTTTTCGAGTAGGAATCATATTAATAACTCATATTTATACAACATACTAAGGCTTATAAAGTGCTTTTCAAATAATATCTCATTTAAGCCTTATAATAACCCTACTGAGAGAGAGATGTTGTTGTACAAAGAAACTGAGGCTCTGAAGCTAAGAGAGATTAAGTGACTTTCTGAAGGTCACATATGTAGTAAGTATCCAAGGTATGATAGGAACACAGATCTTCTTACTTCTAAGTCCAATGTTATATCTACCTGCCATTATACTATCAGGACCATGTCAAGATTTTTGTATTCATCCCCTATTGTGTGGGGGGGGGGTTTGGGGGGATATCTCCATTCTTCTCTCCACTTATACAGAAACAACTTTAATATAAGGTCTCTCATCTCAGCAGTTCTTAAACTGTGGGTCAAGACCTAACAGTTTATGAAGTGCTTTTGATGCATGAATTCATTAGGACATTCTAACCTCACTCAATATGCCTGCAATCTGACTCTAATTAATCTTATTCCTAGTCAGATGTTGAAGGACTTTTTATGATATTTGCTACCTGGGAGGACTGGCCACCCCTCCTGGAATCAGACACTCCTAAACAGAAATGCTCTTAAGGATGTTTTGAGAATAGCTCCTTTCCAGCAATCACACATTTAATTGGCAAAATGCCTTCTTGGTTAGAAAGAACTATTAAAGGCAGAAAGTCCTGAGACATCTTTGGGGAGTTCCCTTTCCAGTATGGAAATGTAGCCCAGGCCCTTCCCATCGGGACTCTGGAGGCTGACCTGAGATCCCCATCCACATGATCCAATTGATCATTGGTCAAGATCAATTGTGGTAAAATTGTGACATACCTACTGGGAATTACTGATAGAGAGCTTTGTTGTTATTATTATAATTATAATAATTATTAAAATAAACACTAGTATTATATACACATATCAAACTTGAGACTCTGTCATTTCTGAACCAACAGAAAAGTTGAAGAAACCCTGATCTATTGCAATGACCTCCTAACTTGTTTCCCTTGTTCAAGTTTCGCCTTGCTCCAATTCATCCTCCACACAGCTGCCACAGTGATCTACCTAAATGTAAGTCTGACCATATCACTCCCCAATTCTACTCAACAAACTCAAGTGTCTTTACTTCAAGGATAAAAATAAAGTCCTTTATTAGTATTTAAATCTCTTTACAACCAAAAACCCTCCCCCCTTTCCAGCCCCCTATAATCTATCCCCTTAAACACCCTCTACAATCCAGCTATTTTGGCCTACTCGTTATTCCTAATGTTGTTCATCCTTTATTTTGGAAAATGGGCCAACGGCAACACAGAATGAAGTCTGGATACGTGCATGAATATGATTTAAGTAAGACAGATTAGCACAAAGATGTCAGCCTCACTCTCTCTTCAAAAGTCATCAACATCCAGGGACAATACAAGAGTCAAGGTGCCCAGCAATGACCTGGGAGTCAGTAAATTATCTTGGCATCTTCAATGTCTGACCAAGCACTGAACAGCACCTACTTCAGCTTCCATGGCCAATGGAACAAACTGTTCTTCTCATCTGCCCATTCTGCCAGGGGAGTCTTCACATGCTTGGGGAAGACACCTTGCTAACTCACCAAGCAGTTACCCTCAGGCTAGTTTAGCCCTTTGGCCATCCCAATACACAATACTCCATCTCCTGTCTTTGTGCCTATGCACTGGTTGTCCCCTACCCAGGACAAGTTCTCCTTCCTCTTGGAATACCTGGTTTCTTTCAAGACTCAGCCCAAGTGACACTTTCTGAAAGGTGCCTTTTTCAGTCCTCTCTAAAGTAACCTTGTGTTTACTTTGCATGTATATTCTATATAAGTATACACATACACACAAACAAACGTAGATTTTATCTCCCTCATTAGACTGTAAGCTCCTTGAGGGCAATGATTTTTTTTTTTACTTTGTGCACTCAGCATTTAGCATAGTACCTGGCACATAGCAATCAATGAATGAAAGCTTGTTGACCGATATGTTCTGGAGTTGGGGGAGTTCACAAACAAATCATGGGTGTATATATTATACCAGAAAATCCTGCTTCATATCCAAAGATAATTTCATTATAAATGAAATATACTGAGGAGTAATAAAGCAATGAAATAAATACAGCAATTTAACTACAATGAAAGTTGAAATGAAATAAAAGATAGTTTTCAAACTTAAGAGGCTTATGTGCTGGAGTGCTTATGATTAATTTAATGATTATATAAAAATTAAAATTAGAACTGTTCTCTAAGTAGGAAAAAGACAAAAACAGTTATCCAAGGTGAAAAGCCAATTACATTTTTATAGTTAATTCTGCGCCATTTTAATAATAACTGTTCCAGGACTTGATCTATTTAATACCAACTGCTCCATAACATTATGTCTATGCAGTGGATTTCAAATTCTTGGCTCAAAATGTCCTCCTTTGTATTTGATATCTTCACAGACTCAGAGGTGAAGGATCAAGCAGGTTACAAATTTGATGGTCAGGTAAGAGATGCTGGCCAGAAAACCAATGGCTCTGGATTTCTCAATAGATTTTGACTGCTGAAATCAGAATTAAACACAGATTTCCAATTTGTTTATCTTCAATTATATAAGACAAACTGCCTGCTTTCAAGGTCAGTCAATCATTAAACATCCATGCGGTCCCTAAGATGTGCCAGACACTGTGCTAAGAACTGGGGATACAAAGACAATGCAGAAACAGTCACTACCCTCAAAGAGTTTCCAAGGGGAACAGACCATCATCTACTGATTCATAATCTGGGGTCCATACACTGATTTTTTGGGGGGGTGGAAAGCAGGGCAATTAAGGTTAAGTGACTTGCTCAAGGTCATACAGCTAGTGTCAAGAGACTGAGGCTGGATTTGAACTCAGGTTCTCTTGACTCCAGGGCTGGTGCTCTATTCACTGCACCACCTAGCTGCCCCACACTGAATTTTTTTATAACTGTATTTGAATATAATTGGACTCCTTTGTAAATCAATCACATATACTTTAGTTTATACATTTAAAATTTTTACTTCTGAGAAGGGGTCCGAAGGGTGCCCAAAATGATGCAAAACAAGCTAAAAACACTCTATCTAGACCAGGGGTATGAAACCTATGGTTTTGAAGCCACACGTAGGTGCAACCTTTTGACTGAGTTCAAGTTTTAAGGAACAAATCCTTGTATTAAGAGGATCTGTCCTATGAAGTTTAGATTCAATCAACGAGCCACAACTAAGGACCTACAGGCCACATGTGACCTTGAAGACACTGTTTCCTCACCCCTGGACTAGATTCTCCTGATTTTGGTGTTTCTCTGACCTCTCTTGAGGCTTCACCATCTAGATCATCTCTCATGTCCTATAACCTATTCATGAGTATACTTGTACTCTAGGGTTCTATTCTAGGGCCTCTTTTAGGCATCTATCCCAAAGGCATCTCAAATACAATCTTCTAAAATAGAACTCCCTCTCTTTCCCCCTGTATCCTAATGTCTCTATTTCTGTTGAAGGCAGCACCACCTTTTCTGTCACACAAGTTTGCATCCTTTCAGTCAACTTTGACTTGGCTGTCTCCTGAACCATTATCCAATCAATTGTCTATTCTTGATTCTACCATCTTTCCCAAGTCACTAAATAAATGTTTCTGACAGATTAGTGTTAATTTTGCTATTTCACCAACAACCATCTCCATTGCTCTTTATATAAACTGAATATCACTAGGCAGTAGAATTTCTTCGTCAAAAAAGAATGCAAAGCAGCTTGAAGGATCAAGCAGGTTATGAATTTGATGGCTGTAATAATAATGTAGTTTGTTCCCTTTGTATTGGCAAAGCTAACAGGTACTTAGCACTTAGTAATTAATCAAGCCTCTGTTAAAGAAACAGAAGGTATGAATCTCTGTTGCCGATATAACAGGAAGGGGCTGAAACAGGAAGGAGCTAATGCTGTGTGTGTATATAAGAAGAATCTCCTGCTGGGTCAGATAGATCATCTTGGAGCCAGGTTCTGGAGGCTGAGGAAGAGAGGCCCAGGCTAGAGAGAACAATTTTTATTTTGAGAACCTGAATGAAGTGATTTTGATTCTGGGAACCAGGTGAAACTTCTGTTGAGTCCTAGGGCCATCCAGAACTATTGAGAAGCTGCTGAGGAGCTGCTGAAGATTTCTTAGGGCCAACCACAGCTGCAGAATACTGAGCAAGTATGACCGTCATGCCAGTATTTTGTCTGTGGCTTTGTTAAGCCTTGACTTCCAGGGAACAGAGACTGTGAAGGATTTAAGGTGAACTGGATACTGTGAGCTTCAGCATGGAACAGGAACAGCATGGAGAGTGGGACAAAGAACTGGGAGCTTTCTGCCTTTGAACCCAGGTGACAGTTTGTCCATGAATCCAGGTAGGAGCTGGTACCATAGAAAGGGATCCAGGGAATCTGAGAGCCTATCTTGGGTCAAGACAAAGAGATCTCTCCATGGATATTGAGTAGTGACTGATTGAAGATGTAACTTACTTATGACTTTGAGATTGTAACTTATTTGTGACTGAGGGGTAGATGGCCTGTGTATTTTTCACTACCCCTTAAGAGAATGATAAGTAGTGACTGATAATGTAACTTAGTGTGCCCCATGAGTTGAGAACTTTGGCTTCTGTATTTTGTGACCCTTAAGGAGGTGCCTCCTTAACGATGATTTAATGATTGAGTTACTAAGTGACTGACTGACTAAATGATTGTACTTTGTTCGACTGTAGTAAAAACTATGTGGCCATTTTAGTGATGTTGTGAATGCTGTATTTTGATTTTCTGTGATAAGCTGTAACATTGTGAATGCTGTACCTTGATTTTCTGTGAATGTTTGGCTCTGATTTGTTATTGAATAAATAGAGTATTCACTATACTGTATAATCAGAACCTTGAAAAGCTGTTCACAGTAGCATTCTTCTAGAAAGCTGCTCATGCATGGCTTTACAATAGTCAGTTAAGAGACTCTGGCTATAAAGCCAATGGCCCTATATTTCTCAATAGATTGTGGCTTTGCAAAAATCAGAATTAAACACAGCTTTCCAATTTGCTTATCTTCAATTATATAAGACAAACTGCCTGCTTTCAAGGTCAGTCAATTAATAAAGTTAATCTTTTGACCAAGTTCAAGTTTTAAGGATCAAATCCTTGTATTAATCAATGTCTGACCAAGCACTCAACAGGACCTCCTTCAGCCTCCATGGCTGATGGAACAAACTGTTCTTCCCATTTGCCCATTCTGCCAGGGGGAGTCTTCACATGCTTGGAGAAGACTTGGGGAAGAGTGATATGTATATAGTAAAATGATTATATTAAACAATCAATCATTTAATCAATTAAGCAAATACTTATTAAGGATATCATATTTACAAAAAGGGTAAATATAAAGTATGCAAAAAGTAATGATGACGATAAAGGATAAGAGCACATAGTTCATTAAAACTAGTTAGAAAACTTACCAGCCTTCAAGAAATGTCTGAAATTAATTTCATTCCTCATTTCTCTTGATAACTCTATCACAAGATTCTTTTATCAAACATTTATACCAAAATGTGGTTAATATAAATTCATTTTACCCATGAAAATCATAACTAATCTTTACTACTTTTCAGTGTACCATGTACTTTGCATTTGTGTTCAGCTGAAGAGGTTACAGATTAGTCTAGGCTACATTATCCTTTCAAATGGAGTCAGCATGAAATTTCAATTGTGGTATTGGTGAATAGCAAACAAAAAAAAATCAGAGTCAACCAGTATCCTCTGCCTAATCTTGATAATTGCCAGCTGCCAGTGAATACAGGAAATACAGAAGTTTGGCTAAAAAGGTAAGTGTCCACCAAGTAAGCAACTAAATAATTTCTGCAGAAAACAGAGGTTATGGAAAAATTAAAAAGGTGATGTCTTGTTCTGGCTACAAAGAAGAGCTTTCAATAAGTAATCAAACTAAGTGACTCCAAAGGAGAAACCCAACCTCTCTTCCCTGGAGGCTTTCAATGGAGGAGGAAGCAGAAATGTTACAGAAGATGGAAAGAGAGAAGCAGCAGTAATTACGGCATCAGCTGCCTATCTACCCACCTGCGCTGCTGAACCATGAGGAGACAAAGCAGATGCACTCTGGTAATGTGAGCTGCTCATGCTATCCCAGAGACTATCTTCTATATATGATAACAGTCCTCATCACTCCAAATTCTAGCATTTATTAAGCACTTTAAGCTTTACAAAGCGCTTTATAAATATCTCATTTGATTCTCATAACAACCCTAGAAAGTAGGAGCTACTATTATCATCATTTGTAGATGAGGAAACTAAGGCAAATAGAGGTTGTGTCACTTCCCCAGGGACACAGAGCTAGTGCCTGAGAACAAACTTGAACTCTGGTCTTCCTGACTCCAGGCCCAGTTGTCTATCCACTGTACCACCTAGCTTTAAATATATATGTATGTATGTATATGTAACCATATTTTAAGGAATCATATATGTAGATATACATAGAAATATAAATGACAAGCAGTGTGATAGTGGAGATGGAGCCAGACTGGAAGTCAATATCTGGGTTCAAGTCCTGCCTCTAAACACATCTTGGCTTTGTGACTCTGGGAAGTTAGTGAATGTCTCAGTGTACCCGGCAACTCTCTAAAACTTTAAGCTGCAGAACAGGTGCTGAGATAGATAGACAGAGATATATAGATATATGTATGTATAGAGAACTTATACATCAGGAATTCAATATATCAACCATATCATATGTCTCAGGGGTAAGGAGGATGGTGAGGAAGTTGTAAACTATAACTAGAAACAAAAAAAACCCAGAAAACTTGGAAACCTAGAATGAAAGAGAATTAGGAATACTAAGGCTCAGTCTTAGTTCTGAAAGTCACTTTCATATGAAACAAAACCAGGGTCACCTCTACCCCACTTCCAGTTTACCCAAACTGAGTACTTGTATTTTGACAGTCACAATGTCAAGTAACTTCTTTATTGATTTTTATACTTTGCTCAATCTTCAGACCCACATATCTCAAATGAACTACTTAGAGTCCAGAATATGATCACTCCAATACAATGAATAGTAGTAATCTAGGGAGAATTCTATTCATAGAGATATATTCTGTTAAAGGTATTATTTTTAACTGTCAACTAAAATACTAATATGATGTATTTTTGGCATGGAGGTGACCACCAGCAGAGTGAGTGTATGTGTGTGTGTCCCCTGTCCTGGTCCTACAGCTACTGGGCTGCTGAGGGAACAAAGCCTTGACTTTCTAGGCTCCTCAAAAACTGTTCCTATAAAGCAAAACAGGCTTTAAATACAGGGTTGCTGATGTCTGATGACTGAGAACTAAGCTTATCACCAGAGTGGCTACAGGGTGATACAGTTTGGGGCAACATAAAAACTTGAAGACCATCTTCAAAGTTTTAAAGGTGTCACATTTTCCATAAATAGAGTACCCACACCAACAAAGTTATATAACAGAAATAGTTTAAGTGTTGTTTTCCAAGAGAATAGTATCAAATATGGCTAAAAAGTTAGAGGTTGTTTTAATCTACACTTTGAATAATATCATGGATAAATAAAGACTCAAAACCATCTTCTGCCTTGAAGGAGGCTCAATGTAATGCAATATCTTTGGTAGAAGTAAATTATAATCCAAACAAGGAGATAACATGAAGTAGGGATTGACTATCTTTTTTTGACCTTGTTTATATGTTTCAAATTAATCTGAACAATAAAAGTAATTCTAGCTGGACTAGTAACATATAGAAGAAGAGGCTTTGGCTGTGTTTTTAAACAAGTCTTCAATTTTACTGCTTGCATACAGTCACTGCACTGTGGACATTGGAAAGGTAATCCTTCATCTAAACTAATCCTTCAATTATTTCAGTTTCACAATAACACTGAATAAAAAAGTCTATTTATTTGAAATGGGGCTGTAAAGCAAAAAGACAACTGTCTAGTAGAATATAATGTGCTTACGGTCTTTTTCTTTTTTATTCAGCCTCATCAAATATATAGGAGACTAGAAGTGATTTCAATAAAGCAGAAGAACAAATATAAGCTCTCTAAGTGTAAATCCTGTCAGATGGAAATAGTAATGGTTGATTTGGTCCATTCTAAAAGCCAAGTGACCTTTAAAAATCAAGAAATGCTACCCACTAGCAAGAAATTGTCATATAGATGACATAAATTAGATTACCGATTTAGGTAATTTGCTCCCTAAAACACCCAGAAGTTGAGCTCAAATGCAGTTTAAGAGGGAAGACATTCGTTTGAGCACAGATCATCATTGCTAGACTGTTACAGAAATACTCTGATTTTTTTTAGTTCTGTTTAATCTGTTTTGATTGAAAGCTGAACTATAAAAAAGGATAGTGGTGATGGTAGCATTTGAAAAAGACAGGATCTCATCTTACTGATGAATCATTTAGGGGGAGATGTAGAGAGAATAGAACAGGGGAAACTCTGTCCCTCTATTAAATGAGTGTTTTACTTTTTAACTCATTGGAAGACTGTGATACCTTTGTAAGAAGGCCAAAGGGGGAAAACACATAAATCAATATTTCAGTCACCTCTGAATTCACAAGGATGGGTACCCTCAAATGATATAGCTTACAACCTCTCTACAACTTTATATATGGTTTCTGAGAGTTGGAGCAACCAAAACATTCATCACCTTGCAGCCTGACTGGCCAATGAATTTCTTTGAACTTAGTTAGGTGGTTATAAAGATTACATTTGTCCCTGAGTCCAAAGGAAAACAAAACATATTTGTGTGTGCTACAGTGGATGGAAAACAAAAACTGCCATCAGGAAGACTTGGCCTCACATTTCACCTCTAACACTTACTATCCTTACACATAAAATGAGGATTTTGATCCTGTGGCTCTTATCTCATAGGGTTGCTGGGAGGTTCAAACTCGACAACATAGGCAAAGAACTTTACAAACAGTAAAGTGCTATATAAATGCTAGTCACTTATTATTACTACTCGTAAAAGCCACATATTTGTTTCATGGTTTGACATGGTTAAAGAACTAACAATTTAGTATACAACCTAGTGGTAATGATCCTATTTGTACATAGTTTAGAAGGCCTTTGAAAAGCAAACAATAAAAAAAGAACTCATTTTTACAGCCTATTTCTTGACTTTGAGCTTTGTGTTAAAGTTGGGCTCTGCTTATTTGGGAGTGGAGAGACTATGTCTCAAGATTAAGGTGTTTTCACGATACTGTTTTCAGAGCTAGTTTTACAGGTTTGCAAGTTTTCAGTGCTTCCAAGATGGTATGATTAGGGGAAATGTATGTTCACTGCTCTGTGATCTATGGTCTGATATTTACGCAGGAAGAGTCCCTGCTCCCCTGCAGACTCAAAACACTAGCACTCCTATTGGCCCTGAGTTGTGACTAGGTCACTGGATTCCATGTGACTGACCACAAGCTTTTCTCTGTGCCCTACAACTGTGACCCAGAAGTGCATATTGGCATTTCTAAGTGCCAATCATAGCCAGCAAAGGCTTCCCTATAATTTCTTCCTGACCAGTTTTCCCACCCCCTTGCCATTTCTGAGCTGAGAACTCCTGAAAATGTTGCTGAGGTCACAGCTGATACCAATGCGTGTGTGGCTCCAGACAAGCCTCCATCCTGTTGTCTGAGACCCCTTCTACAGACCTCCTAAGTTTTCTTAGGCCAGAAAAATATTTCATCCTGACCTTGTGTTGGTTTTGTTACTCCAAAATTCAATTTGAGATGATTTCAAAGCTGTCTGAAGGTAATGTTGAGTGAGTTCAGCTGGGTCACTGCCTCCAATCGATCATCTTGGCTCTAACCACATCCCCAACCACATCATAAGTATTGTTAATTATGTTTCACCAAGAAGGAAAACTAAAATCAAAGAGGTTAAGTGATTTTTTTTCCACACAGATAACTGGTGTCAAAGTCAAGATCCAAACCTGAATCTCCCACTTTTGGATTCAGTTTTAGAACTAAATGCTGCCTCTCAACAACATTTAATCTCTACTTCCAAACCTTCATGGTAACATCATCATATTTTAGCCTCATTCATTTATGAAGCTGCTAGCTCCTTCTTTAAAAGTGTCATTTAAGAGCTTACTTACCGAGCGTGTGATGATAATGTGTTTATTTTTTCCCCTCTGTTTACCCTAAAAACCCAACCCTATGAATAGTCTCTACTGCTTCTTACAAGTGGCCAAACATAAGAAAAATCGGTGAGGTCTGTTTGTTTTGAGGCTGTCTCAGTTATTTCATTCTCATGTTGGAGAAACAAAACGGATCATGAAAGACAAACACTAAAACATCAAAAGGAAAACCTCACACTGCTGAAATTAAAACTCTCTCTGGTTGTATTGTCAAAAATAGTCACTTTGGGGGGTGGAGTCAAGATGGTGGCATAGAAGCAGGAGAACTCTGTGAGCTCCCCCTATAACCGCCTCTAATACCCATAAAATATGACTCTAAACAAACTTCAGAGCTCCAGAACCTACAAAGTGACAGAGAAACAAATCTCCCACTTAAGGTACCCTGGCAGGCGAACAGGAAGGGTTCATCACAGAACACTGGGAGTTTGAGCCCAGCCCAACATGAGCCATGCTTTTAGCCCCAGGACAGCCCAACCAGCCCAGCTGGAGCATTCAGGAGAGTGGATCACCAGCAGCTGTGGTCATTTCCAGAATTATCAACTCATAAATGCCAAACGTAAAGTAAAATCTGAGTGGAACTCAGCTGAATTTAAGGGGACAGAGGAGCGGGTCCGGCCCTGTGACCCCAGAGCCAGAAGTGGTGGTGGCCCTGCAGCCACCTTCATATGGTTGCTTCAGGTCTCCCAGCCTGCAGATTTCAAGGGAGGGGGGCAAACAACCATTCAGAGGCTAAGTGCTCTTGCCTTAAACTGCCTAGATCTGGATCATGGCCTTGGGTGGTGATCCTGAGGTGTGGGGGCTGTAGAGACAGTGGCCTCCTAATATCCCAGGCAGCTGCAAAAACCCCAGCAATCTGGGACAAAGTTATCTCCTCTGGAAGCATAGTTCTACTGTGGCAAAAAGCTCAAAAATCAAGTTGACTGGAAACATGAGCAGGCAAAGAAAGCAAAGCAAGCACAGCAATCCAACTTTAGATTGCTTTTTTGGGGACAAAAAGGATCAAAGTATTGAATGGGAAGATGACAACACAATCAGAACTCCCACACCAAAGGCTTCCAAGAAAAATATGAACTTGTTATAGGCCACAGAGGAGCTTAAAAAGGATTTTGAAAACCAAATAGGAGAAGTGGAAGAAAAAATGGGAAGAAAAATGAGAATGATGCAAGAAAATCACGAAAAGAGAGTCAACAACCTGACTGAAGAAAATAACACCTTAAAAAATAGACTAAGTCAAATGGCAAAAGAGGCCCAAAAAGCCGATGAGGAGAAGAATGCCTTAAAAAGCCGAAGCTGACAGATGGAAAAAGAATCTTAAAACCTCACTGAAGAGAATAATTCCTTCAGAATTAGATTAGAGCAAATAGAAACTAATGACTTTATGAGAAATCAAGGTACTATTAAATAGATTCAAACAAATGAAAAATAGAAGGCAATATGAAAAATCACTGACTTAGAAAATAGATCCAGGAGAGACAATTTAAAAACTATTGGACTACCTGAAAGCCATGATCAAAAAATAACCTAGAAATCATCCTTCAAGTAATTCTCAAGGAAAACTGCCCTGACGCTTTAGAACCAGAGGGCAAAATAGAAATCAAAAGAATTCACTAATCACCTCTTGAAAAAGATCCCAAAGAGAAAACTCCTAGGAATGTTACAGTCAGGTTCCAGAGTTCCCAGATCACGGAGAAAATATTACAAGCAGCTTAGAAGAATCACTTTGAATAATGTGAAAACACAATCAGGATAACACAGGATCTAGAAGCTTCTACTATATATGAGGTGGAGGACTTTCAAGCATTCTTGATGAAAAAACCAGACCTGAATAAAAAGTTTGACATTCAAATACAAGAAGCATGAGAAGGTAAACAGGGAAAAAAATCATAAGGAACTTATCAAAGTCCAACTATTTACATGCCTACATAGAAAAAATGATAATTGTAACTTATGAAACTTTTCTCAGAATTAGGATAGTTCAAAGGAATATAAATGTGTTTGTGTATGCATACATATACATATGTCTATATAGGAGGGTATATATGTGTATGAATATATATGTGAGTCTGTGTATATATTTGTACAGGTTTATATAGACAGAGGGCACAGGATCAATTGAGTAGGAAGGGATGATATTTAAAAGGCGAAATTGAGAGTTGGGAGAGGAATAGAATGAGAGGAGACAGGGAGAAACAGAATGGGGTCGATTATCTCATATAGAAGAGGCAAGGGATAACTGTTACAATGGAGGGGAAGAACAGGAAGGCAAAAAGGAATGGGTCAACCTTACTCTCACTGAATTTGTCTTAGGGAGGGAATGACATACACTCTAAAATGGGTATCTTGCCCTAAAAGAGAGTAGGTAGAAAGGGAATGAGAGGGGGAACAAGGCAGTGGAGGGCAAGTTGGGGTGGGGAGGGTAGTTAGAAGTACATACTTTTGTAAAGGGACAGGGACAAAGTAGAAAATAGAACAAGTGTGGGGCAGGAAAGGATGGAGGGAAATATAGTCAGTCTTTCAAAATATGTCCATTGTGGAGAAATTTTTGTAACTACACATATATGACTTATATTGAATTGCTTGTCTTTCCAGTGGGGGTGGGTGATGAGGGAGGAAGGAAAAGAACCTAGAATTTTAAAGTTTAAAATAAAATATTTATATATGTTGTAACACCTTCAAGGAAGTCTCTTAACAACTAAATGACTTGCTCCTACAACCACTGTCAAATGGAGCCACCCTTATAGAGATGTGACTTTGCAGTTCCCTCTGTAGGTGCCTCAGCTGCTGAAGACCCAGAAAAGAAACTTCTTACCAACAAAGTCCTTGGAATCAAGTAGCTCAATATCAGAAACAGAAATGCTTTTATTAATGGAAATGACACAAAGAAAGGTATATTACCTTGTTCTATGCCCAAAGGAACACTGGGCTTTGCCATTTGACTTACAATGGAAATATCATATATATTATCTTCTCCCCACTTAGGTTGTCAACTTCTTCAAGGGAAAAACTATTTCTTAAAAATCTGTATCCTCATCACTTAGCATAGTGTTTTGCACATAGCAAGCATCTAATAAATGCTTTTCAATTAATGCAATATTGTCATGTCCTAGATTTTCTGTAACAAAATTTCAAGAAAAGATTCTTTTAATGAAGAAATCCTTATTTTTGGTATATATAATATTGTCCCTGTAAACTTAATCCCTCTGAAACTCAGTGTCCCCATTAGTAGAAATGTTTCCATTCCAGTCTACCTCGTGTGATTTTTGCCATACAATACTATAATCTTATGGGGACTTAACCCATAATTAACCTGATACATGGAAGTACCAGATGAGGAATCTTCCTCCCTAGAGCAGGTTAGCAATTTTGTAACTTATGGTCCTAGAGTACTACCTAGAGCAGAGGTGCTAAACATATGGTCAAATGGTTGGATACAACCTACAACAGTCCCAAATGTGGCCAAACCAGATTAAAAGTAGGAAACAGTTGACAAAATAAATAAGAACACAGTAAAACATAGATAATATTAATATGTAGTTTTCTGAGTCAATACCTGAGTCTGCAGGTATCCTTATGGATACTTCATGACCCCCATTTCTATTTGAGTATCACACCACTGATCTGGGGCACAGAGACATTCAGGGATTTGCTTGAGGCCACAGTCAGCATGCATCAAAAGTGGGACTTTACCTAGGTCTTCGCAGCTCCAAAGCCATTATGAAAGACTATATGCATATACATATACATACACACATATGTTTAAGGAGTTTTTATATTAAATTGTGAATTTATTAAGTATCTACATGTTATATATTGTGCTAGGTGCTGGAATACAAATATAAAAGTGGGAAAATCTCCCATGATCTAGGAACTTGCATTCTGCTGGGAGGAAATACCATGTAATTATCACTGTAATTACCACAGAGAACGTTGTTAGTGTTCACTTGTTTCAGTCATACCTGCCTCTTCATGATTTCATTTGGGTTTTTTTTGGCAAAGATATCAGCATGGTGTGGTGTGTCAATTTTCTTCTCCAGTGTATGAGTGGAATCCTAAGAAACTGGAGGAAATGTCTTTTAAAGGAGATGGTATTTGATCTGACCCTTGAAAGGAGTTAATGATCTCAAGAAGCAGCTCATTTCAGATAGTCTCAGAACAATACCAACTAATAGATTACACAGGCTATTGTGTTTTTCCTGATAAAAAACAAAAGCAAGTACACTACATGACCCTGATGTTCTCTACAAAGTACTACCATTTCCTACAAGAAGATCAGCTAAAGGCAAAGGGGAAAAAGAATAGATAAGAAATTCTATAGAGGTGCTCCTTTTTTCATTCAATCCTCTTCCTCTCAACAGTGGATTAAGAGGAAGGCAAATTAAGATGGAACGGCCTGCGGAAAGTTGAAAGTTACATCATATGTGCAGTATATGATTGACAGAATATCTGTTCTTCAAAGATGACTGACAAACACACCTTCCACCAGTGCCAATATCACCAGGCCACCAAGAAAAGTAATAGTTTAATGCATTTATAGTTGAGAAACATGGATCATATGGGAAGAATCGAATTTTGTTAAGTTTATCAATATCTTTATTTTTACTGAAAATACTTCAAACACCCCTATGGAAAGTCCAGAGCACATATTTTAAACTTTTTTCTGTGCCACACTAACATTCTAGATAAAAGTTGATATGCTAATTATTGCTAATTCTTAGAATAACATACCTTTGAAACCATCATGAGTTATTTTTACATTCACGATACTAGATTAGAATCTTTCTTTTCCACACAAGGTTTCTTGGTTTCTAGAAATACAATACTTTCAGAGGTATCTTGCCGGAGAGTTAGATGTAAGTCACACAGAAGTGAGAAAAGGACTAGATTATTAACTAAGTTTTATGAATGTAAAGTACTGTCTAAAATCATCAAATAAATAAATGGGAAATGTAATATTTTCCTAAGAAACTAACAATTTTCTTAACCAATTTAACAGGAAATATTTTTAGTACTGAGAAAGGATTTTTGTTTAAAAACAAAAGGTGGCATGGTCTTCCCTAAACGTATGGTTGTTAACACTGAGTAAAAACAAAGAAAGAATCTGCAAAACAAGTTTTCCCTTCCATACTGTAAAGTCTCCAAGGTTATTTTCTCATTTCATTTCTGACCTGGTATACTGATCCAATCTTAGCACTTCTTGGGGAGGGGGGGGGATTGCCAACCTCAGGTAAAACGTAACTCGATAAAACAAGTAAGAACCACATTTTCTAATTTTCTAATTTCTTTGAAAATACTTTGTATCGTGCAGACATTCCTCTTCCAGGAACCTCACTTGGACCAGTGATGTACAAGCCACACTTGGGAGTGAGCCATGTCTACTATTAGGTGGCGGTAGTGAGACAGTGGTTTCTCCTCATTCTCTTATCTCTGAGCCTATAAAGAGTCATGGCTGAATTACACGTGACTAGTTTTGTGATGAAGTCAATGGAGCATCAGTAGACACCACAAAAGTCACCTGGTCGATTTACAAAAGCTGGTCATTACCGGTTTCTGTGCGGGGTGGGAGTGGAGGGGCCTTTGGCCCTAAGAGACATCGCGTCAAATCAAACCCCATGACTTCCACTACCAGGGACAAGCACCATTAACCTAAAAATAAAATTTTAAAATGAAGTTTCAAAAAGACACAGAAAAAGACATTTGAGGAGAGGAGCTGGGAATGTTTGCTCACCATGCCCCGTGTTTGCTCACCACTCCCCGTGTCATGGGTTAAGCCTGGTCCGCAGGGACTCGAGCATCCGGGCACTGGCCAAGTCCAGACTAACCGAATCACTGCTGAACCGCTGGAGCTGAACCGCTGGAGCGCCGTGACCGGGATGCGGCCACCAAGCCCCGCCAGCGCCCCGAACCCCAGGCTGGGCAGGCCCCTCTTCCACCTTCAGCACGCTGAATGGGCAGTCTGGACGGGACACGAGTGAGCAAAAGCCGTCCTATCGGGAGCCTCCCACAAAGGTGGCGGCCTGTTGCTTGGCCTTGCTGCAGCGGCCTAATTGGTAGAGCAGCACGTCACCGGTCCGCTCTGGTCCGCTCCGGTCCGTCCGGTCCGCTGCAGGGTGTGGGGGATAGGTCCGCGGGCCTCGGGGGCGGCCAGTCGCAGCGCTGCCTCCCTCAAGGCGCCCGCGTGGCCATAGCACCTCTGGACTAGGGTCTAGGCTGTTTCCACAGGTGACAGGACCCCGGGAGAGAAAACCCCGGCGCAGGTGGTCAGGAAAGCGTTTGGGGGCCCCTGGCCTTAATGAGGGCGAGTGACGGCTGCAACTGGGGCCAGGCCAGACGCACGCGTGAAGGTCAACGCGGCGTCGCAGCTCCCAGCCCGAACCCCTCCGCCAAGGAGTCCACGCTTTCCTGAGCTGGAGCCGAGAACGAGGCTGGAGCCAGCCGGCTCTCCTGAAGCCCCCATCCTACTCCTGCCCCCCACTCACACTCACACATTCGCGAGGCCCCGAAGCCGCCTAGATTTTACCCCAGGGAAAAGAGAGACGATAAGTCTGTATTTCTCAGGGAGGAAACCTGAGGTTTCCAGAGACTTTCCCAGATTGTCACACAGAAGAGCTGGGATCCAGTCTTCTAACTCCTTCCATTGCTCCATACACAAAGCTCTTTCAAAAGAAAGGCAGTGTGATGTCCTGCAAGAGCCATGGACCCATTCTGAAGAATCTTTCTTAAATCCTGCCCCCCTGAAGCTTCAGTTTCCCATTTTGTCATATGAAAGGCTTGTGCTGCATAACTTCTGATGTCTCTTCCAGTCCTGAATCTATGATCCTATGAAATTCATTCAATGTATGGAAACAGAAACTGCAAAGTCTTGAGTGAGAAACTGTGCAGTTATCTCATTTTGTACCAAGTCCTAGTTCTGTCACTCAAAAGTAAGCTGTTTTCAATCCATTAACTGAAAGGCCCTTGTTTCTATCAACTCGAATCTCCACAAGCATCGATATAATGGATGTCACACTATCTATTTAATAGGAGCCCTTTCAGGCTGAAGCTAAAGAAATAACGCTGGATTAACCAACACTTCATAAGAAATACGTTTCATGAGATGAGGAAAAAGCTCATATTTAAAGAGATACATAGCCCCTCTCTCCTGCGATGTAAGCAGGATCTCTAACACTAACTCCACTTGTTTATAATTTAATATATAAGAATATATTATAATTATATATTCTTATTATATATTATATAATATATAATGAGAAAAATATAATTTTTCTTTAAATAATAAAAGTTTCAACTGAAATGTCTTTGTAGAGTTTAGCTTTAAACACAGACCTGACATCCAAAACACTGAGAAGTTAAATGTCAAGAGAAAACTATAGAACTCACCCAAAGCCATCTGACTAGTGCCATAACCACTGCCATTTCTGCCATTAAGCTACCCAAACTGTCCCATATGTGTTGTATTGCATAATTGTGTGCCCCTATATCTGGTTTATCTCAAGAATCAACCAAACAGAGCACAGCACAGGGTTACTGCCGGGGGATACTGTAACCTGCAAAAGCCTGATCTCCAAATGATGTGAAATGTGCATTATACCTTGGAAATTTGCAAAGGATACAAATTAAGGGTGAAGTTATTGGGGTTGGGTATTTTTTAGTATCTAAACTTAAGAAAGTGATGGAGAAAATGTTTATAATGCAGATTGAACTTAATATTGTGTCATGTGTACATGTCTTTTTCAGAGAGCTAGCTGTTAAAGTTAAGTCAGCAGTACTTTAGAAGGTTGTCTCAAATGAGAATGTAAATAAAACAGCTTTGCCAACTTCAAAACACTGTAGAGAGCCACCTTTTAATTTGGCAGCCCTAAAATGCAAAAGTGTATAAGGACCTCCTGTCTTGATCAAATGTTGAGAAGCACAGTTTGAACACATCCACATCCCTCTACACACACCCCATTCTCCCAAGCCCTGAAAGGCAGGAGAGACCTGAACTCTGTGCCTCTGCTACTAATTTGCTTTGTGAAATTGAGCAAGTCACTTCACTGTCAAAACCATCAGTTTCCTCATCTGTAAAAGGAGGGACTTGGACATTTATGATTCTATATGATGCTGAGAACCACCAAAAGTTGGACTTATTTACCAGTCATTAATCAAAGGGAAGAGTTTATAGAGAAGAGAGCAGGACATGGGTAACAGGGCCTTGAACAGAGCAGAAAGTAGAAGAGCCCATTAGGCAGTCAGACAGATAGTACAGGGTCACAGAAATCATGATAGTATTTCAGAAAGGAAGAATTCATCAATAAAGTCAAATGTCAGAAAGAGCTAACATCACCCCTAAATTCTCTCATTTCCTCCAGTGTAACAATGAGGTGAACCTTCTCCTTAGTAATAGCTAGCTAGCATCTCTATAAAACTTTAAGGTTTTTAATGCACTTTAAAATATTTCATTTCATCCTTGCTGAAGCCCACCTCAACATGAACCTTTGATCCCTTCTTGGCTCCTCAAACTTCTTCCCCACCCTACCTCAGATCTTCAACCTCCTCTTATCTACTTTCTTCCTTCTGTCCTGAGTACCACCATATGAAGCTTTTCCTGATCCTTCCCAATTGCTAATGTCTTCTGCCCCAAACTACCTTATATTTAGCTCCTATGAGTTTATTTATATTTATTTGCTTTATGTGTATTTCCATATACTTCTATCTAGAGGTAGTATTGAAGAGGTTTGTAAGTGCTGGGTGGTATAGGGATCTTGTATGAATCCCTATTGGGTTCTTTGTCTGGAAAAGAATTTCAATAGGACCCCAGCTGGCTTTTATAAAGTTATAAAGTTTATTGATCGCTGGCAGAAGAAAGGGGAACCTGCAAAGTGCAAACATTTAGGGTAGAGTTATAAGTTTTACGCTCTGCAGCAGGCAGGACAGACACAGAGCTGGGGGTTGAGGGACAGGATTTATAATCATAAAACTGTCAGTCAAAGGCTAATTATGCTAACTGGGTGGGCAAAAGGTGGAGTTGGGGAGTGGTCTAGGAGTGGTCAG
The DNA here is from genome assembly GCA_028646575.1 of Pseudocheirus occidentalis. Taxonomy (NCBI): domain Eukaryota; kingdom Metazoa; phylum Chordata; class Mammalia; order Diprotodontia; family Pseudocheiridae; genus Pseudocheirus; species Pseudocheirus occidentalis. Next base: position 11,081,039 of record CM053602.1, on the reverse strand, counting down.
TGCTCAAAGGGACATGCACTTTTCATATCAACTGCGCATGCAAATTTCCCATGACTCACTGGTAAATTCCTGAGGTGGAGGCTATCTGGAGGTGTGGTTTTGAGCTTGATGCCACACAGGCCATCTAGTGTCAAGGACGAATGACACATGTTCAATATGGCTGTTGGGAGGATAGTTTTGATTGTTTCCAAGTCTGGGAACTAATCTGATTAGGGATACAGGAGGTACCGTCTTGAGACAGAGTTATCTCCTGATGATGCTACTCAAGGCTTTTCAATGCAGCTGGCCACTTGGAACAAAGGGGCTATGCATTTCTCTAAGGGTTTGTTTATAGCACACTATTGAAACTTTGCCAGGTGCTTGTCTCCAGGGAAATATCTAGCTAAGGGAAGACTTTCAGGCTGGGGGAACAGGAGAAGCAGGGTTTATGCCTTTATGGCAGGGGGAAAGTGTGACTTTTACAACTTAATTACACAGGCTTGTTACAAACTGATGTTACATACATAGGTACCCAAGCATAAGGGAGATTGTTTACAAATTGGGGTTACAGACAAAAGCATCCCAAACAGCGTCAGTATGGCATAGGGCTACAGATCTGTCAAGAAATCTCCTCTCTTGTGTAGAAAGGCTGAATGATGTTGGGGAGGTCACTTCATTTCTTTGAAAAGAAAGTGGTAGAGAGCAAGCCTGGGATACATATTCAGGATCAGGATTATTCAGGATTTACACTTATGTCTCATATATAGCAGTAGAATGTAAGCATCCTGGAAGCAGTAGGTTTTCCTTTATGTTTCTGTATTCCTAGAATGCATCTTAAGACCTTGGCAGGTACTTAAGTGCATACTGAACTGCTACTAAATATATATGCACATAGGATTGTGATCTGCCTTGGTGATTCACAACAAGGAAATCACAACTTTAACTCCATTCAACAAGAACTTGATAAACACCTACTCTAAAACAAATGAAAAAGCATTTATTAATGTACAAAGCACATATTCTAGACACTGTGCTAGACTATACAAAGACAAAGACAAAAATGAAATAGTTCCTACCCTCATAAAGCTTAGTTACAATGTATTCAGTTATACAATATATACTCAGATAAATAAATTGAAGGTAATATGAGGACAGGGAAAGCACAAATAATTAGGGTGATCAAGGGAAGGTTTCCTGTTGGCCATAGCACTTGAGCTGCACTTTGAATGAAAATAAGACTTTGAAGAAATGGAAATGGAGGAGAACGTTTGATGCATGATAGAGATCATACTGGGCTAAGGGACAGACACAGAAGCAAGATGCTGAACAGGCACCTGGTATTCTTTTCTCTTATGTCCAAGACATGTAATCTTTCTTAGGAAGAGATGTTTGATGCAACTAATCCTGGACATAAGAGAAAAGAATACCAGGTGGTCTAAAGGTATCATTAAAACCAAAGAATTTAGAAGACATATATGACACACATATCACAATACGAGAAAGAGAAAAATGGGTCCAGGGACCAAGTTTGCCTCAAATCTTTTAGAGATGGCTTTTGAACTGGTTGTGAAAAAAAAATTAAATTAAAATCTTGTCATTATAAAATCACAGAATCTCAAAGTAGTGAGGGACTAAGCAGAAAACTTCTCATCTTTCATCCAAGTACTTGAAAGCAACCATCAATCATATATGCCTTCTGAGTGTTTTCTGCTCCAGGTGAGACCATCCTAGTTCCTTCAGTTTATTTGTTTATAGCATGATATTGTGGCTGACGGGAAATGCCCCAACTCAGAGGTTATAAGGCTCTCTGGAGAGTAATTATTCCCACCTTGGTTCATTTGACTGGAGTCAATAAAATCAAGAGGCAAGATTAAGTTTAATTAACATCAGCTGATGGGCAGTTACCAGGTGGATCACATTGGTCCTGAACAAAGTGAGATAAATACAGATACTGGGTCTTATACAACCTTAGGAAGACATTATGTGGCAAAGTGAAAAGTGTGAACAGTCTATCAGATGAGGTTTCTTATTGAGTTTCCTTATTTGAGGGACTGAGGGATAGGGACAGGATAACAGACACGTTTTTGGAGAATGTGTTATCCTTGCAGGCTTTGGAGTTGCCTGAGACCACGTTTGTTCTGGTGAGATAAAGTTTTCTCTGTAGTTAATCTCATAATGTCCTGTTTGGGCAGTAAATCTCCAAGCTAGTGGAGGCCTCCCTCAGAATTATATCAGTTCAGGCTAATACTGACCTTGCCAGCCTGAGACTCTCTATTTAATAGACTCCATTGCTCTGTTTCTCTAAACTCCAAGGTTACTTCTTTTTTAATAATTAACTTTTCTATATTTTTAGTTTACATCATTCATTTCCACCAGATTTTGACTTACAATTTTTCTCCCCATCTTTCCCCTACCCAGCACCCTAAAACTGATCCCACTATATACCCCTTCCCCCAAACTGCTCTCTCCTATATCTTCCCCCCTTCTCCCTCTGACTTTCCATTATGACAAGATGGATCTCCCTTCCCCAGTGCTATATATCTTATTTCGCAGTTCCATGCACATCATCATCATCATTATCATATCTATATCTATATATAATTTTTAAAAATATTTTATTTTAAAACTTTAAATTCTAGATTCTTTTACTTCCTCCCTTGTCCCCCACCCCCACTGGGAAGACAAGCATTTCAATATAGGTCATATATATGTAGTTATGCAAAACATCTCCACAATAGACATATTGTGAAAAACTGATAATATTTCCGTACATCCAATCCTGCACCAACTTGTTCTGTTCTCTACTTTGACCCTGTCACTCTTCAAAAGTGGGCGCTTCTAACAACCCTCCCCCACAAACTGCCCTCCCCTCTATCATCCCCCCTCTCATACCCTTCCCCCCTACTCTCCTGTAGGGCAAGACACCCAATTTAGAGTATATGTCATTCCTTCCCTAAGCCAAATTCAATGATAGTAAGGTTGACCCATTCCCTTTTGCCTTCCTGTTCTTCCCCTCCATTGTAATAGTTATCACTTGCTTCTTCTATATGAGATAATTAACCCTATTCTGTCTCTCTCCCTGTCTACTCTCATTCTATTTCTTTCCCACTTCTCAATTTCACCTTTAGAAATATCATCTCTTCCTATTCAATTGATCCTGTGCCCTCTGTCTATGTTAACATATATACACACACTCACATATGTATTCATATGGATATATATCCCCTCCTATATAGACATATGTGTATATATATATGTATATATATATATATATATATATGTATACACACACACACATTTTTATTCCCTTCCCTATCCTCATACTGAGAAAAGTTTCATAAGTTCCAATTATTGTTTTTCCATGTAGGCATGTAAATAGTCCAAT
>CM053602.1:11061457-11077575 GCA_028646575.1 Pseudocheirus occidentalis | reverse complement strand
CCTTCCCTATCCTCATACTGAGAAAAGTTTCATAAGTTCCAATTATTGTTTTTCCATGTAGGCATGTAAATAGTCCAATTTTATAAGTTCCTTATGATCTCTTTTCCATGTTTATCTTCTCATGCTTCTTGTATTGGAATGTTAAACTTTCTGTTCAGGCCTGGTTTTTTCATCAAGAATGGGTGAAAGTCTTCCACCTTATTGAATGACCATATTTTCCCCTGAAACATTATACTCAAATTTTGCTGGGTAGGTGATTCTTGGTTTTAATCCTAGCTCCTTTGATCTCCAGAATATCACATTTGAGGCCCTTTGATACCTCAGTGTAGAAGCTGCTAGATCCTGTGTTATACTGATTGTGTTTTCACAGAATTCAAACTGTTTCTTCTTCGCAGCTTGTCATATTTTCTACTTGATCTGGGAACTCCAGAACCTGGCTATACCATTCCTAGGAGTTTTCTTTTGGGGATCTTTTTCAAGAGGTGATTAGTGAATTCTTTCAAGTTCTATTTTTCCCTCTGGTCTTAAAGTATCAGGGCAATTTTCCTTGAGAATTTCTTGAAGGATGCTTTCTAGGTTATTTTTTTATCTTAACTTTTGGGTAGTCCAGTAATTTTAAAATTATCTCTCCTGGATCTATTTCCCAGGTCAGTGCTTTTTTCAAGGAGCTATTTCACATTACCTTCTATTATTTCATTTGTTTGGATCTGTTTAATAGTATCTTGATTTCTCATAAAGTCATTGGCTTCCATTTGCTCCACTCTAATTCTGAAAGAATTATTCTCTTTAATGAGCTTTTGAGATTCTTTTTTCATCTGGCAACTTCGGCTTTTTAAGGCATTCTTCTCCTCATTGGCTTTTTGGACCTCTTTTGCCATTTGAGTTAATCTATTTTTAAGGTATTTTCTTCAGTCAGGTTGTTGACTCCCTTTTCATGATTTTCTTGCATCCTTCTCATTTCTCTTCCCATTTTTTCCTCCACTTCTCTTATTTTGTTTTCAATATCTTTTTAAGCACCTCTATGGCTTGTAATCAGTTCATATTTTTCTTTGAAGCTTTTGGTTTGAGAGTTCTGACTGTGTTGTCTTCCTGGCATCCCATGCTTTGATCCTTTTTGTCCTCAAAAAAGGAATCTAAAGTTGAATTGCTGTACTTCCTTGGGTAGCTCATGTTGCCAGTCAATTAACTGGACTTTTGAGCTCTTTGCCACAGTAGAACTCTGTTTCCAGGGGGAGAGCTTTGTCCCAAGTTGCTGGAGTTTTTGCACCTGCTGGAGCTATTAGGAGGCCACCATCTGTACAGCCCCCACCAGCTTTGGCTCATTGGTCATGTACCTCAAGATCACCACCCAAGACCAGGATCCTGATCCAGGGAGGTTAAGGCAAGAGCACTTAGCCTCTGAATGGTAGCTTGGCCCCCCTGCAATCTGCAGGCAGGGAGCTCTGAAGTAGCTATATGGAGGTGGATGTAGGACTTCCCTTTCTGTTGCTTCTGGCTCTGGGGGCACTGAGCCAGAACCTTTCCTCCATCCACCCCAAATTCATCTGAGTTCCACTGACCTTTCACTTTGGCATTTATGGGTTGATAATTCTGGAAACTGGCACAGCTGCCAGTGATCCACTGTACCAAAAGCTCCTACCATTGCTGGTTCTGGCAGCCCTTGGGCTAAACCACAGCTCATATGGGGCTGGTAGTGGCTCCCAGTGTGCTGTGATGAACCCTTCCTGTCCCCCTGCTGGGATGCCTTCAGCATGAGATTTGTTTCTCTGTCACTTTGTAGGTTTTGGAGTTCTAAAATTTGTTTCAAGTCATATTTTCTAGGTATTTGAGGTGGTTATGGGGGAAGCTGCAAAGTGTTCCTGCTTTTACACCCTATCTTGACTCCACCACCTGGAGCTCAAAATCTTATAAAAAGTGAATGTGGAAAACTAAAAATAAATAATAAAAAATAAAATGCAAGTTTTTCATCTCCATATAAGAATGCGCTATTACTTACCTCTATTCCATGACAAAAGTATGCTTTAAACAACATTAAAATAAGACTAGCAGATCATGTTTTGTGGGTAAACGTTTTGGGATGCCTCCCAGTGGATTAAGTTTCTACCTTGAAATCAGTATGTCCCTCTAAGAACAGCTAACTGAATAGGTTTTAACCCTGAACATTGGGCCAATATAATTAGTCTTTTTTTTAATTTATAAGAAAACAAGCTTATGAAATCTTTGAAGTACTGAAACTGTAAATCACATTGTACATGGTTAAACAAACATGACTGATATATGTAAGGATTTAGCTTACCCTTCACGCTCATCTTTCCCCACGGGAGAATGCGAATATACTTTCCAATCAAATTACTGAGTGTGGCCATATTTTGAAAATGGCATAATTCATTGATGAAAATAAACCTCATACTGTGCATACACTTTTATTATAATCCGTCTATCATAGATACTCTTAGATGACAAGAACTGTAAGATAAGCTATTTCTGTCAGACAGGGAAAACAAACAGCAACCAACTAAGAAAAGCACCAGTATGGCTTTGAGATGTGTATGTTATCTTGGAGAGGGAATGAAAGAATCATTGGGGGCATTAAAATATAAGATGTTTCCATTCTAATATTATTTTAGCTGTCCAATGGAGGTAGCATGGGATAGTGAATAGAGTGCTAGGCTTGGAGGCAGAGAGATCTGGGTTCCCATTCTTCTTCTTGATACCTGTTAGTTCCTTCACCTCAGGCAAGTCCGTGAACTGGACAAGAATGGTGAAGTCTTTTCCAATATCCCCTTAATGCTAGTGAATTTCCTTGGTTGATTTTTCCAGTTAATTCTGTAAATATCTTTTTTGCATATACTTGTTTGCATGTTGTCTCTCCGGTTAGACTGTGACCTCTTGGAGGGCACAGATTGTCTTTTGCCTTTCTTTGTATCCCTAGAGTAGTGGTTCTCAACCTGTTGGTCGCAACCCCTTTGGGGTTCGAACGACCCTTTCACAGTGGTCGCCTAAGACCATCAGCAAGCACATATTTCTGATGGTCTTAGGAACCCAGACACCACTCCTCTATCTGTCTCCAGGCAGGTCTGCCCATATGCAGATACACCCACATATGAGTATTAAAGGGTTGGGATGTTAGAAAGGTTGAAAATCACTGCCCTAGAGAGTAACAATGTACCTAGCAAAGTGGCCTGAGGCCACAAGTTCCCCACCCCTGACCTAGCACATAGTAGGTGCCTAATAAATGTTTATTGACAATTGATTTGACCTCTATGTACGTCAAATAACTCCCAAGTTATATACTAAGTAATAATAGATTGATAAAAATAATTTCCCTAAATAAACTTTTTATGTTGAAAGACTTGTGCTTCCTTTTACAACAACAACAACAAAATCCAGTGATGATACAACACATCTCTGGCCTAAATTTGAGCTGGAGAAATTTCAACATTACATCTGCCAAAGGAATGATTTTTACCTGATCTTCTCAAGTGAAAAATAATTTATTTTAGTAAGTTCTATAGTATCTTTAAATGACACTGAGACATTTGGGACACCATGTATTTAAAAAAAAAACAAGAAGAAGCAGAAAAGAAGAGAAAGGGATTTGAGAAATGAGGTGGCTTCCACCCCCAACTGCCGCCCTAGGACCAATATTCTTTTGACCTGCCACAGAGAGTCCTTCCTACCCCTAACTTCTATTCTTAACCTCCTCCAGAACTATACAGCACCCCTACTTATCTACTAAGTCAAAGATGGGCTGAAATGTGGTTGGTAGAGGGAATTTTCACATTAGAAGTTCTCTAAGCAAATAAAATCACAAATTGTTTGTATGTTCATATGTTCAGTAATAATCAAAAGGGAATCTAATTATGGTCACAGCCATCTAGAGGAGACTTTCTGCTAATAAGCAAGTCTAACACAGAGTTTCCTTAATATAAGGGACCTCGTTCTTCATTCTGCCAGCCCCTCAGATCCTCAGCTCCCAGGCCTGGATAAATGAACATTCTGAAACATGCCCTGACTCCAATAAATGCTATAAGAATTTAAATGAACTTGGCAGGAACAGAGCATTGGCTTGTACTAATTTGCATGGTTTGATTTGGTATTGATACAGGTTTTCACAATCCAACACCGTCCTCAAGCCTCAAAAGTCATCACAACAAACAAGGTAAAACAAAGCAAAAACCGAACTATCCCACAACCAAACAGTAAGTATGGAGACTGAGGTCAGTTCTAATTGTGCATCCAAAAGTTCCCTATGCAAATCTAGCTTCCTTTGCATTCTCTCTCTCCCCCTTTCTTCTTCCCTCCAAAGTCTGGTTCACTTATTATGTCTCCCACTGGAAATCATTTATCACTGTAATGACCATGTTTAAGGAAGGCTAACCAGAGGGGTGGAGGAGGGATGAGCTGATTCTTTTGTTGTACACAGAGCATAACTACCCATCATTCAGCAAATCTGACAGACTGCAAACATTAAATTAACTGAAATGAAAACCTCATTTTGATCTGTTATTTCCCATATATCCCAAACAGCCTGTGAAATGCCTTAGATTTTATGTCCAAATCCATTAAACACATTGCAGAGAAAAGTGCAGAAAACGCATGGCTGAATATGTGCTCACAGAAGGCTTCCATACTTTGTTAACTTCATAGTGAAATTGATCCACAGGGTGCAAGGCAAGACTCTGAGCATGCTAAATGGCCTGGCAGCCCTGGAAATGGAATTGCTTTCCACAGGAAGAATTCACCATTTGGAAGAAGCTCAAGATCTGAATCGTTTTCTAGTTTGTGCTCTCACTACTGTAAGCATGAGTTTAAGTATGTGAAAGTGGAGCTTGTCAATGATTACAGCTCAGAGGCAGTGGTGACTATTATAGTAACAAGGCTGCTCTCAAGGGCACAGTCAGAGGATAATCTTGCCAAGAGCACCTGTTTGGCCATATCTGCAAAGTTGCTGGTGCATCCCTACAGAGTCTTCACTCCATCACTAATCAACTTTCTTCACCACTGTACTTTTGTTCCTGCCATTCTCAGATGTGAACAACTCTCACTGACAAGCAGAGAAGGGGCTGTAATTTGCTCATCTTGATAAAGGACAATGAGTAGTGATGGAAAAAGTCATCAGGAAGAGGTTAATGGCAGTGAACTCGAATAAAACTAAATGTCACCACATCTTACTTTTCTGCGAAACCTTCTAAGTAGATAAGACATATTCAGAAAGCTGTAAAATGTGCCCTTTGCTTACAAGAAAAAGGTCAATTCTGTGCTAACAAATTGTAATAGGTTAGTCATAAATGATCATATCAGTGTCTGAAATATGATATCTTGCATACTTTAACTATTGTTACAATTACTTTGGCCTCAAACAGAGGTTCTTCCTCCCCTCTACCACAAAGGATACCTGGGAACTTTGAGAAATCATGCAGGAGAAGTTATGAATCAGATAAATAAAGTCTAAGAGTCAATATGATCATACTTCTATGCCACACACACAAATAGAAACCCTGATTTCTCATCTCTGTATACATCAATCACTATGGTTTAGGCCTGGCAATCATAACCTAGAAAATTTCTGGACAAGTTATAATGGGCAGTGGCGCAGTAATACATAGAATGACAAGACCCTTCTTTCTTATAATATTGTTTTTGTCTCTGTAAAATGGTTGTTATGAAAAAGGAAGCTAGTTAATATGCACACCTCCTTTAACAATGTAAAATTTTCTGTAGTGGAATCAGAAGCATGGCAAAACCACTAATGGATTTTCAACAGCACCCAACTGTGTGTGTGTGTGTGTGTCCTAAACTGTAATCAGGATTTGAAAATTACAAAAATCCATTAGTTTCTGATGTCACCCATATGCATGGAAACTATCCAAATGTCTTGTGCTAATGAAATATCCCAAGGCTCTTCCAAATAGGAGATGACAACATAAAGTTTCAAATCATGGCTAATAGGGCTACAGCATATGTCACAGAGAGAAGCTCATAAACCTGGGTCTTCCTTCAATGGCAAGGGAAGACAATTATTTGTGCTGGAATGTTCTTCCCTAACAGTGATGGTGAAGCTGAAGATATGAATGTAGAAGGTCCATTACTATTGATAGAGAGCAATACTGTTTTGTCCCTACTAGCATTCCCCTTAAAAAGAGATATCCTAATATTGAATTTCAAGGCAATGAAAAGTCATATGGTGAAAGACTTAATCATGTTGTGTCTTTTTTTGTTGCAGAGAAGTTGGGCTGAACTTGACATTGTATGTCAAAGTGATGAGAAACTCTTCTTCATGGTGTAATGGTAATGGAATTTGGAGATACCCCTAAATTGGCTTGGCTTTTGGGTTGAGTGTTAAAACCCAGAGCTTGTGAATCCCACTTGTGCAATGGACTTGTTGACATGAAGAGAGAGGGCTGAACTTGGAAGAGCCATGAATTGAAAAAAAGGTCCAAGCTTAGAGAAGGCCAGAAGGACTTTGGGAGAGCAGTATCCAGTATCGTGGAGCCTGAGTTGCTGAGAGAAAGACTGCTGAGATCCCATTGGAGCTGCCCAGGACTTTTGAGAACTGTCACCTGGAACTGCCAAGAAGAAAGGAGGCATGGCTGTGATAATGGTATTTTGTCTGTCTGTTTTGATGTTGTTTTGCCAGATTCACGTGATGGTGGACAGTGCTGCTGTTGTAGAGGTCCTGGAACCTGGCTGTTGGTTCAGAAGCCCTAAAGAAGGATTTTCTTGTTGTATATTCACAGAAATCCTGGAAGATGGCCTTGATGATACTTTCAGGGGTTCTAGGACTGTTCTACAGGCAGAGTGTGACTTGATGAGGACACTGGCTATGGCTTTGTTGAGCCTTGTCTCCCCAGGAACTGAGATTGCTGAGGGCTTGCCTGGAGTGAAGATGAAAGAAGGGCCTTTCCTTGGGTTTTCAATGCTGAGATGTTATCTTGACCTTGTTATGGTTTAAGGGTGGATGTCCTTTTGTGCTCTCCTGCCCCTTTTGAGAAAGAGCTTGGTGGTAATGGATGGTCTTGTAATTACTTTGAGTCCAGGGGTGGTAAGCCTTTGGCCTTTTTGTGCTCTGTGATTGACCAAATGAATGTACTTTGTTTATGATTGGAAAGTGATCTCCATTTGAGAAGAGACTTTGACTGACTAAATGAATGTACTGTCTATGGGTGTAGTAGTACCTGGATTGAATTGAGAACTTACTTGTTAAATGTATGAATTACACTGTATTTTGACTTTCTCTGTTCTGTGAATGTTTGCTAAACAAATGGGATTTGCTATGCTGGTAATGTGAACCTTGGAAGTTGCCTTTACTTGGCATTACATATGGACAATACTAGAGAATAATACATGGGCATGTTTTAGCTGAAAATGTGAGGAGACGGTTTTGTCCCTTCAGTTTCAGGGTCTGCTTCACATACTTGAGAAGGGTCAATAAGTGAGCCTTTGTTTCCTCTTCCATTCCATAACTAACCCCACCCCACTCCCCATTCAATTATTATTTTTGGTGGGGCTTTTTTCTGATAATATTAGAAGCAGCTAGGGGGCATTGGATTGGATGGAGCACTGGCGCTGGAGTCAGGAAGACTTGAATACAAATTTGCCTCAGATACTTCATAACTGCATGACCCTGAGTAAGTCACTTAGCCTCTGTTTGCCTCAGTCTTCTCATCTGTAAAATGGGGAACATGACGACACCTATCTCCTAGGGTTCTTATGAGAACTAAAAGAGATGATAATTGTAAAGGGCTTAGCACAGTGCCTGGCACATACTAAATACTATGTAAATGTTAACTATTATAATATATGTATGTGAGGGCAAGGAAAAAACTTGCTGTCCCCATTGAGGGCCTTAGGAAGAGGCTGCAGTTAATGAGAAGTTCCCTACTCTACCCACCAGACCTTATGTCCTACTCCTTCCCAACCCTAGTCAAGTGAGTCTCCTCATTCTTATATGTGATTCTATACATACTGAAGCTACCATTGATGACAAAGTGGCATTTGGGTAACTTAATGGAGGGGGGAAGGGTAGGACCTTATTTTGACTACTGTGACATGCTACTGATACAAATGTCTACTTGTAGATAAAGAAGTTGAGTGATGGATAGAGTTAGTATCAATATTAATTAACATTATTGTGACTACTTACTGTATACTGAAATATCAAGTGCAACCACTATTTTGGAAGGCTTATTTCCTAAGGAGAAGATACTCTTGCAATTAAGTAAAGTTTATTGTAATCTTTTAACTTTCTTGTAATCTTTTTTGTATGCGTATGTTGAGTTTTCTTTGAAACAAGCTAGGAGGAGCCACAGTGGATAGAAAGCTGGGTCTGTTTTCAAGAACTCAGTTCAAATATACCTCAGACACTTACTAGCTGTGTGACCTTGGTCAAGTCACTTAACCTCTGTTTGCTTCAGTTTCCTTATCTGTAGAACCATAGCACCTACCTCCAGAGTTGTGAGGATCAAATAAGACAATAATTATAAAGTGCTTAACACAGTGCCTGGCACATTGTAAACGCTTTATAAATGTTAGCTATTATTGAGCTACGTCTTCACTTTCCATCAGTAACTCTGCTTGGTTTGGACTCCACTGAACATCATGACCCTGTACTGGATACATCTTCCTGGTCCCCCCTTTCTAGCTTCCTTTTGTGTGTTAGACTGTAAGCTTCCTGAGGGCAGGGAATGCCTTTCTTTTTCTCATTTATATTTCTAGTATTTAACAGTGCCAGGCACAGTTTAGGTGTTTAAGACATGTTTATTAAATTGAATTGAAGTATATGTGGTTGAAGACTCATAAAAATGGTTGTTGAAAGTACAATAATTTTTTTCTTCTGATTTTTCAATAGTTTTGTCCCCTTCTTGCTGTCCAAATCCTAACAACTCTGATAATAGAGGCCTCTGTCAAGGCCATTACTTTTTACTATCTAAGCTGAGCAGACCATTATCGATATAACTGTCACCTCCCAATTTTGTTGAATCTATAACAAACATCCTTAGGTTAATGTGGGATGCAATACAGGTTTCTCTCCAGATAACACATGTTTATATCTGAAGCCAATTAGGGCCAAAGACTGATCATGAACATGGAAAAGGCTTAATAACCTAGTCATATACCATCTGGCCAATTAACATTCAAACATTCAAGAACACCTAGAAGTAGAAGACTCATTGCTGAGACCTAATATCAGAAGTGAAGCTTTTGTACTACGTAAGCAGAACAAATTCAGCCTCAAATAGCATGCTGCCAATCATCCTGAAACCCTTACACTGATATTGGCACTTGTATTGACATGAACCAAAGAAAATCTGCAGGTCTGAAGGTATATGTTCTTCATTCAGGAATGCCCAAGAAGGCTAGAGGTAGCATTCACATTATCCAAACTCTATCCAGTCAAGATCTGTCCAGCAGTTTATCTTTAATGATTCTTATCCTTCAATAAATCTCACTAGAATATATGTAAGTTGTCTGCTGGAGTTTGCTTTCACTTTTCAGTGACCCAGAGTCATGTTCACCAAACTATTTATTTAGAGAGCATTTACTGCTAAATGTTGGGGAATGGGCAAGACAGGCTACTTCTTGCTGCCACCTCAAAGCTAGTCTTTTCAGGTAAGAAGATCTCAGATGGCATGCTAGCACCTTGTGCCTTCCATCCCTTGTTAGATGCATTGTGTTACCTGAGGGAAGGCTGCAAGAGGCCAGACCAGAAGTCTTCCATTTGCTTCAAAGCACCAATTTCCATATGTGCCAGCAAAAGTCAACCTCTACCTCCTGCTGCCAGCCCAAGTGAGATGTAGAGCCTTGCCAAGAAGAGCAACCTTCCCTCAGACCAGGTCTTCCATCTCCTGTTGTTCCTGTCCTTTGAGGGAAAAGGGAGCAGAAAGCTGGTAGGGAATGGGACTTCTTTCTCCTGATGTGCAGGTGTGACTTTCATTTCCAGCTTCACTTTTTTCCTGCTTCATCTCCTGCTTTTGAAGGGATGGGGAATTATGAAGTGGGCATCTAACCATGGGCCTCCCATCTCTTATTGTACTTGGATCCAGCCTGATCTCCAGCATCTGCTGGGAAGAAGACTGGTTCCCACCACTTATGGATAGATAAGCATTCTTATATCTGGCCATACCCACATATCCCAGTGACTCCGAACTCCTACTGATCATCTTCCAAACATCATTTCCCACCTCGACCACTGTATTTTTCATTCCCATCTCCCTCAATCCTCCCACCCCAAAGTTTCAATCTAACTCCACCCAGCCATTTTATTGTGCCCCCTAGAATGCCTGTTCCATAGGCAATAAGTCTCCCTTTATCTTACACCTTTTCTTCTCTCATTCCTTCTATCTCCCCCTAATGACACATCTACCCTGACCACCCTTTCTAGTACTGACTTCACCTTCATTCATTCTTCTCAGCTCAATGGTTGAGGAAAAGAAGTTGGATCACTACTTGCTCCCACTTGCCAGTTCCAGGTTCTCTCTCTACCTCCATCACAATTATTAACCTTTCTTCCTTTGAGATTCGTGTCATTTATACATTTGCATTGTATACTATTTAAACAAAATCCTGCTAACTGTTGTCTATGGATCCCCAGGTCATTTCCCTTCCTTCCTCAATGAGTTTGGTACCTGGATCACAATTTTTCTGTCTTTCTCAACTCTGGCCCTCATACTAGGTAACTTCAACATATTTGCTGAATCTCTCTCAAATTCCCTAACCAATCAGTTTCTCAATCTACTCACTTCTCATGAGTTCTTCTACCACCCCACCTCAGCCACACAGAAAGATGGTCATATCCTTGATCTTTCCATTATCCACAAATATATCACCTCTATTAAAAATTCCAAAATCCCTTTATCTAACCATAATCTATTGGCTTTCTACTTCTGTCTTTCCTTATCAAACCTTTTTTGTCCACACCATGACCTCTAATCCCTTGACCTCTCAGTTCTCTCCCAAGCTAGGCCATTCCCCTTGAACTAGTCACTTTTTCCTCTTTTTCCCATCTTGTTCCTTGGTGAGCCAATTCAACTCTACACTATCGTCTTCTCTTGAATCCCTTGCCTGCTTATCATATACCCAGCCAAGCCTCAGCCATGGATCACTCTTACCATTTGTTATTATTGTCTTGTACACAGTGTACATATAGCACAACTTAGACTACGTTTTTAAGTAAATTGACCGAATCTGACATTTATACATAGTCCTAACTAATAAGAACATGCATACATTTCAGGCTAAATACAAATTTCTTGTCCAATTATATTCTGACATGCTTATTTGCAAACAGGTTCCCGAATGGGAAAAGAAATTCTGATCTGAAGTGGCTTAAATATGTGAGATTTCCATTGAGGAAGCTTGGACAGCTTTTACCAAGTATCCTGAAGCAACCTTTTATTTTTAGTAAGATGAATATAATCAAACCAAGAAAACATACATATTATATCAATAAATTAATGAATGCAAACTGATATAAGGAGTGGATTCAAAATGCTGAAACAATAAAGAAATTCAATAAGTTAATCCTCTGAAAACACTGGCATGGGAATTCTTTGCCTGAGGCTTCTTGAATGGGCAGCACAATCTCAATCTGGTCTTCCAAAACCTAAAATTTTGCTTATCTGTACATCCTGGACAGTTGCCTTAGCTCATTTGTGAAAAGGCAGGACAGATTATGATGGGTAGGGACCTAGGCCATGATTTACATATAAACATATGGATTTATTAGATATACTTGCATTTACTTGATGCATTAACACAGCATTAAATGCTATCTCTAGCTGAACATTTCCTGCAAATATTGTAGATATCTTGCATTCATGGTATAATTTATTCCGCTGACATCTGTACAGCATCAGTTGTAAAGATATAAATAGAGTTTATCTAGTCTTCATTTGTTCCATAATGAATTGCATATTTCATGAATCAGAGATAGCTGAGCAATAATCATAAAAGACAGGTGTAAAAATAGTAGAATTCTGTGCTATGCAATATACCTTCACTTACTCCGAGGGTTTTGTAAGAACTAAGAGAAGTTAAAATTGGTTAGACAATATATATTTTGAACTAGTGATATCCTTTAAACTAAAAGTCAGTGTCAGGTCCTATGGTTGCATGAACACAAAACTAGTCAGATTCTTCAAATGAACAAGCTGGCTTTATTGAAATATGGCCTTCAAGAGAAAGCTTGCATAAGAGTAGAGATGATCCTCTAGGGTTATGTAGTACAGAGGGTGAAACCAAAAGGAAGTAAAGGGAAGTGATTTGCCCAGGGTCAAACTGGGAAGGAGCACAGGTAGGATTTGGGGAATTCCCTATCCAGGAAATCACTTCTCTGTAAAAGGAGGGGTGAGGATGTTACTATCTGTATGGCCCTGGTAAGTCACTTAAGTTTGCGGTATTCAAGAAACTTTCTAAGACTCTAAGTCCCAGAATTGCCTATCAGTGGAGGGTGTACCTTTGCCATATACTTGTTGAATGAGATTGGGTAAGCCACATGTGCCCTTCTAGATCCTTAAGTGTGTTTTGACTGAATCCAAGGATTCATTAAAATTCTCAGTACTCTAGACAATACTCTTAAGATTACAACTTACAGTTGAATTGTCCATTTCTCCATCTTCTCCATCAAGGGCTTTGGAGTTTCCACACTGGAGTTTCATTTAGCTGAAGAAATCACAGTATGGATTACAAAAATAAAAAAAAATAAACAAAAACCTCACTGTGGGTTTTTGTATCTTTTTATTGTATTTTGTATCTTTTTATTGCAAAAATGCATAATCATTAGTTAGCCATAATAAACCTTTCATTTAAAAAATTCTTTCAATATCTTACAAAATACTAGAAATGAAATATATTTCACAGTATTGACTATTACTCTATGATCAAATTGTCTAATGTATGTAAAGTCAGTCAGTTAATAAGCAGCTATTAAGTACCTACTAAGTTCCAGGTACTGTGCTAGGCTCTAGGCATATGAAGAAAAGTGAACGACACTCCCTGCTCTTCAGTATCTCAGTCTAATGGCAGACAACATTCAAACAACTATGTACAAATAAGTTATGTACCAAATAAATCAGGATAATCAACAGACAGAAGGCATTGGAATTAAGTGGGATTGGGAAAGGCTTCATGTACAAGGTGAAATTTTATCTGGAAATTGAAGGAAGCCAGTAGTTGGTTATGAGGGGTGAGATCTTTTCATGCATGGGTGACAGCCAGGGAAAATGCCCATACACAGTTCCACGCCCAAAGCTTTTGGTTTAGGTTGTACTGAAACCAAAAGTACTTTCAAATCCTGCTCAGGAGGGAAGTAAGCAAGTAAGCAAGACTTCTTCAAGAGGCCTTGCCCAGCATCACTTTCTCTTTCTCTCCTTCCCCATGTTTCCTATGCTCCTCCACCCACCCCCCTCATTTGGCTGTACAAAATCTATTGATGTAAAGAGGCTCCCCTCCAATCTTTATCTATGTGCATGTAAACTGTTGGTTCTGACTCCATTTCACTACAGGCCTATTTTATCACAAAAGAGAGGGGAAAACAGGTATTTAGGAGCACAGAACACCATATTGCTACAACTGTGGGGGAGCCAAAATCTCTGCTCTTTTCATTCACCAGAAGCTTTGTCTCCAGATTCAAAGGCCAAGACCCATTTTTTTAGGACTTTGGTCAGAATCTAGTTCTGTTATCCTTGGCCATGAGGAGATCACATCTGGAATTCTGTCTACAGTTCCAGGTTCCATAATATAGGAATACCATAAATTGGAAAATGTATAAAGCAGAGCAAAAAAGGAGAGTGAAGGATCTTGAGTCCATGTGGTATGAGGATAAGGTAAAGAAGCTTGGGACATTTAGCCTGGAGAAGTGAAGATTTAGGGGGAAACATGACAAGTGTCTTTAAGATCTGAATTAGGTTTCAGGTTTTTGTTTTATTTTGTTTCGCTTTTGGTCCTAGAAGTGGTACCAGATGGTAGAAATAGCAAAGAAATAAATTTAGACAAATTTAGACATTAGTAAAAACTTTCTGAAGATCAGTTCCCCAAAAGTAGAGTGGGCTGGTTTTGTAAGCAATTGAGCTCCCCTTCACTGCAAGTATTCAAGCAAAGGCTGTGTTATCTCTGGAAACTCCTTTCAACTGTCTGCACTAAGTTCACTCTTAGGGTAGAAGAGCTAATTTTGTAGTCGAATATATGAAGAGTTATCCACAGTGATGAAATGATGATTTCCTGAAGCAATGTAATAAGCAATAAATGTAATACAATACCTCACAGTCAGTGAGTCAGGGTAAAAGTCACAGTTTCTCTGGGAACAGTGTCAGTGAAGCAAAGTAAGTCCTATTTTTTAAAGTTATTAATATTTTTAGTTAAATTCTACCTCCATATCCTTTTTTCTCCTTTCCAGAGAACCATTCTATACATCAAATACTTTTTTAAAGAACAAAAAAGGAAGAGGGAAAAAATCAGCACTGCTGATTGATATATGAAAAAAAAATTAAAAATATACAGAATGTTCCATACCTGTGGACACCTCACCTCTGCAAAAGAAAGCAATGTGGAATTTTTCCCTAATGTCTCCACTTTGGGACCATGGTTGTTCTTTTGAATTTTACAACATTCCCTTTCTGGTATTTTGAGTTGGTTGCTGTTCTTTCCATTTACCTTTCTGTAGACATTGTACATATTGTTTTTGTGGTTCTACTTACTTCATTCTGCATTAATTCATATAAATCTTTCCATGCTTCTCTGTATCCATAACTTGTACTGATTCTCACAGCACAATATACCATTATTTTCATAAAGCATAATTTGCTTAGCCTTCTCCCAGTCAACCAATATTTACTTTGTTTCCCCTTGTTTGTTAGTCACTAAGCATTTATTATGTATCTGCTATGTAAACTTAATGATAAGCACTGAAGATGCAAAGAAATGCAAAAACAGTCCCTATTCTTAAGGAGTTCACAGTCTAACGGGGAGACAACATCTAAGATCATATGCATGAGGCAGAGCCAAGATGGCTGCATAGAAGCAGCAAGGCTCTGTAGCTCCTACACAACCATCCTAAACACCCAGAAAATATGACCACAGACAAAGTCTAGGACTCTCAGACTCATAAAAATACAGAAAACACATTTCTTGCAGAAGGCAGCTTGGCAGCAGGGGCTCATCATGGGGGGCCAGGAGCCAAGGCCGGCCCAGCCTGAAGCCAAGACCGCAGCCAGGCCTGGCGTGGTGGGAACAAGCTGAGCTGAGCCAAGTCGTGCAGCAGCCAGTCTGCAGGAGAGAAGATCTACAGCCCCCAGGACCTCCACATCTACCAAGGCATGAAAAACAGGGATTGGAGAGGGGCAGCTCTGTAGGAGGGGCTCATCCAGCAGGGTAGCAGGCCGGGAGTTGAGACCAGCCCAGCGCGAAAACCAAAACACGGTCAGGCCATAGGGTGGCCAGGAGGAGCTGAGGCTCCCAAGCGACAGCGTGAGTCTACTTCAGAGAAGTTCTAAAGCTCCTGAGGGGATCTTAAAATCCAGCAAACCAGGATCAGAGACCATCAATGAAAGTGAAACTTTGAAACTTAATTTGGGGGAGGAAAAGCAGTTCGGCCATTCTACCCCCGGGGCAAGGAAACAGTAGGGCAAGGGAACTGCTGTAACTAGTGGCGGCCCCCACTGGGCTGCTTCAGAGTACCTGGCCTGCGGACTCTGCAGGGGGGCTGAATCGACTGATCAGAGCCAAGTGCTCTTGCATTTAGCAGACTGGATCCGGATCGTGGTCTTGGGTGGTGGTCCTGGGGTGCACTTTCAGCAAGCCAAAGCTGGGGGGACTTGGAACACCCCCCTAATAGCTCTGGCAGCTGGGAAAATGCCAGAGATTTGGAACAGAGCTTTCCCCCCTGGAAGCAGAGTTTCACAGAGCTAAAAAACCCAACCAATTAATTGACTGGCCAACATGAGGAAAAGGAAGCAAAATAAGAACAGCAATAAAACTCTAGAATCCTTTTTTGTGGACAAAAAGGATCAAAGAATGGAGTGGGAGGAAGACAACCCAGTCAGAACTCACACACCAAATAATTCCAAGACTCTTGAAGAATGCCTAGAAGCTATACATCAACTGAAAAAAAAAGACTTTGA
>CM053602.1:11032601-11060957 GCA_028646575.1 Pseudocheirus occidentalis | reverse complement strand
GTATTTTGCTATTTTAATGGGTCTATAATCTCACTGATGTGGATATTGCTTCCAAAGGTATAAATGGTGATTCCTCCATGCCTTCTTATCCTATGCAATTCTTATCCACAAGCTCTCATAAATACTTTACAGGTTTTACCACAGAACACAGTAGTGACCTTCCTCTGGATGTCTTGATATGACATGGATGCCAAAAGACAATGTTAGTTACCAATTGATCCTCCCTAGTTCTCCCCACATGTCCATCAAACTCCTCTCCCAGAACTTTGTAGCGCATCTGAAATTATATCCATAACTGTTCAAAAAGTGCTTTGTCTATTAGGCTAGTGTCTTGTGGCCTTTCCTGCTAAGACTGTCCTGTGTCGTCTTCTCTCTCCAGTAAACTCATCAGCTCCCATTGGTTCACATATTACCTCTTTACAGGTGAATCATCAATGGATGAATACCTATAAAAGTATGAAATACTCAAGTTAAGAAAACAAGAAATGCCTTAAACAACTCAATCCCAGAAAGAGAACTAGTGTAAACCACAACTGAACTACCAAAGAAAAGCAATCTTTTTTTCTGGCTTTTTGGAGTGGGGGTGGGGGAGAAGGTAGGGCAATTGGGGTTAAGTACCTTGCTCAAGGTCACACAGCTAGTTTTGTATTAAGTGTCTGAGGCCAGATTTGAACTCTGGTTCTCTTGACTCCAGGGCCGGTGCTCTATTCACTGCATGACCTAGCTGCCCCAGAAAAATAAATCTTGGTGCAGATCTATTTTTAACTGAATTCTACAAAATATTTAAAATAAGATTCACACCTATCTAATACAGTATATCACTTATAAAAGGAGTTGTGGGGGGAAGGACCCCACATGAGGGTAATAATGTATTTGCCTTATTTATATAAGTTCAATGAATTGTGCCATGCACATATATGCACACATACATATATGCACACATACATACACTTTCAGGTTTATGGGAAATGTGTTTGTTTAGGGAAATGATTAAAATGTATTTCTCTGGCTTGCCAGAGGTCCAAAAAGGATCAGTGCCTACTATTTCTACCTTGTTTCACCTCACATGGAATTTGAGTTAATGCCTTTCTTCTTTTTAAAGGAGTCAAAAGCCCTCCTCAACCTTTTAGTTTTTCTGGTCATTAATCACACTAGATAAGGACTTGGTAGCTATCTGATTTTCTTTTACATAAAAGGAGAAACAAAGTCATAAGTAATAACAATGATAAGGATCTGAAGAATGAAATAGGTGCCTCAGCTACGGGTGGAAGGGAATAGACCTGACTTCTTTCCCTATACTCCATCCTTTCCTGAAGGGAGGAGGGAAGTCTACCAACTCACAGAGAGATGGGTTTTGAGCTAAGTATATTTTAACAGGCAGGATAGGCCCAGGTAAGATCAAAGCTCCCTTCAGTTGTTCTGTAGTCTCACCAACATGGTCTATTAATTCTTGAGTAGGAGAAAGGTCACTCTTCCTTTTGAACCTCCCTAGCATTTACAATATAAACCCACAGGAAGCTGGAGGAAGGATCGGGGAAGCCAATATCCAGGGATTAGATATCCAACTCAATCCAGCCCACTTTTCTTCCTATCTCATAGAGTGAATGAGATGGAAAATCTTCTGACTTCCTCCTAGAAGCTTCCAAAGCTAAGTTCGAAAACATGTCACCAAACTGATGAATTTAGAGGAAGAGTCTGTTTGGCTTGTTTTAATGATTAACAGAATATGACATTACCATGGCAATGTGTGCAACAGAAGTGCTACATTCCTCCCTAGGGCCAGAAATTTTATAGTCAGGCTCTGGCAAAAATCAGCTGAGGTATACTTGAAATCTGCAGTTATACAGCAGAAGCATCAAAAGAAGTGTCAAAACTTAAAATAACAAGGGTGATTATCTCAATATCTCACACCATCTTTTCACAGTACTTTTCAAAGGAAATACACATCAACAATTTATGCAAGAGATATAGTATAATATGAAGCACTACTTGGCATGTTGATTTAGTAAATAAATGCCTAAACTGCATTCATCATGGAGTACATTTACATCCTAAAAATGTATAGATATCCACAGTACATAAGCAAACAACTCTAAACAGCCAAAATGAAGGAGGGCTATAAAGAACAAGTAGAAATATAATCTTTGGTACATAATTAAGCAATGAATGAAACATGGCAGAGCTACCAGACAGATGTTGCCATACATAAGCAAATAAACATAAGAGTAAACCAATACAATAGAAACATAACTCGAACATGTAGTAATTAAGAGGTGCATCACTAAGCACATGCAATTACATGCAAGTGCCTTTACACGGGTAATAGCTAATACCATTGTCTTGTTATATGTACATATTCTAGTTCACTTGTAACATCATAAGTCAGTCTGCTCACAGGCCAAATCAGCCTCTCTTCTGTGACCTGCTGACTTCTCTGCCCCTATCCTTGAACTGGTTTGATCATATAGACTGACCTTCATAGCTATAGGCTTGTTTCCATAAACTGAACTTTGTTGAAGGGTCAGTTGGCTGCCAACATTCTGTAGACTGTTTGTCTCTGTACCATAAGAATCTTGAAAGCTGAAATTCTAGTGAAGAAAGGTGTTGCTTCTGGGTTCAGTTGCCTCCCTCTGTCTGAAGCAGGGTTCTCCTCAGAAGAAAAATAGTACACACAATATCTCCATCAGTGGCAATATGGCACAAATAGGCAGTATATGGTACAGAAAAAGTCCTTGTATAAATTGCTGAGCAGTCTGTTTTGCTCATCTTTTGTGGTCAGTTATCACTTTTCTCCACCTCATCAGAAAATCTATCAGTTCTTCTATGAGCAATTGGTAGTTATAGTAAATAGTCTTTGCAGGACCCCCATCCACTTTCTGTGACTTGTCTTCAAACAGGCAAGGTCAAGACTAATTTTCCATTGGTTGGCTAATCTTTCTGTTTCTTGAACAACAACTATCTTCATCTTGGCAGTCTTGCTAATAAATGAGAGTTTGACAACATCACTGTTTCTGTACGAGCTCTCCAGAGCAAAAACTGTGGCTAGTTGGAAGGCTTCTTTTAGCTTCTCTCTAACTGAGAGATATACAGGCTGTGATTATTTATACAATTTCTACCCTCTGAAACTGAAAAGCACAAGTTACTAGGTAGGTGTGGCTCTTGTCCAAACAGGAGAAAATATGTAAAACCTATGGCATCAGTCTTGGTGGATACACATATGTACTATTCATGTACTATAAATGTCACAGGCTAAGATGTTTGTTTTAGTCTCAAGAGTTCCTAACATGATAAATAGCATGTGGTTGAAATACTCAGGCTATGGGACTCTAAGGATGATACCTTGCTACCTGAAAAAGTTACTATTTCCTTAAAGAGTTTGTTCTTAATGTCTCTGTCATGATCAGAATGTAACCTAGTCTGGAATTCATACCATAGCAATTGTGGATGCTTTCTGCTTCTTGCTTGGGTATGCTTTGCATACCTGGTGAAATGATTAGTCACCATTAGGATGACTTAATCTCTTTCCAAAGATAAAAAGTCAATGGATATATGTTGAGGACCACAGGCCAGTGGGACTCTGACCCTGATGGCTCAACAAGCCCTCTCAGGTGTTTGGTCTGCTGATGGGCCTGGATCAGTTCCCCATACCCCCAGAAAGTGCTCAAACATACAGGTATAAGGATTAGGTCCTCGAGGTAAGTGTGGCATTTACACCCACAACCCGGGACAAAAAAGTATGCAATGTTTGCAGGGGAAAGCAGCCTCTGGGTCAGTGATTCTTTCTCAGCCCCGTCTGGGGACAGCAGGGCTCTCATACTTTCTCAGACCTTCTGTGGGTTGACAGGGCTCCCCATAATCGGCTCCCCACAGATATGAGTTTCAAGGTTTTGCTACAGCATATAGTCACCAAAAATGTAGCATGAGTTGGCTTTCTTTAACTCACTGGGCACAATTTTCATACTCCCTAGTGACATCTGTTGCCATCTTGGACCAGTAAAATCTGTTTTTTTTTCACTAGCACCAGAGTTCCTCTTGATTCCTAACTCCAAAATCATATGTACTACTTTCATGGGGAGACAAGAAAATGAGGTAAGATAAGATTTGGTAGCCCCAAATACTTCCTTCTACCACACTTGGAGTCAGCCACAGTCTAAAGTACAGTGCCCCACCCTGCAGACCCAGAAAGACATTTTTAAACAGCTAGAACTTGAGTCCTTTAGCACTGCTCCTTGGCATATCATTTCTCTCAGTCCTTCATCCCTTATCTGTTCCTCTGACAGTCATCTCCATTTAAGTGAAAGAAAGGAGGCTGACTTAAGGTGGGGAATGGAAATAAATGTATAATAATATATTAATGTAATTAATAATATCCAATGATATAATTATATAATACTGTATAGTAGCAGTAGTAATAACAGTAACAGCCTATTATATGACAAATACTTTGCTAAGAGCTCCATAAATATTACCTCATTTGATCCTCCTAACAACACTTAGAGATTGGTGGCATTATAATCTCCACTTTATAGTTGAAGAAACTGAGGCAAACAACCATTAAGTAACTTGATTAATACCAAGGTCACACAGCCAGTAAATGCCTGAGACTGAATCTGAAGTCAGGTCTTTCTACCACCAGGCCTAGCACACTATTCATTTGTACCATGTGAGGAAATCCAGATCATAAGATCACAGTTTAGAACTGCTACACCTTTGACATCAGTTATTTCAACCTCTTCATTTCAAAGATAAGGAAACTGGGCCCCAGAGAGTTATGATTTGCTGTAGGCTACACAAGAGTTAGGATTTGAAGCTAGGCCTTCTGAGTCAAAATTCCATGCTCCTTTCAATCTATCATACACAAACTCTTGCTTTGGGCATTCAACTGAAGCATGAAAACTTTGATTCTGACCCCTAACTTTAACTCTATACATGTCTTTAAGTTTCAAATGGGTTTTCATCATGCAGTAAATTGCAAGGTTAAGTTTTCCAATCATTTTGAAATTATCTTTCACTTGTGGAGATCAGAGGTAGGAGGAACCTAGATAAGTCTACAATTTCACTTCATCAGACCTTGATTGGAGTATTAAGTATACATGTACAGGCAATGTCTACCCTGGTGGCACCAGACACAAAAATAACATATCTTCTCACATTCTACCAGGGAAGCTAGGATAAGCATAGAGACCCACAAAATACAAAGTAAAATGGAGTATGAGCAAAGTAAAGCTTCAGACAAAATTCCCTAAGAAAATCTGAAGAGACAAAGAATGAAGAGAAAAAGAATACTTCCAGTGGGGTGAGGTGGGGGATGGAGACTAAAAGAATGGTAAAGACCACAATCACCTTCAGTGTCTTCTTTATGACTCCATTAAAATACAGTCCCTTGGTATGAGGTTTTTTTATTCATTAAAAAAGGTGACACTTTTTGGAAAGCTTTAGTTGAGTCCAAAAAAGGAGGCATTGCAACAGGTACTGGCTTTTAAATCAGAAGTCCCAGATTTCAATGTTAGCTTTGCCACAAGGCACTTCACCTTTCTAGGCCCCCATTTCCTCATCTGTAAAATTAAGGCTTGGACTAAATGATCTTCAAAGGTTCCTTTATCTCCAAACATAACTCCTGATTTTTTTTTATTTTGAACAGTCAATGGTAAAAACAGATAATGTGAAGAAAGACAAATAATTAAACTGCATCATTGCCCTGTGAGACGCAATATGACTTAGACCCAAGTATCAGTCACTTCCATCATTGAGACAGTTTCTATGAAAGATTTTCCTAGAAGCTAATTATTTTACCACTTGAAGAATAAAGAGAGCTTGAGGCACTGAGTGCTTAAAAGGGAGGGAAGAAGACATCAACAGGATTGAAAGGGATGCAGAAATGAAAAGATGGGAACCAAAGTCATATTCTTCCTTATGATTTTGCAAAAGGAAAACACATAGTCTCTATTACCTTATTAAAAAGGATCAGAGAAAAAGAAAGAATAAAAGGCAAGGCCCATGAAACGGAGACTAGATCCTGAGGCATTTCCTAGAAGGGGAAATGGTAAGATTTTCTGCATAGCAGCAGAGATGAAACTTATTCAAACTAAGGGAATGGATGATAGGGAGCAGGGAATGGGGATGAGGACTGGATGATCCATAGTCATGTAGCTATCACCAAAGATAGGATGTATTTCTCTTTCAGACTATTATGGTAGTCATGTGGTAAGAGAAAGAGATGGCATGTGAAAAAACAAAGTACTCCACAGATATCCTCAGGTTGTCAAGAGAGAAAGTGAGAAAGCCTGCCAGCATTTGGGACAGACACCTTCTTGGTTAACTTTTCAGAGAACATGGGTAAGAGAAACACAGGATGGGTTGCAATCTGCATCACTACAGGGAACTTCCAAATCAATGAGATCATAAATACATTTGAGTATTGAGTATATAAAGTACAGAGGAAGCACAAATAGAAGATTATTTAATTTAATGAAGCTTAAATATGATGCACTCAATATAATATTAGTGGCGGGTATTGCCTTTTTGCTCTTTTATCAAAAAGGCCGTTGAAAAACACGAGAATGACATATTACTAACCTTTAATCCAGATGAAATCCTTAGCAGAAAAATCTAGTCTTCTCACATACCTCTCCATTCCAATGGGCTACTTTTGTTTGGTCCATATGGATGGATATACTACAGAGTCACAATGATCTAAAGCAAGGTGACTTTTAAAGGGAAAGAAGAAAAATACCAGACATACCTTGTGATGGTTATCATTAAATTTTAGAGTTGAAAAGATTCTTATAAATCTTCTGCTTTGATCCTTTCATTTTAAAGATGAAGCCCTCGAGTAGCCAAGGGAGGGGAAAGTGTTACCCATTAACCTACTAGCAGAGCTGGGGCTTGAAATTAGATCTTCTGCCTCCAATCCCAGCACACCTGATATGCAGTCTCATCCTCAAAAGAAATATTGTGAAAGAACAGAGTCAGTTTTAACTTTTCTAGCTCCAAGACAACTAACACTGCAATTAACAACATTCTGTAAAAGCAATAAACCTTGGCTTGTTCGTTCTCCATTTTTGGAACCAATTATTTGGTGTCCATGAAGCTATCTTCAATTCCTAGAAATGATATGATGTTAACATTGTAAAACAGATTGGCAATCTGAATGGGAAAATATTTATATTAGGTGAATAATTTGCATACATGTCTTCTCAGGGTTATACAGGCAACTGTATATGCAGTGAGTCTTCAGCTGTGGTGAGATAGAATACGTTTTCTACGGTTTGGTGAAGCACAGACCACAACCTAGCAGAAATCAGTAGGAGATGCTTCAATTCTGGAAACAGGCCATTTGCTATTTCTCTTTGAATTGTAGTGGATATTTAATTAGTTATGGTTACTACAATTCTTACAAAGCAATGACTTTACAATTCAGCCAGGTAGCACAGTGGATAGAGAGCTGGACCCAGAGAGTGGAAGATCTGAGTTCAAATCTGGCCTCACACCCTACTAGCTGTGTGACCAGGGGAAAGTCACTTAAACTGTTTGCCTCATCTGTAAAATGGGAATAATAATGGCACCTACTTCCCAGGATTGTTGGGAGGGTCAAATGAGATGGTGATTGTAAAGCGCTCTGAAAACCTTAAAGCATTATATACATGCTAGCTGTTGTTGTGTTGTTATTTTTCTTTATAGCCACAACAGCTATGTGCACTGGCAGCATAGTACCCTGGGAAGACCACTGGATGGAAAGTCAAAGAACCTGCTTTCTATGGAGCCAGGGTCTGCTGCTTACCACTTGCATCTGCTACATCCACTTCCTTGGACTTCAGTTCCTCATCCGTAAAATGACTTCTAAGGTCCCTGCCATCTCTAACTTTATGATTCTAAAATCCCTGATCTGGAAATGTGAGTCATGAATTCAGAATTCGAACTAATATCTATTAGAGTCCCTCTTGCTCTAGGTGAAATATTCAACATCTCTGGATGTACTGCAGTTACCTTAGCTTCAATATGCATTTGATAAGCCATATTCATCTCCTAAGGGATAGATCAGTCTTAGACATAAGGAGATATTCACAAGTTAGAAATATGAAATGGGCAGTCAATATTTCAAAGATTTTAAAATCATAATAGGTCACATTAATGCAGAGTTACAAAGTAATATTTCATATATATACATATATACGTAAAATCTCGCTTGATCCCTACAACAGTGAGATACCATTATTGTCTCATTTTACAGATGAGGAAATTAAGGCCCAGAGAGGTTAAGTGACTTGCCTAGTGCTATGTAACTTAATAAGTGCCTTAGGCAAGTCAGGGAAACATCAAGATGGCAGACCAGTCATTTTCTTCAGTCTTCTTTAAATCCTAAAATCTCAAGACAAAGAAATCATATGCCTAGATATAGAATGATTAAAACTGACTCTGCAAAATATGATTGAATCCTTTCTCCTCCACTCTTCTCCATGCAAGGTAAGAACCTTGTGAATTAACACTTCAGAAATTTAATACTTAGAGCTCTTACTCGTTGGCCCTCTCTCTCCATATCGTGTGCCTCCAAACACACACACACACACACACACACACACACACACACTAATGAGCACAAACTCATTTGATTATGAGACCCCAAGTATAGGAGTCCCTCATAGCACCAATTCTGTGAGAGTAAGAAGTAGCAAAAACTGATTGTGCCCAGAGTCATGAAAGAAAGGAAGCAAGGTTGGTGGAATTGTGTTGATACTCAGAGAGAGAACTGCAAAGCCATTAGGGTCAATATTTTTTTCCCTGGGAATTACTTAGGTCAAGGATCCAGGTCTAGTGACCAAAATATCCTTTTACACCAAGATGGTAAGGGAGCACTGTCGCAATACCTCAGAGGTTTATGCGAGTACAAGTCAAAGAGCCAAAGGAGTTAAAGAGTAAATATTGAGTATAAAACCAAAAAAAACCCCTAAAACATCAGGAACATTGAGTGAGAAGGCATCAATAAAAGCCCAACACACAAGCAGATGACCCAAAAAGAAAGGATACTAAAAATAGGACGAATGCATAAATCTGCAAATATCATGGATCCCTGAGTGGTTATAGAAAATGGCAAGAAATTCCAGAATGGCTCAAAGGAAGTAAAACTGAATATATGATGAAGAATCTGTCTAAATAAACATCAGCCATGAGAGAAAGCAACATTTGGAACATGCAAATTCTGAAGCAGAAAAAAAAATTAGCAGAAGAGAAGCAAAAGACAGGACCAATAAAATAACAAGTGAATTCTCTACAAGTCAAAATGACTGAACTTCAAGATAGGTTACACAGAGGTAACTTAAGAATCACAGTTCTCCAAAATACCATACCAGTAAATATGAACAAACACGTATAAATAAAATATAAATTAGTACCAAAATGTTTATACAAATAAATGCCAATAAAACATGACCAAAATACTTCTTCAAACCCTGAATATCATAATACAAAGAAGGCAATAAAATTGTTCATAACTTTTGAATACAGACAACAAAGCACAAATCAAGACAATACACAAATCCCTGGGGATGGGAAGGGTTAGAGGTGGCCAAGGACACCTCCATGCTTCAAACACAAAGATTCATTATCGTTAAATTTAACAAATGTTCCAAGTAACCAGGACCTGATACAAGGACCTGATATAAAATGAGAACATAGTTTAAATAATATAGAGTTATTCTACCATCATGAAAAATGGATAAGGGAATGAAATAATTTATTACAAAGAGAAAAGATGTATGGGCTACAATAAAAAAAATGATATAACTTGCAATCCTGAGACTGGTAATGAAAATTAAAAAAGATGTTCAACAAAAGCAGAGCTGTTTGCAAAACAAACAAAACCTAAAATCAAAAGTCCAAATCCTAGGTGGGAATATATTATTCAACTCCATAAAGAAGCTTAAAAAAGGTAAATACAACATCAGGAAAATACAACAAAGGTAAATATAGTGTCATGAAAATACTGAGTAATGAAATCAAGATGCAAGAAGAATCTAAAAAAATTCTGAATATCAAAGGTGAAAGAATTGAAATGTACCACAGACTAACCTTGGGTCCCCTCCACAGATGAATCAATATCTTCTGTGGCATAGGACTGCCAAATGGGAGGTTGTGTAAATGGAAAGAAGGAAGGTGGGATACAGGGGAAACAGGTGACACACTTGTATCAAGTTCATTAATCATGAATAGATGGTTATTTCCAGTCTCTCAGCAAGTGCCAGAGTTGTGGGATAATAGGATGGATAGAGCAGAGTAGAGAGGAACATTGCACAATGTGGTAAGAGATGGGAACTCTGTTTACTCTGAGGGTAGTTGTATATTGAGAGGCTATTATTTTCTTGGAAAATGTTATGCCTCTCTGGGAAGCATCCCACTCTAGTAGAAGGGATGTACAACTTCCTAGGGGGCAAAGGGTACCCAGAATGATAAGGGGTTACATGGAGTCAGAGGTAGGAGAGCATGGATTTTGGACAGGGGCAGTGCAAAGTTCATACCCTACCTCAAATACCAACTAGTTGTGTGACTCCAGAAGAATCTCTTCAGTTCTCCAAGACTCAATTTCTTCACCCATAAAACGAGTTAAGAAGATAAAACAAGATAATGCATGCAAAGTGCTTTTGCATTGCTTAATATTTTATATAAATGTAAACTAGTAGTAGTAGCAGTAGTAGCAGCAACAGCAGTAGTAGTGGTGGTAGTAGTAGTAGTAGGAGGAGGAGGAGGAGGAGGAGGAGGAGGAGGAGCAGCAGCAGCGGCAGTGGTAGTAGTAGTAGTAGTAGTAGTAGTAGTAGTAGTAGTAGTAGTAGTAGTAGTAGTAGTAGTGGTGGTGGTAGTAGTAGTAAGTAGTAGTAGTAGTAGTAGTAGTAGTAGTAGTAGTAGTAGTAATAGTAGTAGTAGTAGTAGTAATAGTAGTAGTAGTCAATCTGTTACTTGTTGTGGACCATAATCCCAGCTTTTTCCCAAA
The DNA here is from genome assembly GCA_028646575.1 of Pseudocheirus occidentalis. Lineage (NCBI taxonomy): Eukaryota > Metazoa > Chordata > Mammalia > Diprotodontia > Pseudocheiridae > Pseudocheirus > Pseudocheirus occidentalis. Next base: position 11,049,976 of record CM053602.1, on the reverse strand, counting down.
CTCCAAAGAAGCATCGAGTGGTAGAGCCTTTAGAATGTAGGTATCACAGAATCCAGTGGCTTCTCTCTGGGTTATAATGACTAGAAAAAAGTTATTAAGGCTTCCTTTTTTTTCAGTGAGCAAGAGGCAGGTGTTTCAGAAAGCTATTTTGCCTGCAGGGACCAATTTAATAACATTACGTTCCTTTCCGCATCTGACACCAATTGAGTTTAGTATTGGTTTCTTTTTCCAGCTGAACAGCTTTACTTTCCACATTCTTAGTAAGTTAAAGAGTGGGCACACACACAGAGCTGGCAAGGGGAGATGGCTGAAGGATCATTTGTTCCCAGAAATATTCACAGACGCTGGGAGTTAACATGGGAGCACCTGCATAAGCTCACTTTCATCAAAATTGGCCCACACTCTAGTAATGAGCCTGAAGACAGCACATTTTAAACTCAGCTTAGCTGGAATTAAATTCAGATAAGGGAATATGGTATCTTGGCATCACATTTGGAGGATGGTTAAGGGACCATTCAGGCTTGGGCTAGAATTGAGTTTCAGCAGCAGCCTATGCCAACTTGAACAAAAGGGCTCATGCCCTGACAACGAGACCAATAAAATGTCTGGCAATTTGTAAGTAAACCTTTTTGTTTTAGTCAAAATGGCAAAGGGGGGGAAGACCCAGTTAAGTCTTTACTCTGTAAAATATATAGGATTTTTTTTCCTAGAGGATGACATTTGCTCAAAGGAGAATGCTGAGCAGATGTCGGATTGCTGCCTGCTCTGTGCCTCCTAGTGTACCATGTGGTGTTTGTTACCATACATGCTGGGCGACCAGTCAGCTGGAGAAGCATGGCAGTGAAATGGGGACTTCATGAATAAACATTTGCTTAAAGATCACATTATGTGACCATTTTTTGCTATTGCTGTGGTGACTCTTCTGTTGTAAATTGAAATAAAACCTGCATGAAATTGACTGCAGTGTTTTCATTTTCACAGTCATGGAAATTGATGGTGCCATGTGATGCAATGGTGTAATGGTGGTGCCTGAACCCAGGCTTCACATTAAGATGGGTCTCTTATCACTTTGTTCATAGGGTTCTGGCTGCCTAGCACCTCTTCCAGGTCACATGCTTAGGTGACTGCCAGAAACTGGGAAAGAAAAGGGGATAAATATTCAAGAAAGAACACAGTGGTGCAACTTCATTTGGGCTCTAAAATTTCTGTACCTGAAAGTGCTTTCAATGTTCATTGTAGTTTCCAAAGGGATCCTCCTGATTTTCATTAACTTTCAGCAGCTTAAAACTTAAAAAAAATCTTGCTTGTAAGAGCAGGCATGGTTGAGGGTAACTTCACTGCTTTATGAATATATTTGAACTTGTAAAGAAACCGATGTCTGAATGAATAAAATTGTATTTTTAAAATAATCTTTTTATATGACCCATATTTCTGTTGGTCACTGAACACGTATTTATTAAGTACCTATTATGTGCCAGAACTTGTGCTAAGCATCGGAGATACAAAGAAAAACAAATTTGAGTATCTGTTCAAAAAGAGCTCAGTCTGATGGGAGAGACAAAATGCTGACAAGACATACAGAGGATGATTGGGAGATAATCAACAGAGTAAAGGAATGGGTTCTTACAGAAGGTTGATTATTGGAAGGAAAATGGAGAAGGCAAGATGAAGAAGGAAGAGGAAGAGAATTCCAGGCATGGGAGACAGGTAATGAAAAAGTCCATTGGGAGATAGAGTGTCTTGAGAGAGAAATAGCAAGGAAGCCAGTGGCAATGGACTGGGGAGTCTGGAGTCAGGAGGTGGGACAGAGAAAAGTGAAGGGAAATCAGAAAGGTAGGAAGGACTCAGGGTATGAAGGGCTTTCAGGGGCTAAAACAGAATGTCTATTTTATCTCACAGTCACTGGAGGTTACTGAGTGGAGGGCTGGGGAATGGGTACCAAAAACTAACTAATGACCAAAGTCAATGACTACTACATTCAGTCAGTTCTTATCGACTGCTACACACTATGCTACTAATCACTTTCTTCTCCTGTGGATGCCTTGAATAGGAACCTGTATCCTTCTACCCTTCTCCCTGCTCCTTCTCTGTCTGATTTTCCTACTCATGCACCTTGAATTAATGTGTTCCTCAAAGTTCCGGCTTACCGGTCTCCTCATATTTCTCTCCATAGACCTTCTCCCTGGGCAATCACACTTATTCTCATTGCTTAAATTATTACCCCTATATGAATAACTCCCAGACTTAATCTCTAACTCAGGCTGAAACTCTGGAACTATATTTCCAACTGCCACCTTATATTCAACAGTGTTCAAAACTGGATGCCTTATGTTCCCCCCAACAAAGTCATTTTGTTTTCTGGTTTTCCTATCTCCTTCTATGGTACTATCATCTTTCCAATCTACCCAAGATAGAAACCAAGGTGTCACTCCAATTGCCTTTTGTCCCTCAAACTCACCTGTCCAGAGTTCTGTTAATTGTCCCTTAGCAAAGACATCTTGCATCCATGCCTTCCTTTAGATGTGCATGGTTAGCTCCATAGTTCAGCCCTTCATGATTCAACCCTTCACTACCTCTTGCCTGGACCACTGAAGCAGCTGCCAAACTGGTCTCCTTGATTCTAGTTTGTCCCCACTTCACTCTCTCCTCCACAGCTTTAGCTCAGCTTGGCTACATTAGGACTTGGTAGAAAGAGGACCAATGTTAGAGATCGCTAGGACTCAGAGACTAGACGGAGTATCCAGGATAGGGAAGGGTGTCTGGAAAGTCCAGAAGAGAAACTGAGGTATTAGGGGAACCAGAAAGTGGCCGATGTATGTACCTCTTATAGGTTCAGCACATTTTACCCTATATTTTGATTGTGTGTGCGTGTGTTTGTGTGTGTGTGTAACTCTTCACTGTCCTATTAGATAGTAAGCTCCTTTATGGTAGGGATCATGTAGGATATTTTTTTTTCACAGCATCTATCAGAAGATCTTAGAGAAGTACAAAATAACAGGGCTGAGTCTTGATGAATGTCTATGGAATGAATGAATGAGTTCTCAAAGATGAGCAACTAGAAACTAGTGATAGAACAATAAACATTCACTCTTAAAAAATCAATGATCATAAGGCAGAGCTACTAACTCAGATCTGAAAGTGCAGAGAAGACTTCATTTTCTGTTTTATCAAGTCCAAGGCAAAAGCAATAAATTTGCTAATTAATATTAGGCAAGATCCATGCACTGGGAATGGAGGAAGATAAAAGGGTCCATTACAGTGTCTTTGGGCCCTGGACATACATTTGAAAAATAAAAGGAAATTAAACTTCCTCCAGAAAGGTCAATGTCCTCTCTGGTTTGATTTGCAGATAAAACACAATGGAAGGGAGACTTTTGAGAAGTCTAGTCTAGCCAAGGGAAAAGAGAAGTTATTTGTTTTTCTTGTTCTAGGAATGCATATGGAGTTGTAGTCATATTTTCATGCTGCCTATGAAATTAAAACCAAATTATAGTAATAGAGACAGTCAGGTGAATAGAATAATATTACTAGAAATGACCCAGTGGCAACTTCCTTAAAGATGTGAAGGAATGGCTAAGTGTGAAAATACATTAAATATGTAAAATGGGAGAACATTAGGTTAAATACACTAATGACAGAGAAATTTCACAGGCACATTCTTGTTGCTTAAAATTAATTGAGGGTCTCATTCAAATGACATGAACCTGGAATGCAAGAGGGGACATGTGGGCATGGCAGGAATGATCCGACTTTCAAATGCCTGAGACATTTTTGGCAAAGTAAAAAGACAGAGAAAATAGTGGATATCAAACCCAATCATTCTGAGTCTCATTTCTGTATAAAACAATGTTGCTGTTGCGGGTTATAATAGGCTCTGGTGCTGCTACTTTTGAATAGAAATGATTACATATACCATACTTAATATACTGTAGAGAATATAAGTGAAGAAAAATGATAGGATAGGTTAGGGCTGGAATGGGTCTTAAAGATGAACTAGACTTAATTACCTCCCACCTATCAGATTGGCTAATATGACAGAAAAGGAAAATGACAAATGTTGGAGGGGATGTGGGAAAATAGGGACACTAATGCATTGTTGGTAGAGTAGTGGACTGATCCAGGCAATCTGCAGAGCAATTTGGAACTATGCCCAAAGGGCTGTAAAACTGTGCCTTTGACCCAGCAATACCACTTCTAGGGCCATATCCCAAAGAGATTTTTTAAAAAAGGAAATGACCTATATGTACAAAAATGTTTATAGTAGCTCTTTTTTGTGGTGGCAAAGACTTGGAAATTGAGGGAATGCTCATTAATTGAGAAATGACTGAATAAGTTGTGGTATATGGTCACGATACAATACTATTGTGCTATAAGAAACAACAAGCAGGATGCTTTCAGGAAAAACCCGGAAAGACTTACACAAACTGATGCAAAATGAAGTGAGCAGAACCAGGAGAACACAGTAACAGCAATATTGCATAATGGTCCACTGCGAATGATTTAGCTATTCACAGCAATATAGTGATCGAAGACAATTTCAAAGGACTTTCAGAGAAAGAATTGATAGAGTCTGAATGCAGATCAAAGAATACTTTTTAAAACTTTATTTTTCTTGGGCTTTTTAGGGGGGCTCTGTATTTTCTTTCACAAAATGACTAATTTGGAAATATGCTTTCTATGACTATACATGTATAACCTATATCAAACTGCTTGTCTTCTCAATGAGAGGGAAGGGTAGGGAGAGAGAGAATTTGGAACTCAGTTTTTTTATATAGCACTTAGAGGTTTATAAAATAAATTTCTCCCAGAAGCCCAGTAATGTAGGTAGCTAATAATAGCTGGTACTTAGTAAAAGTAGCAAATAAGTGGAAACTAAATTTCAGTCCATTTAAGTGCTGATTTGGATAAGCTGATACCTAGCCTAGGAGGTCTATCCACATGTAAATGACACTTGCTTCATTAATTTCAACCCCCCAACTCAGTCTATACATTCTTCTTGACATATACTTCTCAGTCTGTATAATAAATCCAATTTCACTAGTGATCTCTTACTTGCTTCCTTAACCTGTCTGTGTAGGAGAAAGGGAGAAAATCTAGAACTCAAAATTTAAAGAAATGAATGGTAAAAATTGTCCACATACGCAATCGGGAAAAAATAAACTAGGGGCAGCTAGGTGGCACAGTGGGTAGAACACTGGCCCTGGAGTCAGGCAGATCTGAGTTCAAATGTGGCCTCAGACATCCACTAGCTGTGGAACCCGGGGTGAGTTACCCAGATGTGATAACCTCCAAAGTAACTCAATTTTTTTTAAATGAATGTTAAAATTATTTTTACATGTAATTGGAATATGTATATATATGCATATATATATACACACACACATATATATACATTTTATATATTTATATGTATATATATATATATATGAATAGCTTAAATGTCCCAGAGAAATCTCACAAACACAAAAAAGATCAGCTTGTCTTAATCTTATCACTTTAATAGATGAGGAATCTGAGACCCAGAGAGAGCAGGTGCTTTGCCTAAGGTCACACAGTGCCAGAATGAGATTTTGAAGCCATATCCTAGAATTACAAAGTCTATCTAGAATTACTTTCTGCACTGTACCCTGATGCCTCATGTAGAATAAAGGCCTTTAAAGTGCATATAGATCAACTGACCACAGCAATATGGTAATTCTGTTTGAGATCTTCAGTGTTAGATCTGTGGAAAAGAGGGAGAGAGGTTGTGGAGTATTTAGGAGGAAAGGGCCCAAGAGAGCTTTAGAAGGCCCAGCCCTGAGATCCACAGGCAGAGAGGTGGATTAAGTGTGGCAAGATAAGCCGCCTGATGTCTCAGGTCAGAGGGATGGCTTCCTATGTACTGAAACATGCCAAAAATTATATTAGCCATGGGGGTGAAGGTTCATTTTGGGGAGAAAGCAGAGGCAAAGAGAAGTGGTTTTCTATCTTCTGGAATAACAACAGGGATACTCCAAGTGGGAACTGAAGTAAATGGAAGTACTGGGAATCAAAGACTGCCTAATCTTATCAATGTTTGATAATGATCAGGAGACATTTACATGATCAATTAACCCATAAGCTATTATGGTGTTTATGCCCCCTCATTTTTAAAACAAAAGTAAACAATATTTTTCATCAGAAGCTGTTTTCAACTAACTAAATTTGAACTCTTCAGGCTTAATGTATCATCTGCTAATGCTTTCAGTTGAATTATATCTTTACTTTTCATTAGGATTTCTAAAAGTGATTCGCCAAACTCACTTATGCATCAAACCAAGGGTAAAATTTAATCTCGTAAGACAAGTGTAGCTCTCTTCCCAATTTGTCTAATAATGTAAGTATTGAAAATGTTGCAGGCTCTTTTTTATGCTGGAAAAAGGCTGCCTCATTTGTGGAAACATTTGAGAATATGGTGTTTTCTAGACAAAGGGAATTCATAGATTACATCTGGATTTGGTGAATAAAATATCTATATTTACAAAGCGTCATAATTTCTAGGCTTCTTCAGACTTTTGGGTGGGTGGAGGGCTGTGGAAGGTGATGCATGTCAGGTTCCTTCACCTAGGAGAGGGAGATATGTACATGACTATAGCTAGAATGTCCAATAAATAGCCACAGATAAAGTCCCTGTATCTAGAGAAGTTCTGCTCAATGACTCTTGGGCTTACACTTATCTACTTATAAAGACGGATGCATCTGCAAAAAGCTCCAGCATCCTGTGCTTCGCTTCATGGAAAAGTGCACAGCTCCCATACACTAGCAGGCCACTCAAAATCATCCCGCTCTCTGGCTCCAGCTGCTTTTCTGGCACTCTGCTACACACCACTATAACTTCAGTTCATCATATCAAGCTAAAATTGGGAACTCGGGGACGATAGTTAAGCAGAGAGCATACATAGCTTGCACTCTTCTTTGTACAAATGAAAATGTATATGAAGTGGGTTTGTATATTATCAGCCAACCTTGTAATGAGATCCAGTTAGTATGAGGTGTTGTTTGGGTTTTTTGAAATCCAATCCAAAAGGAAAGTGAAGGAACAGGATGCCTGCAAACAGGAAAGGACAGATTTCTAGAGGAAAAATTGACCCATTTATGCTACACTTCAAATCATGATTAAGAGCCTGAATTAGGAAAGGGAAAGAGGAAAAAATTTCTTCAGGACATTTGAAGATTATTTATTGAATAGTAAATATTAATGCATGTAACTATCTCTTACCATATCATATAATATTGCTTCCACCATCATTTGGCAAGTTATTAATGAGGCATAACTAAATCCCACTACGATAACATTCAGCCCGTTACCCAATTATAATGATATTATTAGGATCCATGTAACATTGTCATCTGTCTCCCCTAATATTCTGTTTTCATGGAACCAATTAATAACATTAGGCAAAGTATACCTGTATATGGTAAAAGCTTAAATGTTTAGGAATATATGCTCATAGCTTTAGAGTTGGATAGCTGAGATATCATTTAGTCCAGTTTTGTAGATAAAGAAAAGAACTTGAGGCCCAGAGAAGTTACATTTGGCCCTATATGCATGAAAGTATAATGATTTCATAGCCTTGAATAAGCTCTTTCATCAGCTTAAGATTGATATGGCATCTGTTTATATGTTCTCCAAAGAGCTTGCAGACTCTCTTCACTGGAACAAAAATCTGAGGAGAATCAACATGTGGATTTCCTAGCAGTTGCATTTATCTCTACCAGGAATGACGTCATTAGCTTTCCACCCTGTTTGCTGATATTTGGGCAGAAGCTACACTTGCTTATCAATTTATATTTTGGAGTTTCTCATGACAGAGAGATTGTGGACACCCACAACTGGAACATCTCTAGGATGCAGGAGAAGCCAAATGAATCTTAACACCTAGCTAAAGCTTTAGCCCAGAAGAAAGAATAAAGAAATAAACAATGGTATGGTACCCAAGGTTACCGTTCAAATTTTCACTAGGGTGACAGGGTTCTGCAGAGAAACCTTGTTATTCATGCCACCCACAAGAAAAAAGTATCAATGGAAAGCTGCTCCACACAGTCCTGGAGAGACTGGCCAACTTGTCTGTTTACAAAGTAGTTCTAGAGACTGACGGGGGCCCTGCCAAGACAGTATATCCCAATTCCTCATTGCCAGTAACTGAACTGGTTGGAATTTGCAAATTAAGACTGTTGTATATTCTTCTCAACAGCTTCTAAACCAAAGAGACGTCCAAACTTTGCCTGATGCAGACAGTGGCTGTGAAACAAGCATTTCAGATGGGAGGAGACTTTATGCTCTCTTTATGGCACCCCACTGCTTTAATACATATATGCTGATAGGCTGAATGACATGTGATTTGTTCTATTATAAGGATAGGAAAAGCTATGCATGAAAAAGGTTTCCAGCCTATATCTCCACTCCAAATGGCTGAGGTCAGCCTGTTGTATGCCAATGAAGGCATGACCTATTCAGTTTCATGTGAACATGGGAGACTGGTGCTTCTTACCCTTCAGAAGCACAAAGATTAAAGAGGGTGAATATTCAGTGTCAACCTGGGCAAATTGCTTGATTTTTCTTGGCCTCTCGTTTCTTCATCTGTAAAACAAAGGGATTGGACTAGATGGATTTTGTGATATCTCCCAGGTCTATATCTATGATTCTATGGATACTGCTGACACACTCTTAATTGTCCTTTCAAGGATACAGAAGGGGATACCTTTCGCTGTTTAAAAGAAATGTTATTTCTGGGATACATATGGACAGGAAAATGATCTGGCCACTGGTAAGTAGTTACTTTATTTTGAAAGAGTAAGTGAATAACATTGTGTAAAGTGTTTACTTACCACTATTGTACTGAAATTAATTTATCGAAGTATAAGTGACATGAATTGTTATGAGCTTAAGAAAAGGATCCAAGTTTATAGCCTCTCAGAAGATGCTAATGAGCTATAAAATAAAATTCTGCTGAAATTGACAAGATAGTCCATAAAATCATATTTTATTTGACATGGTGAAAGACTGTGGTAAGCAAAAATTTGACAAGCTAACAAAGATATGTAATGAGTCACCATATTTCCTACCTGCTTTCTCCTCTCAAACACATCTTTCCATCTTCCCCCTTCAACTACACATTAGAGATTATTCCCCACAGTTAGACAACAAACTCATCATTTCTCATGTTGAGAAATGAGTCTCAGAACCTTGGAGTTGAAAGGGACCTGAGTAGTCATTGATCCCAGTTTGTACCCCCATCCCAAACAAAAAAAGATTCCCCACTACAACACACATGACAAAGGGTCAGCTAGCCTTTGTTTGAAGACTTTCAGTGAGGGGAAACCCATATTCTCCTGAAGAAACTAATTTCCTTGTGTCAAGCCTAAAGTTGCCTCTTTGTACCTTCTACCCATGGCTTCTGGTTCTACCTTTTGGGGTTAAAAAGAACAAGTCTAATTATTTTTCACATGCCAGCCTATCAAATACTTGAATACAGCTTTCATCTCCCTACTTGGCCTCTTTTCTCTTCCAGGCTAAACATTTCCATTTCCATCAGCTGATTCTCATATGGCATGACCTCAGTGGACTTCATCATCCTGTTGCTTCCTCTGTATTATCTCCAGCTTATTAAGGTCCTTCCTAAAGTAGCATCCAGAATAAAACACACAAACCTCTGTGTGGTCTAACCTGTTCAGAATACAGAGGGCCTATCACTGCCTTATTTCTGGAAGCTATGCCTTTGGTAGTGCAGCCAAAGATAGTATTTGTTTTTGTGACTGCCACAGCACATTGTTGTCTAAAATTAAACTTGCATTACACTAAAGCCTTCAGATCCCTTCCAAACAAACTACTATTTAACTAGGACTAACCAGGACTCACCAGGACTAACCAGGATCTCTGTGAATCAGAGTTCTTGAACCTGTGTTAGATTTTTTTATTTTTTTCATTAAATTTATTCTTATTTGATTCAGTCCAATGTTCTAGTCTGTCAAGATTATATTGAATCCTGACACCGTCAAGCATGTTAGCTGTCTCTCCTAGGTTTGTGTCTTCTGCAAATTGGATGAGCATGTCCTCACGGCTTACATTATTATCTGGTTATTGGTAAAAATGGTAACTAGCACAAGGTCAACCACAGCTCCCTGGGGCACTTCTTTGAGACATCCTTCCAAGACGACAATGAATAATCAGTGCTTACTCTTTGAGGTCAGCCATTCCAAATGCCAGCTATCACCTAGTTTACGATTTTCTATAGGAATAGTATGAGATGCTTTATCAAATATTTTGCTAAAATCTGGCATTATGCATCATATTCCTTTCATCTACCAGTTTAATAATCTTCTCAAAAAAGGAACTAATTTTATTCTGGAATGGCCTGTTCTTGAGAAAGCCAGTTCAAATATGTTCTAAATATTCACTGGCCATCCCATTAATAACACATTCTAGAATTTTCCCAGAAACTGAAGTCAGTCTCACAGGCCTAGAGTTTGCCGAATTCATTCTCTTCCCTCTTTTGAAAATGAGGAGATTGTTGCCAAGAGACAGCTGGTCATGAAATGGATAGAGTGCTTCGTCTAGAATCAGTAAGATCTGAGTTCAAAATAAACCTCAGACCCTGGGTAAATCACTTGACCTCTGATCACCTCAATTTCCTCAACTGTAAAATGGTGATAATAATATCACCTACCTCACAGAGTTGTTATGAAAATTAAATGAGATAATATTTCAAAACTACTCACTGACCTTGCAGGGTTGCTGCGGGGATTCAATGAGTTAATATTTTTAAAAGTGCTTGGCCCTATACAAATGATTTTTGCCTTTGCTTTTTGCCCTCCTTCCCCCCTTCCTCACCCTCTCCAGTCCTATAGGACTTTTTCTTGTTCATGATCTTTCAACTGTTTATATATAATTAACCTAAGTTGGAAGGCATCTAGGACTATAAACTCTCTAATTTCTCCCCTTTTGATTCTCTATTCAGATTCTCTTGCCTTTGTCTCCCTGTTTACATATTATCTTCCCCAGAAGAATGGAAGCTTTTTAAGGGCAGAGACTTTTCCATTTTTGTCTCTGCCCTTTGGTAGAGTTGTGTGTACCTAGAAACTTTAACCAACGTTTTCATTTTTCAATAGTTCAGCTGTTGGTTGAAAGAGTCAGTTAATCAACAAATATTTTATTAAGTTCCTACAAGGTGTTAGGCGTTGTACTAGGTGTGGGTGATACAAAGACAAAAATGAAACATCTCCAACCTCAAAGGACTTACATTCCACTTATAGAAACATGCACATATACAAGTGTATACCAAATATATCAATATATAAACATGAATTCAAGATGATTTGGGGGTAGGGAAGTACTAGATGCAGGAAATATTTCATATATAAGATGGCACTTGAGCTTAGCTTTGAGGAAAACCAGAAATTCAAAGAGGTATACGTGGAAAGAGAATGCATTCCAGGCATGAATGACAATGTGGCAAATGCCTGGAGATGGGAAATTGAGAGCCTTATCTGAGGATCAGCAAGAAGGCCAGTTTGGTTGGACTATAGAGTGAGTATAAGAGTAATATGTCATAAGCCTTCAAAGTTGAGTCAGAGAAAGGTTGTAAAGGACTTTAAATACCATACAATGACTTATATTCGATCCTAGAGGTAATAGGGAGCCACTAGTTTATTCAGCAGGGGAGTGATATGTTTTAGAAAAATCACTTTGGTACCTTGGTGGAGGATAGCCTGCTGGAGACCTGCCATTGCTACTTTCTAGGTCTAGGGCTTAGAACACTGCTACAATGTCTTACAATCTTTAATAGTGATGTCATTCAGATGGACTTGAAGGTAAGCTTCCCTTCATAACTGTGAACAAATTCTCATCCAGTGCCTTACTATCCCTGCTAGCTTTTATCCTGTTTCTCGTTACCCTTTCATGGCTAAACTGCTTGCAAAGGCTGTCTGCACTTTGTACCTTTACTTCTCCTCTTACTTACTCTCTTCTTGAATCTCTATAGTAAGGCTTCTAACTTCATAATTCAAGTGAAAGTTCTCTCTCCAAAACGACTATCAATCTCTTCATTGTTAAATCCAATACCCTTTATTTGCTTTTCATCCTTCTTGACCCCGTTGAAGCATGTGTCTGTGTTGGTGATCTTCATCAAACTTTCCTATTTCTGTTGGAGATACCATCATCCTTCCAGTGACTCAGGTTTAAATCTTGACAATATCCTCAACTCTTCACTTTTCCTTACTTCAAATATTCAATCCGTTGTCTTGTCATTGCTACCTTCCCAATCTCTCTCACATCTACCCCCTTGTCTTAACTCACACAGTTTAGGCCCTTATCATCTCTTGCCTAGTAACGGCCTTTTAACTGGTCTCCCTGCCTCAAGTCTTTCACCACTGCAATCCATTGTATACACTGTCGAAGCACAGATCTAACCCCTTGATTCCCCTACCCAAGCAAATCCAATGGCTTTCTACTCTAGAATAAAAATAAACTCCTCTGCTTAGCTATCAAAGACCTACACAATGTAGACCCAACTGACCTTTCTAGCATCATTTGACTCTCCCTCCCACAATCTGCTTCCTGAAAAAACACCCTTCTCTCTGCCTCGCTTACAATGTTCCATATCCAGTCTCCATCCTTGACTTTGCATTCATCATCCTTGTTTAGTCATTTTCAGTTGTGTCTGACTTTTGTGACATTTGGAGTTTTCTTGGCAAAGATTCTAGAATTGTTTGCCATTTCCTTCTCCATCTCATTTTACAGATGAAGAACTGAAACTGAGGCAAATAGGGTTAAGGGATTTGCCTGAGGTGAAGTGTCTGACGTTGGATTTGAACACATGGACATAAGCCTTCCTGACTCCAAGGCCAGTGCTCTATACACTATGGCGCCACCTAGCTGCCTTTGCATTGGCTTTCAGCTATGCCTGGAATGTATTCCATCCTTACCTCTACTTCATAGCATCCTTCTCTTCCTTTAAAATATAGCTCAGACACTATTTTCTGCCTAAAACCTCTCCTTATCCCCATGTTGCTAGTATACGCCTTTCCTTTGTACTTTGTACTCAAGTGTTTTGTTTGCATATAGACATTTATGTGTACATATACATATGTATTAACTGTATATTTGTGTCACACACATATCTTCCCCATTAGAATATAAGCTCATTGTTAGTACAGATCAATTCATCCTTTGTACTTATATCCCCAGTGCCTAGCAATATAACTATGACTGATTGACTCTTGACCTGGATACTTTTGCCTATCTAGACTTCCATGACATTGCTCTCCCTTAGGTCTCTTGTCTCACAACTCCTCCTCAGTCTCCTTTGATGGTTCTATATCCACACCTCACCTGCTGATCTCATCAGCTCCCATGGATTCATTTATAATCTCCATGCATCTGGATTTATATACCCAGTCATATTCACTCTCCTGATGTATAGTCACACATCAATGACCGCCTTTTCAATAATTTGAACTGAAGTCCCATAGGTATCCAAAATTCTACATGTCTAAAACCAGAATTCAACTTTTCTCCAAAACTCTGCCCTCTGACAAACTTCCTTACTACTGCCAAGGGGAACATCAGCCTCCTGGTCACTCAGGCTTGCCACCTTGGTGCCATCTTCAATTTCTTCCTTTAACTCATCCTATATAATGAATCCATTATTAAAGCTTTATCATTTCTACCTTCACACTACTTCTTTCTTTTTTTGCTTTTTGGAGGGCAATTGGGGTTAAGTGACTTGCCCAAGGTCACATGGCTAGTTTTTGTTTTAAGTGTCTGAGGCTGGATTTGAACTCAGGTCCTCTTCACTCCAGGGCCAGTGCTCTATTCACTGTGCCACCTAGCCGCCCCCACAATACTTCTTAAAGAAATACCCTTCCTTGCATTCATAAAACCTGTACCATTGTTTAGGCATTCATCACTTCTCACCTGAAATATTGCATCAAGCTTCTAGGTGGTCTCCTATCTTCATGTCCCTTCCCATGCCCACTCAGCTGCCAAGGTGATTTTTCCAAAGTATAGACCCACTAGGGTCAAGGGGCTACTTTCATACCACAATGAGGCATCAGAATGAATTCTGTTATACAGATAGTAGTAAACAAGGACCACCCAGTATTCTAGCAAATCTTACAACTCATACACATAAAGAGGTTGAATGTTCTTTATCATATCTCTAATTGTTGCATATATGCATATGGAAGGGCTGAACTCAAGAGTATAGAATTTGAAATGCTTCTTCCTCAGCCAGAAAGGAATTTCTGAGTCTCCTAGAAAAAACATGTTTTTATCCTGCTTGAAAGCAAAATATACTTATCCCCTCAACCAGTAAGTGTTCATTCCCTTTTTTATTTCTCAAGAAATCTTTAGAGTACATGTCTCTATAACTTTTTAAAGCTTATTCACTTCCAGTGAAATATTGGCTGAGTTTTCCATGAGAACTCAGAGCTTGAGTAGCTGCTGAATAATCAGGGTAGTGCTATATAGTAAAAACTTTTTATTCATTTCAATAGGTGATCAGCAGAAAGTCAGTCCCTCCAAATAAGGCTGAAGGGGTTTACTGGACTCTCTGGTGAATAGTTCAATATAGTCCCACATAAAACATGATTTAGCCAAGCAGGGCTTCAGAAATAACTGAAAATAACAAACAAGCTATAGTAAGCTCCCAAGCTTGCCATCACCGTTAAGGCTCTATTACACTAGCAATCCAAGGAGAAACTTTTTGCAAGAAAAATATTGGATGCCATAAATGTTTCTTGAATTTTTCCACCTTCTATTTTAAGTGTTGGGGCTGTCAGGACAGAAAAGGAAGCAAAAGACTTTTAAATATTTTCCTTTAAAATAAAGTAGTGCATAGTCCCTGTCTTGATCCTCCCCTTCCCAACAGGTAGGCCTCTTGCATGTTTATCTCATGCTGTGAGTGGGGTTAACCATCCATAAGGTAATAACCATAGCTCCTAATCTCCTGCTGATATTTCTTACCAGTCAACCAGAACATATATTAGTTCAAAGCAAAAGACATTTAATTACACAGAATAGGCAAATAAGTGAAAAGGAAGATTCCCCCATGTTCAGAGGAGTACACTCTCCCCCAGCTTATTGTACTGCCAATGGAGGAAGTGATAGAGGCAGGAAACACACAATTACCCATGATTATATAATCATGGAACAAGCCTGGCAGGGAAACTTCAAGGAGCACATGTAGTCAGGACACCAATGTATTCTGGTTAATTCACACTTCTGATACTGAAGAACCCCAAGGTTCTCTAGTGATGCTAATGTTACCCATTAGCTGCTTTCTGTGCCAGGCTGGAGTCTTTTGCTGTTCCCTTTGCTGTTTGGCACCTCTGCTGCTTTGTTCTTCTCCGTTGCTCTTCACCTAGAAGATGGCCTCATGAGGAAGGCTCTGTCCATTTGGCTTGATTGCCCTAGGAGATAAATCTAGTCTGTTACTCAGAGAAATCTCTTACATATTTTAAGCATATTTTCAGACAACTCATTGTTGAAGGAAGTTTCCCCATAAGCACAGTGCTCACACCAATGAAATTACAGGTAAAGCACCATCTTGCTAACTCATGTTTAATTTGTTTTTTAAAATTTATTGACTTGTTTATTTACTTTTAGTTTACAAGATTCAGTTACAGAATCACTTGAGTTTCAGATTTTCTCCCTTCTCTTCTCCCCCCCCCCCACCATGGTAGCATATAATCATGTATAGGGTCTGCAAACATTTTCACATTGTACAATAGTTTGGTTGTATAGAAGCATTGTATCATGGTTAATTTGTTAACCATTATGATCTCTAAATCTTGTTTTCTCCTAGTAGTCTTATTCATAGCCTGTCATTTCCCCACCTTGCAACAAAGTAGTTAACATTTCCCTGCATGGGGATTCCTCATAGGTCACTAACACATGATATTCATTGTTGATTTCTGTCCACTTTTTCAAATATTTAAAGTGACTATAAATTTTAATCTTGTAGTTCAATTTGCTCTTATCCCTTTACTCTGGGATAGGGATTCTTAACCTGGGATTTATATACTTCTTGGGGGAACATGAACTTAGGTAGGAAAAAATACATCTTTATTTTCACTAACCTTTAAGTGAAATTTAGCATTTCCTTTGATTATGAATATAAGCAACAAATATTACCAGTCCAGGCTCCATAGGTTTCATCAGACGGCCAAAGGTGTCTACAACAGGGAAAAAGGTTAATAACTCCTGTTTTAGGATTGTTGAATCATAGATTTGAGTAATAAAGGAGCTTAAAAATAATCTAGTCCGTGGGGAGTGCAGTGAATAGAGCACTGGCCCTGGAGTCAGGAGGACCTGAGTTCAAATCTGACCTCAGACACTTGAGACACTTACTAGCTGTGTGACTTTGGCCAAGTCACTTAACCCCAGTTGCCCTCCAAGCAGCCAAAAAAAAAATCTAGTCCAATCACCTCATTTTATGGCTGAAGAAAGAGAGGTCATCATTATATGCAAATTCCCCTCACTCCACCCCCAAATCAGTTTCAAAGGGCAGAGACAATGACAAAGTTTGATTTAAGTGCTAAATATTTTTTGAAAATGATTAAAATTTGCATATAACCAGCACACATCTTTGGCTCCACTGAAACTCCCTTCATCCTTTCCTTCTTTATTCCACATATTCAACCATAATTTCGTATAGCCAACCATCTCCAAAGCACAAATAGGTCCTTTTCTATTCCTTCACTAACAACAGTATAACCTGTATGGAAGAGAGAACTGCGGTTGGGGGAGAGGGAAGGTACAGGCAGGCAACCTCTCCGTACTTAGTAAAGACCAAATATAGCACTTTTTTGCATTCAGGAAGAAGAGAATTTCATGTTTTTAAAATAGCAAAATAATCTTAAGAGTAAATAGGCTTTGAATATTGATGAACATTTTAAGTACAGAACAAAGACATAAGGAAAAGTAATTAGCTCTTGCCGTTGGTAACTACTATTAGTGAAACTAAAATACCCCAAATCTGTAAAAGGCCAGTGTACCCTGATCTAGTGATATTTGAGGGGCAGATGAGATTAGGGTAATTAGTATTCTGAACAAAACAGAAGACACTGTGTTGAGTGAGATTTACTGAGAACTACCAATCAAGGCAGTAACAAACATACCAAACCAATCAAATGACTGATAAATTGAAAATCTAATTAAGAATATTATGAAATCAGGAGGATGAAAACATTACTTTTTGTAGGCCTAGGTGGGTCCACTTTAACATGAGGCTATACACATTTCATGCTGTCTGGCATACAGAAAGAGATGTACACCAAAGAAAGAGAGAGAGAGAGAGACAGAGAGAGAGAGAGACAGAGAGAGACAGAGAGAGAGACAGAGAGACAGAGAGAGA
>CM053602.1:11010144-11032101 GCA_028646575.1 Pseudocheirus occidentalis | reverse complement strand
GGGAGCTGGGGAATAGATCTGGACATTAGACTGACCTCCAGCCCCCACCCCATCCAGGACTCAACATGGGGAGCTGGGGAACTGATCTGGACATTAGACTGACCGCCAGCCCCCACCCCATCCAGGACTCAACATGGGGAGCTGGGGAACTGATCTGGACATTAAACTGACCTCCAGCCCCCACCCCATCCAGGACTCAACATGGGGAGCTGGGGAATGGATCTGGACATTAGACTGACTGCCAGCCCCCACCCCATCCAGGACTCAACATGGGGAGCTGGACATTAGACTGACTGCCAGCCCGCACTCCATCTGCTGTAATGGTAATGTAATTACCTTCACTGTAATGGTAATGTAATTTGAATTTGAACATCCATTTGTATTGGCAAAGGTAACAGATACTCAGCAGTTATTAATTAATCAATCCTCTTTTGAAGAAATAGAAGTTATGAACCCTTGTTTCTGATGTAACAGGAAAGGGTTGAAACAAGAAATCTCTGAAACAGGAAGCAGCTAATGCTATGTGTGTATATAAAGAGAAGCCCCTGCTGGGTGAGACAGATCTTGGAGCAAGCTTTGTGGAAGCAGAAGCTGCTGCTGTTGGGGAGGCTAAAGAGGAAAGGCCCTCCAGACTGGTGAGAATGATTTTGATTTTGGGAACCTGGGTGAAGTGATTTTGATTCTGGGAACCAGCTGGAACTTCTGTTGAGCTGCTGAGTATGAGAGCAGGCCAGAGCTTCTGGGAGCTGTCTGTCTTTGAACCCAGGTGACAGTTTATTGAATCCAGGTAGGACTGGGGTCTATGGAAGGGGATCCAGGGAATGTGACAGACCAGTATGAGTCAAGCTGAAAGAAGACTTTACTTGGATACTGTATACTGACTAAGAAATTGTAATATACTAGTGACCTAGTTGTAGATGGTTTATTTTATGGTGATTGAATAGTGAATAGTACTGAATAGCAATTGGTTTGTAACTTGGCATGCCCCATGAGTGGAGAACTTTTACTATTGTACTTTGTATCCCTTAAGGAGGCAAGCCTCCTTAAGGATGATTTAATGATTGAGTTGATTGAATTATTCATTGACTAAATGATTGTACTTTGTTCAAAACCATGTGACCACTATGGCGAAAATTATGTGGCCATCTTAGTGATAAGTTGTTGTGAATGCTATATTTTGATTTTCTGTGCCAAGTTGTAACATTATCAGTACTTTGCCTTGACTTTCTGTGAATGTTTTGTTCTGATTTCTTATTGAATAAATAGAGTGTTCACTATATTGTGTAATCAGAATCTTGAAAAGCTGTGCACAGCAGCTGTCCTCTGGAAAGCTGCTAGTACTTGGCTTTACACCCACACTGGGACTAAGACCAAGAACTGCAATCCAGATCCAAGTATACATAGTGCAAAAGAGTCCTGCCCCTGGTGCCAGCAAAGGGTCCCCTTTAAACCCCCTTACTGGCTGTGGGATAAGAGGTCTGGAAACCACACTGCTGCCACTGTTTTGGTCACCTAGAAGCCTGTTCTTGGTTTGCTGTGGCCTGCTCTGTGGTAGACTACATTCCTCTCACCCTGGTGCAACAGATCTTTTATGCTGACCTTCTAAGTTGTCTTGGGCTGGAAAACGGTTTCATTCTGCTGCTTTGTGGGTTTTGATGCTCTAGAATTTGTTTAGAGTCATCTATTGATATTTGGTGGGATTTGGGGGAAAACTCAGGCAAGTCCCTGCATTTACATCTTAACTCTGACTCAGGTTTTAAAATTTAAAGCCACTACTTACATTGGCCTTGGTTGCTCAGTCATTTCAATTGTATCTACCTCTTTGTGACCCCCATTTGGTTTCTTTTTTTATTTTTGGCAAAGATACTAGAGTGGTTTTGCTGTTTCCTTCTCTAGCTCATTTTATAGATGATGGACCTCAGGCAAACAGGGTAAAGGGACTTGCCAAGGGACACATAGCTAGTAAGGGTAAAAGGCTGGATTCAAACTCAGGAAGATGAGTCTTCCTGACTCCAGACCTGGCATCTCTCTTATACTCATGCATGCTAGTCTATCTCTTGTCTCTGTGCTTTTAGACTGGCCCTATGCCCTGAATGTTCTCTTTCCTTACTGTTGCCTTACAGAATCCCTTTTTTTCCTTCAAGACCCGTCCAGGCACCATCCAGCTACATGACATCTTTCCTGTCTCCCTAACTAGTGCCCTCCCTCCCAAACTGTCTTGTACTTACATTTTTTCTATAATCTTTCTGTGTATTTATTCTGTACATACTTATTTACCATGCATTTTGTTCACCAATCAAACACAAATTACTTAAGGGCAGGGATTGTTTCATTCTTTGAATTTGTATCTACAGTATCCAGAACAGTTCATGGCACATACTAGGCACTTAATAAATACCTGTTAATTGATTTATAGATAAAAAGTCTACCTGAACAACTCTGTCTTAACACTTTCTGTCCTACTTTATCACCCAATTACTTATAAGTATGAATTTGGAGCTTGGTTTTGAACATTTTCCATAATTTGGTATCTCTATTTTCCATGATATGGACATTGTTGGACGTGGATCTGAACAATACACCTACATTTAAGAGACTTGGAAATTTAGTTGTAAAATGTCTTTTGGGTCTTTCCATTAGTAAACAACAATCCTCTCTGGGCCTCAGTTTCCTCCCCTATAACATAAGAAAGATTCCTGGCTGTGAGTTTGTGAGAAGACATGAATGAGAGTCCATGGGGCAAACATAGCTGGGTTGCAATATGCACCCTTGGAGAAAATACCCACATCCATAAGTTCAGAGATAAAGTAGAAAATATTGAAGTTCAATCAGTAAATTGGTTAAGATAGTTATTTGATTTATTTCCATCACTAACTTTCTAGGAGTCTGTGGTCTTGTGTCAAAAAACCAGCTTGGTGATATGGAGGAATGTGTTTTTAAACCACTCTAAAGAAACTTGCTGAGATTTCCATGGGCCTTTATTTCTACATGTGCCTCAATTAAAGGCATTAATGTCAGCTATGTCTTTGCTTTTCACAATGACTGGTATAGGCTATCCAAGGACACCTAGAACATCTGCTATTTCACAAAAATATTGCCCATCCAGAAAGACCCAACATAAGATGCTTTATATGTTGAGATGAATGTGACAGATTCTGCTGTTTTTTACTCTTTAAGATTGAAAATGTGTATCGAAGAAATGCAAATTAAAACAACTCCAAGGTACCACATCTCACCAGTCAGATTGGCTAAGATGACAAAACAGGAAAATGACAAATCCTGGAGAGGATGTGGAAAAATTGTAGCACTAATTCATTGTTGGTGGAGTTGTGAACTCATTAAACCATTCTGGAGAGCAATCCAGAACTGTGCTCAAAGGGCTATAAATAAGTGCATACCCTTTTAGCTAGCAATACCACTTCTAGGGTTGTTTCCCAAAAAGATCATAGAAGTGGGAGGAGAGCTCATATGTACAAAAATATTTAAAGCAGCTCTTCTTGTGGTGGCAAAGAATTGGAAATCAAGGGGAAGCCCATCAATTGGGGAATGGCTAAACAAGTTGTGGTATATGAATATAATGGAATACTATTGTGCTATAAGAAATGAGGAACAGATGGACTTCATATTTACCCGAAGAGACTTATATAAACTGATGCTGAGAGAGAAGAGCAGAACTAGGAAATTTGTACACAATTACAGACACAACATAAATGTGACAACTAACCTTGATAGACTACACTCCTCTTAGCAACATAAGTTTATAAGACAACTCCAAAAGACTCGTGATTCAAAGAGATGTCCATATTCAGAGAAAGAACTAAGGAATCTGAATGCAGATTGAAGCAAACTACTTGCTCTGTGTCTTTTTCCTTTTGCTTTGTTTCTTCTATCTCATGGTTTATTCCATTGGTTATAATCTGTTACATCCTGACTAATGATTAATATGAAGATATTTGTAGATCCTATATTTGATTGCATGCTGCCATGGTGGGAGTCGGGGGTAAAGGAGGGGGTGAAAATTTGAAACTCAAGGGATTGTGAAACTGAATGTTGTAAACTGAAAGTAAATAAATAAATCAATTAAAAAAAGAAAATCTGTATCAAAATAGATCAGAGAGGACTATTTTCTTCATTTTCCAAAGCTCCAGACATTTGACGCAATGCTGGTAGATGCATTTTTGTAGTTTGTTTTTCTGAATGCCGTGTGATGTGCTTCCATGTGAATATAGTCCCCTTTATGGATGACATTTCTTGAGATTTCAGCCTTATATTACTAGGCAACATGAATCTTTCCTCCCACTTACTTCAACCTGGCACTTCAGTTCTCTGCAATCAAGGGAAAACTATTTGCTATATTTCAAGTACCAGTGTGGATTGAACCTCTTTCAAGGAGGACTGTGCCTTCTGTTTGCAGAGAGGGGCTTGATTGGCAGCCAACATAAGTGATTTCACTGGTAGGGTTTCTGCAGTGTTTTTTATTAGCAAGCCAGTTCTGTGGAATGTCACTCAAAACTGCTCTAGGTATCATCCAGGGCTCCTCTAGCTTCAGATCAGAATCCATCTGGATGCTCCATGTCCATCACGTGTGCCACTGTTTCGTTGCTGGTTATACTCAAAAGGACTAGATCCAAATATTATATTCCCCCACCATACCCAGCCAGTTGCTGACCTGGGCAGTGTGATTTTTCATTGTGTAATGAGGACTATTCCATGGAGTCTATTCAGAGGTGCCCTTCCTGGTTATGGCCGACCATACATACTGGTTCAACAGTTGGGCACATTAGAGAGGATGAACTCTTTTTCTGTCTGTAGCCATGTGGTGGCTTGTCACTGAATGATGGTTAGAGATAACCAAATAATTCTCTAATCAGCTGCTAAACCAAGGGAGTCAATAACTCAGTAGACCATTGAAAAGAAGATAGAATTCCAGATCCACTTTCTTTCCCTTCTCTTCTTCTTGTAAAGTAGCACTTTCTGTCTTTAGACTCATGATGATGGGGACAGGGGGGGGTTATGCTCCTTCGTCCCACCACCTTTCTACCATGACGTGGAACACTGATTCAGCTAATTGAGGCTTATACCTATGTCCCTAGCTGTCTTTTCTACTTTATGCTTCCTTTCCTGAGTTGGGGGTTGAACGTCATTCTTGAAGCATGCACATCCTTGTTTGGAAATGACTTTGTGAGTTTGGGTGGTGACAACAGGGAGAGACTCTTCAATGGAGATGGGTGCCAGGACGTGGATAATTGAGAATTTGTACAATTCAGAAGAGAGGTGATACATGGTCATGCTCATTTGATGGTCCCGCAGACTGATTTATGTTCTTATACTACTTAAGCATCAGCCTTCCAAGAGACTATAGCAGTAGGTGTAAGTTGAATTACTTAATCCTGTTTTGAATCATTCTGCCAATGCACATGGTGAATCTTTTGCATCTATTAGCATTACTTTTGAGTGTAGAAAATAAATATTTGTCCCATGCCTGATTTACATGGTATGTTGAGTACCTTTTTACTTCCCTCTTTTGGGCGGACCCTAGATGTCAGACAAAACCTAAGTGTTAAGCAGGTCGTTCCCAAGGGTAGTAGGGTATAATGAGGAAAAGAGTGTGAGAAAAAGGATGCTAGCCTGCTTCTCATTCAAGGCCAGGCTCCATCAGTATGGAACTCAATCCAAACTGTGTGCATGGGGTCAGAGCTGAGAGGGTCTCCTTAATGGAGAAGAGATTGGGCTTAGCCCTCCAACCCCCTCGAACCAGAAGTGGTCCCAGGCATTCTAGCTTCCTACCTGACATTTCTCCTGAAATTGCTAAATCTTGTCTCCATTTCTCATTGCTTTTCTTCCTTGGCCTTTCTCACGCATTCTACGCTGTTGACCACTTCTTCGTCATGTGTACCAGCACCTCCATGCAGACCAATAACTTAAATGAGTATGGAGGAGAAAACGAGGCTGATGACTTTGCATAGCCCTTCCTCATTTAAATCCAATTCATGCACAAATCAGCACATCACCAGTGATGTCATTGGTCCTCTTTGCAAACAAAGGATGAACAACAGCTCTTCTGAACTGGGTTATATGCCATTCTGAACCCCTCTCCTGATCTTCATTTTTGTATCTCCAGGTATTTACCTGCTGTACTTCTCTAGGTATGGGTTCCACCGGAACTTTAGTCTTCCCACGTTCAAAGCCAAACTCATCATCCTCCCTTAAACTTGTCTCTCTTTCTAACTTCCCTATTTCTGATTATGGCACTCCAACCCTTTCACTTACACAGGCTTGAAACCATATAATCATTCTCAACATTTCTCTCTCCCTCATTTCCTACCCCTTGCCCCAACATATAGTCAGTTTCCAACTCTATTTCATCTTTTGCATCTGTCCATGCTCACTGCCAGAACTTTGTTGAGGTTCTCATTATTTAACATTTAGCCTATTATAATAGTCTCTTAAGGGCAGCTAGGTGGCACCATGGATAGAGTACTGGACCAGGAGTCAGGAAGACCTAAGTTTAAATCCAGCCTCAGGCACTTACTATGTATGACCCTGGACAAGTCACTTAACCCTCATCTGTAAAATGAGCTAAAGAAGAAAATGACAAAGAACTCCTGTATTCTTGCATAAAGGGATCATAAAGTGTTGGACACAGATGAAACAAGTCAACAATAATTGTCTCTGAACTGGAATCTGTGTGTCCAATCTCTCATCTGTCTTTTACATGACTGCTAAATTCACCTGAAGCTGCAAGTCTGACCGTGGTACCCCCTTGCTCAGAATCTTTCACTGACTCTTCGTTGCTTGTAGGGTAGAATGCACCCTCCATCACCCTGCATTTGCAGCCTTCCACAGTCTTTACCTTGCAGACTTCCAGCCAGTTTGCCTGGCTTTGGAAGCCACTGCTAAGTGGTGATCTCTGTTTAGTCCAGACTATAGGTAGACTTCACAATCTGTAGTTACTAGATTGCCAAATCCAGGTGATTCAGAAATCTGTTGATCTGCTCAGTGTTATTGTTTGTCCTTTGCTTTTGAAGAGGACCAGTGACATCCTGACTTGCAAGTAAATTGAATTTAAGTTAGACAGAGCTGCACAAAATTGTCAGCCTCACTCTTTCTTCTGGAGGCATCAAAGCCCAGTGGTGTCTTCTGTGTCTGACAAAGCTCTAAGCTTGACAGAGTCTGGTTCTCCTGCCTTCGTGGCTGTTGGAACAAATTGTTCCCCTCCTCCCATTCTGCTCAGGCAAGTCTTTCCATACTTGGGGTAGACAAATCCACAACTCACCAATGGGTTTGAGAACTGTCAGTTACCCTCAGTCTAGTTTAGCCTATCTGCCAAGATAGTTTCATCAGGTGCAGCTACAATAAATGCTACAGCTTCTTGTACCCACAGGTGAAAGTTGGGTGAAAGGTGGCCACCAAAGTTGGATGAGCTCAGTGTAAAAGTGAGAAGAGAAATACAAAAATCCAGGAAGCTTTTTGTGCCTTTCAGTAGACTCAACCCTGGCTGTTTCATTTCCCAGATTTCTTTATGCTTCTCCTAATTATACTTTAGGAAATACGCCAATCACTTATATCGCAGGATTATGTTTTCTGGCTTCCCCAGTCATTCAACATAACCTAAGAATTCTTTCCATGTGGCAAGCTTTGATAATATCTTTGAAAAGAAAACAGTGTGATCATTAAAATACTCGCCTCTCCTTATTAGAGACTTAGAGACGTCAGCTGATAGACCACTCATTTGTGCAGAGCTTTAATGGTGGGCTCTTGACTTGCCAGTTCTTCCTCTGATAAATTTCTAGGTACAAGGCAGGGCCAAAGTTAGAGCCATTTCCTAGAGAAGTACCAGTGTTTGTTTCTTTGTCATTTTCTTTCTAGTGCCAGTGAAAATTCACTGTCCAAAGCGTTTTCCTTTAGTCTTTCTGTAGTCCTTTGGTATCTTTGCTGCGCTAGATACCGTTCTGAATCTGACAAGAGGCCATGGCGGGTTTAGCCACATTACCCAGTTCAGTCTCATTTGAGAATCCCTTCTTGTCCCTTTCCGTTCCACCCCCTTCTACCCACTAGGCCACTGGCATCTGACTCATTGAAAAAGGAGCCTGAATTTGACCTTGCATTTCTGTTTTTGGAAAGAAGGGTGATTCGGGCTATTCTTGGTCAATTCTTTTTGAGAGTCATAATTGTAGCCATGGTCCCACACCTGTTTCTTCAGCCCTTTGCTTCTGCCACACTTCACTCCAAGAACCTCCTCCACCCTCTGGGTATCTTCTTTCCTTCTTCTCTACCTTAACTCCCCTCCCCCCAGCAGGTCTTTCTGTTTCTAGCTTCACATACACTCCCTTCTTTTCCTTTATTTTTCTTTTACTCACAAATCTTTTTTTTTTGCTTTTTGGAGGGGGAAAGGCAGGGCAATTGGGGCTAAGTGACTTGCTCAAGTTCACACAGCTAGTAAGTGTTAAGTGTCTGAGGCCGAATTTGAACTCAGGTCCTCCTGACTTCAGGGCTGGTGCTCTATTCAGTGCACCACCTAGCCACCCCTGCTCACAATTCTTTCACTCCTAATGTCTGAGTCCTTATCTTTCTTTAATTGTGTAACTTCCTCCCAGATAATCTTAGTTAATGACTTTTCAACCCCAATTACCATTTACAACCCCCTTCTTTCATTTGGTCTATAACTAATAAGACTCCTCTGTATGCCAGAGGTCTCGCCTGCGTGTGCACATGTGTGTGAATAAAAAATGAAAGCCCAGAACCAATATTACATTTCTGCTACTGAATCAGAGAGGTTTAGTCTGGTGAATGATAATAGCTAACTATTTTTGTTGCTTTTCATTTGTTTCAGTCATGTCTGATTCTTTGTGATCCCATTTGGGATTTTCTTAGCAAAGATTCTAAAGTGATTCACCATTTCCTTCTCCAGCTCATTTTACAGATAAGGAAACTGAAGCAAACAGGGTTAAGTGACTTGCCCAGGGTCACACAGCTAGTAAGATTTAGAGATTGGATTTGAGCTTAGGTCTTTTTGACTCCAGGCTCAAAGCTCTATCCACTGAACCACCTAACTGCCCACTCACATTTGCATAGAACTTTACAGTTTGCAATGCTATAAATAAATGTATTTTATTTCATCCCTATAACACATCCCTATAAAACTTCTGAGAGAAATGTTTTTATTATCTCTATTTTACATATGAGGAGGCTTACTTGTATACTTGGGAGCCTAAAATGCAAGCAATTACAGGGTAAAACAAGCTAGTAAGTACCTGAGGTGCAATTTCAACCCAAGTTTTCCTGACTTCCTTGAGAACCTTGTCAGTAGTCTTGAAACCAATTTTCATTAAGAAACTTAGAATTTGTTGCTACTACTACCACCACCACCACCACTGCTTCACACATACATATTGCATTTTACAGTTTGCAAAAATGTTTTACATATACTATTTTGTCTTAGGAACATTTTGAGGTTTCATGTTTTGTTTTGTTTGCTTATTTGTTTAACTAGACCTGTAATTTCATCATTGCAAAGAACTCCCAGTGAGGCATGGTGCCTCTACAAACTGTCACTTCTTCTCTGCAACTTAGTCTTAGGGAATTGTTTGGAGCATTAAGAAATTGTGTGATTTGCTTTTTCTCACTCAGCTAGTATGCATCAGAAACTGAATATGAACTCTTTTAACTTCCCAACTGGGAGCAGATTCCTCTATCCACAATGTCAGAGTGTTTCCTGATGCAGGCATTATTTATTATAATTATTTTTAAATGAAGAAATGGAGCTTTGGGGAAGTTAAGCCATTTATCCCCAGTCACACAAAGATTTTTTCCAAGATGAAATATGAACCTAGGTCTTCCATATTCACATCCAATCTAGCCACTACACTCTTGCTCCCCAATACTGTTTGACCACATTGGAAGTCAGGACTATGAAATGATGTAGAAGTTTTCTCTCTCTGTCCTTAATCCCAAAGAGATACTAAGCTTTTTTACTACTCCACGTCAGTGTTGGGGATGAAGAAGCAATGAGACCTCATACTTTTTAGCCATCTCAGACCCTAAAGAGCAGCAGAGATGATGGAGATTGATCCTTGTGGCAAAGCCTGCTCACTTTTTGTGACTCAGTTCACAGTCAGCGAGCATTTACCTTAAAAGCCTTGAATGAAAAGGAAGCCATATCTGGGATAGTGTCTCTGTATATTTCTATGGCTGCTTCTTGTTGACCAGATTATCTAATTGTTTATTAAATGAAGGAACTCTGGAGTCTTTTTTCCAATACACAGTATACTTTTGCTCCAGTGTCAACATCTGCTGGAGAAATACAATTCAGGGCTGCTTATCTTCATGTGGAAAAGAGAACGTGTTGAAGCTATTACTTGTAAATTGCACTGACGCTACCCAGTTAATTATAGAAATTTACACAATCAGTCGTTTTAACACAGGCCCATGTAACATAAACAGCAAATCAGTGCATGAGCAAGGTACCACTGGAAACATCTCAGGGGTTAGGTACAATTGCTTTAGAAAATGGCATAATGCAATTGCCATGGTGAAAACAGAGGCGGGAAAGAACATCAACACACAGTGTGTAAATGGCTTCTCCCAAGAGAGACTCTGTTTCTAGATCAACAGTCCCAAGCCTGTACAGAAATAACCACAGACAACTTAAGGAAAAGGCCAGCTCTTCCACCTAGCTTTAGGGAGACTGCACAGTGGAAAGAGTTCCAGGCTTAACCTCAAGGATCCTAGGTCCTATCTTTAGCTCCTTCAGCTTCCTGTCGTCTGGGTAAGGACCACAGAAACAAGCATTCTTTAAGCACATCCTGGGCAAGTCCCTCTATATCTCCAGCCCTCAGTTTCCCCATTAGTCAAATGAGGGGATTTAAGTAGAGAGCATCTAAAGTCCCTTTTAGTTCTACCTTTATTATTTACTGTTTATTGTTATTTATTTCTACCTTCTTTTATTGAGAAGTTTGAAAGCGGGCCAAGTTCTGTGTAGTCTAAAGGAAGCAGTGCTTTGTGTTGGAAAGAGGATTGGAGTTGGAGTCAGAGCAACTCCCTGAGTGTCTAGGAAACTCATTCAAGCTCTCAGGGCCTCTCTCTTCTCTTCTACAAACTATTGGAAGGACAAGGGACAGAAGTGATTACTACTGAGACAACAAGGAGGTGGTGGGGTTCACGTTGTTTTTTATTTGTTTCATTTGTTGGGACTAGGTCCATTGTGCAAGTAGCCAGATTTTGGTACTTAATTACTCAACCATTCAGTTCTAACTGTGGCACATAGATATGGTGGAAACTCCTTTTGTAAAGGTAGGCCAGCACCATTAGCAGTCCATTTTGAGTGTTTGGTAATGGTAGAGGGTAGAAAGATCTCTGGAAAGGTGGACAGAGAGCTGAGTGTGTTAAAGATATCCGCATGGTAGTATCTATTACTGTCTGTCTTAGGAATCCTGTATTCTGAAAGTTCAAATAAAAAGCCACAGACATCAGCCCATGGTTCATTCCCAACTTATTTGATTGCATTTTTTTTACCAATCATTTCTTTTTTCCTTGCTAATTTGGCTAGACCTGAGCTGCCCTCCCCCCATCTGACTCCTGTGTCTTGCTGCCATACCACTACCCACTAGGTGCTGGCCCTATGATGACCTGCCATACACAGACTTTGAAATACTCTTCCCCCTCTCAGTCTCACTCACCCCAGACACACCTACCAAGACACAGAGAAGTAAAACAAGAATTCTGGCCTAAGTGTCTAGAAACATTGTTCTGTAAAATTTGGATTCAGTCAAAAAGATGCACTTAAGGGTTTAGAAGGCCACGGGTTCCCCATATCTGAATTAGGGTCTTTGTTTTGGGTTCTGCCTCCACTTGTTGTATGACCTTGGGCAAGTCTCTGAGCCTCTCTGGCTCTCATTTTCCACATTTGTAACAAGGTAATAAAATGAAGTGATGTGCTTCTTGATCCCATGATCCAGTTGGATGTAAGCTTCTTGAAGGCACTTTCATTTTTGTCTTTAAACTTCCAATGGGTGACACAGGATGGTAATGGTTATTGAATCGAATTGTTTTGAATTGATTTGAGGAGGTGGGGACTCCTGAAGTTAAGGTACCCCTTTCATTTCCTCTGTTACTCCTTCTGATATGGAAGCTATGGCTCATCATCTGTCATCAAATAGTGCCTCCTGTGTGCCAGGCACTTCAGATACAAAAGCAGGAAGGAAACAGCACCCCCCCCCCCATCAGGGAGCTTACAGTTGTGCGGTGAGGGAGGGAAACAACAAGCATCCAGTGAAGTGGGTGCAAAATATATACAAGATCATGTCATTGGGGAGAATACAAGCAGTGGTGGGGATGAGGCAAGGGCTTCTGCAGAAGATGTGCTGAGCTGAGTTGTGCCGGAAGCAGGGAGTCTGAGAGCAATGCATTTCAGGCAAAGCTGCGAGCCAGATCAAAGACCTGGATGCGGGAAATTGAATATTGTATGTGAGAAATAATAAAAAGCCAATCTGGCTGGCTATAAGGCATAGTAAACAGAGAAGTGTCATGAGCCACTGTGATGGAAAATCACTCTGGTGGCCATGTAGAGGATAGATTGGAAGGGGGAGACCTAAGGTCAATTTAGAGGCTAGAGCAAAAATCCATATGATGAAGTTCTAAAATAGAGTGGGAGCCATAAGGGGAATGGATGTGACAGACGTTGTGGAGGTAGAAAAATCCCAGTGCGTATGTGGGGGAAATAATAATAATAGCTCATATTTCTATAGGGCTTTAAGGTTTGCAAAGCACTTTACATATGTTATCTCACTTGACCCTCTGTGAAGCAAATGATAATGTTGTCCCCATTTTTCAGATGCAGAAACCAAGGCTGAGAGAGATTAAGTGACTTGTCCAGAGGGTCATACAAGCTATTTAAGTGTATGAGGCAGGACTAGAATGCAAGTCTGCTCTATATCATCTAGGTGCCTAAAGGGGTGATGGGGAGAGTGAGGTATGTATGATCACACCCATATGGTAAACCTGCGTGCCTAGAAAGATGGTGCCAGATCTCCAGATTCCAAGCAGAGGAGTTGGGTCATGCTGACCTGACCCAGGGCAACCATTTTCCTTTCCCCTTCTCATCCCATTTCCTCTAGAAGCAGCCAAAGGAGTTAGGGATATGCTTATGTTATTCACCTCAGGTTCTCTGTGCTTGGGAAGGACTGAGGCTCTCTCAGTGGACTGGAGCTTTCATCCTGAAATGAGTGATGGTGGTGGAAAGAAGCCGACTGACTCGGTTGTGATATATGTCAATAATCTTGTCAAGTTCCCTTCACACTGCTTTCCTGCAAGGCCTATCCCCAGAGGTGCTGAAGTCTCTTGGATCCTGAACTTGGAATCAAGACTACATTGGTTCTCATCCTTCCCAAGTGACCTTGGGCAGGATGCTTAACCCTGGTGAGCTAGTGTCCTCATTTCTGAAATGAATCAAAAAAAGGAGTCTGAAAAATGTCATAGGGCTGATATGAGGAATCCAATGAGGTCAGGTAGATAAAAATCAAATGGAGCAAACCTGAATGTGCTATGTGTAGGTGAACTAGCATTATCATTTTAGTTTAAAATGGTCACTCACTCACTTTTGCTGGCAGCTGTGGAATGATAGGAGATTTGTACTCCCCAAGGTTGTTTCCTTTGGCTCAGGGCTAATTCAATGCACTACAAATTATCATCCCAGTCATTAGACCAGCCTGTTTTCAGGAATTAAAGGTTACGTGTGCACAGTATAGCATCATTACAAAGCACTTTACTATTCTGCTCTGTTTAAGCCTCCCAGCGACCCCAGGGAGTGTAAGAGTTATTATTGACACATACCAGACAAACTTTGGCTCCCAGGGGCTAAATACCTTGTCCAAGGTCTCACAAGAGAGAAGCAGCCAAAGACAGACAAGAATCCACATTGGTGGACTCCTAGTGTGGGGGCCCTTTCTCAGTGGCATGTTATCTAACCCCAGATATCCCCAAATGGTCTCAGATACCTGCCTGCCTGAGAGGATGATTCGAGTATCAGTAGCAAAGCTGCTATGATGAGAGACCAGGAGAAACGCCAGGAAACTGAAGAGCTGCTTTGTCTTCAACAAGGACCTACATTTGAACTTGAAAAGAGCTGAAAGCCACATGAGAAGTTTTCAATGGGCAGGGAGGCTTGAACAATGTGTTTGGCCTGCCTTTCTGTGGTATTGTGCAGGCCCATAGGACCCCATGAAAAGGAAAGGAGAAAGAAAAGGAAGCCTACACATCCCACAAGAATCTCTTGTCTTAACTAAGAAAGGGAAAAGCACATTATAACAAATGCAGGCGAAGGGGGCTGGCGGGGCGGGGCTTGGAAGAGCACAGTGGTTTGGACAGAGCCAGGAAATGTTCCTTCTCAGGGCTTGATATCAAAGGACTCTTTCCTTTTTTTTTGGACTTGGCCCTCCTGTGAGGATTTTGCCAGTGCCCTGCTTCTATTGCAGGACATAGTGGGGTATGAAAAAGGCAGGGAAAGGTGCTGGATATTTTTTGTCCTGTGAAATCCTCCAGCGAAAATGGTTGTGTGGTCCTGGAAGAGATGGGCAAATAGGTAGAATAATCATGAGCTTGAAACAGTACCATGCTTGCTCTAGAATATGTTATCTTCAACAGGCAAAACTGATGTGTAGGTTTCTCTGTAGTACATTTGAAATTCTTGCTTTTAGACATTTCCCATTGTTTCAGTAACCTCCTCATTAAAAAATCTTCCAAATTTTTATTAATGCTGACTATGGCATCTATGGCATATTTACACATACATGTATCATTAGGTTCCCTCTCTCTCTCTCTCTCTCTCTCTCTTTCTCTCTCTCTCTCTCACTTTCTCACTATGCTGATGTCAAATAATAAATAGTGAAAGTTAAAACAAGTGGTAATGCTCACCATACCTTCATTTATAGACACCATACAGTCATTAAAATATGTTAGTAAGCAAAAAAGGGTGACCATCTATTGAGAGATGCTTTCTTGTTTTTGATGTTGGAAGTAAAATCATTCAGATGTTAGAAGACAAATTGTCTTCTTGTAGCACCCACTGAGTAGGTTTGGTCGAATTAATCCAAAAAGAAGTTGATCAGAATCTATAGATACCTCACATCAATTTTGTTGTGATTTATCTAACTTGCTACATGACTCTAAAGGGAGTATCAACTTGAGACTCCCATTAAGAAGTTCCCTTCCTACCTCTAGCTGTGAGGAGGAATAAATAGAAAAGTTTCTTTAGGGAGAAGAACATAATGACTTTTACCCTGGCCTCTTTAAGAGCACTGCATCCTTATGGTATGTGTTGCCCTTGATACAAGTGGTTACCCTGATCCTTCCTTCCTTTGTGGATTTCCAGGGTTGAGGGATAACTGAGAGAATACCTGGGGTTGTCTCTTTCTTTTTTCAGCCCTCAGAATATCATCAAGAAGCTGTGGGGTTATTTCACCAGTAATTGCTTCCTCATTACCCCACCCCTGGATTTTGCTGTTTCTTCTAAAGATTATGTCCTTTGGCTATTGTAACATCCCCTCACCTTTTCTTAACTACAGTGAGAGAGCAAACATATGATGAATGAGGAGCCTCCTTATCCAGGAGCCTCTAGTAAGTTCTGAGCCATCAGAACATGTTTCGATCTCTATTTGCCTGACTTGACTAATTTTTCATCATTCTCGTGCCACTATTACCAAGTCAGTCCACATACATTTTGGAGGAGTGACTAAATCATAGATAGGACTTGTGATCCCAGGCTAGAGGGGGATCATGGGATCATAAATTTAGAGCTGGGAAGGACCTTTAAAGATTATCATGTCCAGTGTTACAGATGAAAGAAATTGAGGTTAAATCCCCAAGGACACACAGATACAAAAAATTTAGTAGAATACTGTTATGGGAATCTGAAGATCTTCCCTGCCCCTAGGCCCTTTGATAGGCTTAAGTGCCTCTGAGAACCTTCCCTGATTTGAAAATATACTCTGCCCCCTAATAGGCTGAATGTGGTCACATGGAACCCACTGGGAGGGGGGGAGATGCTTGTTCTCCAGGAATGCCCACACCTTATTACTTTGTGATTGGGCAGTGGGTCAAGAGGGCTGTGACATTCTCTGACCCAGGAGAAGGCTATACATACTCTGATTTGAGGTTTTGCTTTGGGCCTCACTTTAGAAAGAGTTGTATGATTTGGACAGATGAGACTCTGGGCAGCCATTGAGCCCCCTGGCTTTGAAAACCCAGATGTTGGTGTTTCCCTCTCTGGTAACTAACTAGGTATGGATGTAATGGTCAGACGGCTAGAAGCCCATCTGCTGATATGTTTCTTTGTCTGCTTGTAACTTCTGTTTGTATTCTCTGAAGTTCAGGGTGCTGACTTTTCCCCCTTTAACTAGGTAAATTATATATGTTTTATTGATTAAAGTAAGACTGTTACCCCATTTTGAGTTGCTTTCCTTTAGAAAAGCAGATCTAAGAACCTGTGCTGGCAGCCACCCTGGGTATGCTAGGGTGCTTGCTGATACAAATACCCATCCAGAGCTGGATAGCATCCTACCAGACGTAATGCAAATATGTGAAAGAATATCCTCTGCACTGTCTGAAAAATTCACTCAAGGTCCATATCTTCTAGCTGTCTAGGGCATGGCTTGGGCTCATCCTCCTTTGGTGCTCAGCTTCTACTTTGAGAAATTGTTTTGAAGATTAATTCCTGCTTAGCGACCAGGACATAGACACAAGAGCTCTAGACTTCTTAAACTCAGAGTTGCTATCAATAAAGCCCATCTCAGGATCCCTGTTGATTTACCTGTGTTTAGAGAAAGAAACATAGATTAGAAGAGTCAGCAAGAAAGTTGAGGTTTAGTCTCATGCATACTGTCTGGCACATAATAGGTACTTAATGAATGTTAATTGATATATTGATAGGTAAGTATATTTATTCTGGCTCTCAGACATCTTGTAAATATTGCTCTTGGTTTAGACCTACTCTACTTGTGATGACACTCCTGATCCTATCTTCTCCCAAAGATCTCATGTCTTCTTACAGTACCCAGTCAGTGACTCTTGTACAATTAAACTAAAAGGAAATTGCCCAGAATTTATAGATTCCTCGAGTCAATCCTATTGTGATTCATTTAACTTACCATATGACTATAAAGGGAGTATCAAATCTCCTTCCCACATCTGTTTGTGGGGAGGGGTGCAATAATACTGCCCAGTGGTATTGCAGATACATTTGCAGAGTCTATATTTAAAGAGTGAGCATGGCAACATTCCCAGCACTCTCCAGTCATTTGTACCTACCACCCAGAAAGTATGGGTAGGAGTGCATTGATATTTACCTAGACCATCCTAGTGTATGTCCATAATGTATCCTGTTTGCTCTCACCTGTGATAACATTGGCAAATTTTAAAATGATAATCTCTTTAGTGGGCCATTTCCCAAGCCACATGTTGTTAGCAACTGAGGTAATAGGGAAATACAGAAACACCCTGAAAAAGTTATGTCTACCAATGCTCCTCTATCTCCATTCAGGCACTGTCTTGGGTGTGTTTTCCCTTCATGCTGTTCCTTATATAACTTCTTATCTTTGTGAACAATTTCTCATAGATATAATCAACTTTGTCTACTATAATAACAGAATTACTCTAAAGTTTATTAAGCACTTTAAAAAGAATTGTCTCATTTTACCCTCAGGATGACCTTTTATAGAAGCTACTTCAATTAATCTAATCATTCCCAATTCACAAATGAAGAAACTGAGGTTCAGAAACATTCAAAGACTCTTCCAGGGCCATCTAGCTGAATGTCAGGATAATTAAACCACTGAAAAATATTTTTGAATACTTAGTGGTTTATTAACTACTTCTCAGTATCAAAACATATGTATGTTCCTTATGTATCACATGCTTTTCGTCTCAACAAACATGCTTAAATCTCTGATCACTTCCGTGGGGTTTTGCATTTCCTCAGTCCAAAGTCATGAAGCAGCCTTGGGTGTGGGTGGACTTCTAATTAAGCTTAGTTTCCTTTTTGAAAAGCATCCTCTCTTAGAAGGCTTCTTCTGGGTCTGGAGCAGCATTTTATCCTTTCTGGCTGCCTTACAATTTTCTTTGTAGAGGATTGAGTGTACTATGGCTCTCCTCCAGGCTCTCTTCTAACCTCTCTTCTAACATGCCTAATAGGGTGATTTCAGACTTGGGGAAATGTGCGTAATGGACAATTGGCAGTTAACTCCCCAAATCACATTTTCAAGCTTGGGGGAACTAGTATAGTTTTAAGACCAGAATTGAAATGTCTGGCAATTATGAATTGTAGATTTAAGCTGGGTTTTATTTTGTTTCTTCACAGTCTCTGTATTTATTGGTGGGCTGTGAGAAAATTTAGTCTTTATTTGTCTCTGGTCATTTTTGTGTAACATGAAAATTGAGTCATTAGGTGTCAGGCCTTCTCTTTCTACACTCTAGTTTTCTCCAGATCCTCTTAAGAGCATATCTGTATATTAACAATAAAAATGTTAAAGCCCCAGAGAGTCACTAATAAGAAAAGAATCACTCTCAGGAGGATGAACTCTAGAGTAACAGAATGTTAATGCTACAAGTAATCTTAGGCAACATTGAGTTTCAACACCCTCATTTTAAAGGCAAGGAAACTAGGAAGAACTAAGGCCTAGTGGAGGGAAGTGACTTGTCAAAATTCACACAGCTCATTAACTGTGGGGCCTCTGACTTGCACATTCCCTTTAAAAATGTATAGGGTTGCTTGGTTTTGTTTGGTCTTGACCTCTGATTTTTTGAGTTAAAAAAAAACTCATCGATAACTTAGGGGCTTGTAGTCTTAGGGGCTTGTGGGGGGGCGCTCTTTGACAATCCTATGGTTGCAAAGGTAGTATGTGTCAGAGGTGGGACATGAAACTATGTCTTCCTTACTTCAAGGCCAATTGTTCTGCCCCAGTGCCCTGCTGTTTCTAAAATTTCTATCTGATTTCCTTTCGATAAGGGGAACACAAATGTTTTAAATGATAGGGAAATAAGAAGACCTAAGAAAGGAGAGCAATAGATTCAAAATTAATTTGGTTTTATAAACCATCATTAATATTTTTATATCATCTAGATTTTCTTCCTTTTCCTCTTCCCAAAGACCAATTACGATGTATTAAAAAGAAGAAACTTTAATAAAATTAATAGATCAAACAGGTCTGACCTT
This sequence comes from Pseudocheirus occidentalis, assembly GCA_028646575.1. Taxonomy (NCBI): domain Eukaryota; kingdom Metazoa; phylum Chordata; class Mammalia; order Diprotodontia; family Pseudocheiridae; genus Pseudocheirus; species Pseudocheirus occidentalis. Next base: position 11,012,897 of record CM053602.1, on the reverse strand, counting down.
ATATACAGTATTCAACATCCTCCATACCCTGCTTCTGCAAAGAAGGGGTGGAGGTACAAATATCTTCTTTGAGACCAGCATTTAGTTTCAGTTGTTTTGTTGCTGTTATACTTTACATTTATGTTGCTATAGACGTTATATATCTTGTTTTGGGTTTTTTTTTGCTTCTGTTTACATCAGTTCACATAACTCTTCCATGCTTCCCTATATACATCATATTTATTGTTTCTTACACTACAATCATGTCAGTCCTTGTATCCCTCCCTAATTGACTGTTCCTTCACCACAATGACTTAAAATCCTTTTCATTCCGTCTCAAACCTCCCATAGCTTCTTTCCAGCCACTCTGTCAGGTGAGAACGTGGCCTCATATGTTACTGAAAAAAAACTGAGGCCATTTAACAAGAGTTCCTGTTCTATCCTCCTTGTTTCCAATCATTCAGATGCCTTCTGACACTATCTCCTCCTTTACTACTATCTCACATGAAGAGGTGCCCTTCTCCTTGTCAAAGCAAACCCCTCTACATGTGCAAAGTGATCCTATTCCTTCCCACCTTCCCTCATAGACTGCCCCCTCTGTCATCTACACTCTCCCTTGCTTATCTTCCATTTCTCCCTATCTACATTTCTTCCATTTCTTCTCTGACTACAAACACATACATATCTCCCCCATCTTTAAAATATATTACTTGAGGGGCGGCTAGGTGGCACAGTGAATAGAGCACCGGCCCTGGAGTCAGGAGTACCTGAGTTCAAATCTGGCCTCAGACACTTAACACAAAAAACTAGCCGTGTGACCTTGGGCAAGTCACTTAAACCCAACAGCCCTCCAAAAAGCAAAAAACAAAACAAACAAAAAAAAAAACAAAAAAAATATATTACTTGATCAATCCATTTCTGCTAGCTAACATCCTATACCTCCAGCATTTTGTAGCTAAACTCCTTGAGAAGGCCATCTATGATAGATTCAGCCACTCTCTTTGCTCTCATTCTCTTAACTTACTATAGTTTGGCTTCTGACTTCATCCTTCAACAAAAACTCTTCTCTCCAGACTTACCCACATTCTCTGAATTTCCAAATCTAGTGACCTTGTCTCTAGCCTCACAGCCTTATCTCTAGCCTTTGTAGCCTTTGGCCTTGTCTCTAGACTCATACTTCTTGATCCTTCTACAGCCTTTGACCCTATAAATCACCCTCTTCTCCTCATTAGCTTCTTCCCTCTAGATTTTTTGTGACACTGCTCTCTCCTGGTTTTACTTCTGCTTGAAGGACCACTCCTTCGATGTCATCTTTGCTGGATTTTCATCCAAGTTGGGCCCATTAATGTCCTAAAGATGAATTTCCTCCAGGGCTCTTCCCCGGGACCTCTTTGCTTCTCCTTTTATACTATTTTGCTTTGAGACCTCATTAGAAACCATGGATTCAATTATCATCTGTATGCTGATGATTCTGAAATCTACTTATGTAGAACTCCAATCTCACATGTTCACATGCTTTTTAGACATCTAGAACTGAATCTCTTATAGATATCTTAAATTCATCATGTACCACAGTAAAGTCATTACTTTTCCCCTGCCCCAACTATTCCCCTATTACTAACCTGGCCACTCTCTTCCTAACTTTCTTGTTACTTGTGGAGGGTACCCAGGATCACAACCTAAGTGTAATTCTCACCTCCATACTTCCACAACCGCCCCATACATCCAACCTCCTGCCAAGTCCTATCTACTCTACCTCTGTAATATCTCTCAGATATTCCCCCTCCTCTCCTCTGGCACTGCCTAGACTAGTGCACTAACTTGCTGCTAGGTCTGCCTGCCTCAAGTCTGTCCCTGATCTAGGCCACCCTCCACCCAGCTGTCAAGTTTATCTTCCTAAAGTACATGTGTGAGCATGTTCCCCCTCTGACCATATTCAGTAAACTCCAAAGGTTCTCTGTAACCTCCAGGATAAAATAGAAAATGCAGGTTTTGGCCTTCAAAGGACATCATAATATGGCTCTCCCTTACCTTCCCAGTCTTCTTACGCCTTACTTCCCCACCCCACCTCCATATACTCTGATCCTGTGATGTGTCTTACACAAGGCTATCCATCTCTAAACTCCAGGCATTTTCCATAGCTGTTCCCTCTGCCTGGAATTCTCCCTCCTCGTGTCTTCCCCCTGGCTTCCCGAGCTTCCTACAAGCCCCAGCTCAAATCCTATCTTCTATGAAATGCTTTCCCCATTCCCCTTTAATGTGTGTGCCTTCTCTCTGTTGATTCTTTCCTGTTTAATAACAACGGCTAGCATTTACACAGTGTTTATTATGTGCTAGGCACTGTGCTAAGTGCTTTACAATTCTTATATTGTTCCATCCAAACAATAACCCTGGGAAGTAGATGTTATTATTATCCCCATTTTATAGATGAAGAAACTAAGCCAAAGAGGGAGTAACTTGCTCAGTGTCTCATAGTATCCAAGGCTGGATTTGAAGTCAGGTCTTCTTGAGGCCGGGCCCCAGCACACTGTGCATTGTGGCACCACCTAGATATCCCATTTATCCCAATTTAGCTGCCCAGTTTATCATGTTTATATCTTGTTTTCATGTTGTCATCCCTTATTAGACTGAGATTCTTCTGATGAGAGGCTGCCTTTTGCCTTTCTTTGTATACACGGCATTTAGACCAGGGAAGTACATAGGAAGTACTTAACCCTTTGCACTCCGAACCATTCTGGACATTGGCTACCAGCTACTCGATGCTACCTTGCAGC
>CM053602.1:10975205-11009644 GCA_028646575.1 Pseudocheirus occidentalis | reverse complement strand
AATCTAGAATTTAAAGCTATACAATCAAATGCAACTGGGAAATAAGACATACAGGGACAGGGGTAGGGAGACCCTACCTGCCCTACTAAAAAGTTAGAGGGGCATTGGAGGAGGACATAAAAGAGAACAGATTGTGGGAGGGGCTTTATGGTAGGATCACTGTCTTGGTCTTGGGGGTAGGGGAAAGAAGGGGAGAAAATTTGTAACTCAAAACTGGAAATGAATGATGTAATCAAGATAATAAATTAAAATTTAAAAAAAAAGAAAGAAAGAAAAAGATCCCCAAAAGAAAACTCCTAGTAATATTATAGCCAGGTTCCAAAGTCCCCAGATCAAGGAGAAAATATTACAAGCTTCCAAGAAGAAACAATTTGAATACTGTGGAAACACAATTAGGATAACCCAGGATCTAGCAAGTTCTACAGTAAGGGATCAAAGGGCCTGGAACATGATATTCTGGAGATCAAGGGAGCTAGGATTAAAACCAAGAACCACCTACCCAGCAAAACTTAGTATAATGTTCCAGGGGAAATTATGGTCATTCAGTGAGGCGGAGGACTTTCAAAGATTCTTGCTGCAAAAAAAAAACAGAAGTGAAAAGGAAACTTGACATTCAAATACAAGATGTATGAGAAGGAAAACATGGGAAAGAAATCATTAGGAACTTATCAAAGTTGAACTATTTACATGCCAACATGGAAAAATGATAAATGTTACTTCTGAAAGTTTTCTCATTATGAGGATAGGTGAAGTGAATACAAATGTATGTGTATATATATATACATATATGTATATGTATGTATACATGCACATATGTCTATATAGGAGTGTTTATATATGCGTACAAACACATATCTGAGTATGTGTATATATGAGTACATAGAGGGCACAGGATCAATTGAATAGGAAGGAACAATTCTGTAAAAGGTGAAATTCTGAGGTGGGAGAGGTTTAGAATGAGACAGGGAGAGGCAGAATGGGGTTAATCTCATATAGAAGAGGCAAGACCTAATTGTTACAATGGAGGCGCAGAACAGGAAGGCAAAAGAGAATGGGTCAACCTTACTCCCATTGAATTTGGCTTAGGGAAGGAATGACATATACTCTAAACTGGGTATCTTGCCACTCAGGAGAGTAGGGGGGATGGGGATGAGGGGTGGGATGATGGAGGCGAGGGGAGTGTGGGGGGTAGGGTTGCTAGAAGTACACACTTTTGTAAAGGGACAGGGACAGGGTAGAGAATAGAACGGGGGTGCATAGGAACAAGGGACATGTAATCACTCTCTCACAATATGTCCACTGTGAAAATGTTCTGAGTAATTACACATGTACAGCCTTTATTTATTTGCTTGTCCTTCCAGTGGCGGTGGGTGACAAGGGAAGAAGGGAAAGAATCTAGAATTTAAAATTCTGTAATCAAATGTTAAATATATGTAATCAACTACATCCAACTGGGAATTAAGATGCACAGGCACTGTGGTACGGAGATCCATCCTGCCCTACTGGAAAGTCAGAGGAGCAAGAGGGAGGACCTAGTAGAGAGCAGATTTGGGAATGGGATGTATAGTGGGATGGCTGTTTTGACGTGTTGGGTGGGGGAAAAATGGGGAGAAAATTTGTAACTCAAAATCTTGTGGAAATGAATGATGGAAACAAGAAAATAAATTAATTAATTAAATTCAAAAAATAAATAAGAATAAAAATTTTTTAAAAAGATAATCACTGAGGTCCAGAGAATTAGAGTAAGTATGGTATCCCGACATTTTTAATTTCTTTCTATGTAATTGAAATGTGGCAAACCAATATTGGCATGTATGTCAGTTACTTTGGTTAAAGAAAAACCTACTTTTGTATGCAACAAATTGGGCAGTTAGGGTTTGTGGTAGAAAATTAGTTTGCAGTGGAGTCACTACTAGGATGTTATGACCATCTGATAAAATGACATCTTGTTAGTGTGAAGAAACAACTGGCATAGAGGGAGAACAAGTATTTGAATAATCATTGAGGGAAATCACAACACAAATTTGAAGTAATATTAATAGAAAGGTCCTTGGTATAGTCAGAAATGTTCAGTGAACATTGGACAACTTATTTCTAGCTTTAGTTATGGGTGACAGAATGATAGGAAATTGGATACTTATGGATACTTTTCAAAACCTGTGAGAATAAAAAGAAGGGAAATGACAATGGTTTGATTCTCAGCTTTTCCCTGAGAAGATCCCTGATTTCTGTTTTGGCAAGGATTAAGGATGTGATAGCTCTTAAAGCATGGCTAATAGAAGCAAAAGTATGCATCTTTTACAATACATTTTTTGTAATTCCTTGTTGGTAATATATCACAGCCTACTTGTTCCCACTGTGCACTTCTCCATATATTTTTCCATATACCCTCCAGCATTTCTCATTTTCATTTTTTGTCATGATTGCCAAACTCATTGGTGTGAGATGGTACCTCACAGTTGTTTCAATTTGTATTTATCTAATCAATAGTGTTTTAGAGCATTTTATATGACTATTGATAGCTTTGATTTCTTCAGACAACTGCCTGTTCATATCCATTGACCATCAATTGGGGGAATGGCTCTTTTTTAAAATTTGAATTAGTTCTCTATATATTTGAGAAATCAGGTCTTTATCTGAGAAACTTGCTGTAAACCCCCTCACCACGCCCCCTCTCACACACACAATTTCTTGCTTTCCTTCTAATTTTGGCTCCATTGGTTTTCTTTATCTAAAACTTTTTAAACTTAATGTAATTGAAATTACCCATTTTACTAACCATGATCCTCTCTATCACTTGTTTGGTCATAAACTCTTCCCTTATCCATAGATTTGACAGATAAACCATTCTGTGTTCTCCTAATTTGTTTATGGTATTACCCTTTATGTTTAAATCATGTGCCCATTTTGATCTTATGTTGGGATACAGTGGAAGATGTTGGTCGATACGGAGTTTCTGCCATACTGTTTTGTACTTTTCCCAGCAATTTTTTGTCAGATAGTGAGTTCTTGTCCCCAAAACTGGGGTCTTTGGGTTTATCAAACACTAGATTACTATGGTCATTTACTTCTGAGACTTGTGTATCTAATCTATTCCACTGATCCACCACTCTATTTCTTAGCCAGTACCAGATAATTTTGATGATTGTCACTTTGTAATACAGTTTGAGGGCAGCTAGGTGGTGCAGTGAATAGAGCACTGGCCCTGGAGTCAGGAAGACCTGAGTTCAAATCCAGCCTCAGACACTTGACACTAGTTGTGTGACTCTGGACAAATCACTTAACTTTTATTAACTTTTATTGCCTCACCAGTAATAATAATTATGATGGTGATGATGATGATGATAATATAATTTGAGATTCTAGGCTACCTTCCTTCACATTTATTTTCATTAATTCTTTTGATATTCTTGACCTTTTGTTCTTCCAGATGAATTTTATTATTTTTTTCTAGCTCTGTAAAATCATTTTTTATAATTTGGTTTGGCACTAAATAAGTAAATTAATTCAGGTAGAATTATCATTTTTATTGTATTGCCTCATCCAACCGCTTAGCTATTGATCTTTTTCCAGTTGTTTGGTTCTGAAAGTATTTATATGAAAAGTGTTTTGTAATTGTGTCCATATAGTTCCTGGGTTTGTCTTGGCAGACAGACTCCCAAGTATTTTATATCATCTACAGTTATTTTAAATGGAATTTCTCTTTCAGTGTCTTGCTTCTGGCCTTTGTTGGTAACATCTAGAAATGCTATTGATTTAAGTAGGTTTATTTCATATCCTGCAACTTTGCCAAAGTTACTAATTATTTCAAGTAGGTTTTTTTTGTTGATTCTCTAGAATTATCTAAGTATAGGATCATATCATCTGCAAAGAGTGATAGTTTTGTTTCCTCATTGTCTGTTCTAATTCCTTTGATTTCTTTTTCTTCTATTATTGCTTTAACTAGCACTTCTAGTGCAGTACTGAATAATAATAGTCCTAATGGGCATTCTTGCTTCACCTCTGGCCTTATTGGGAAGGCTTTTCCATTACAAATGATGTTTGCTCTTGGTTTTATATAGATCTTATAATTTTTAAGAGCCTCCATTTATTCCTAATATTTTAATAGAAATGAATGTTGTATTTTGCCAAAACTTTTTTTCTGCATTTTTATATACTCTTATGATTTTTGTCACTTTTTGTTATGTGTATGTTTAGTTTTGCTTATAATTTTCCTAATATTGAATGAGCCCTGCATTTTTGGTATAATTACACACCTGGTCATAGTATGTGATTTCTGTGATATATTGTAGTAATCTCTTTGCTGGTTTTTTATTTAACATTTTTGTCTCTAAATTCACTAAGGAAATTGGTTTGCAGTTTTCTTTCAGTTTTTGCTTCCCGTGGTTTAGGTATGAAGCCACATTTGTGTCCTTTTGGGAATTTGGTAAGATACCTTCTTTTCCTGTTTTTCAAAATAGTCTATATAGTTCTGGAATTAATTGTTCTTTGAAAGTTTGGTAGAATTCATTGGTAAATCCATGTGATTTGGAGATTTTTTTTCTTAGGGAACTCATGGCTTCTCCAATTTCCTTTTCTAAGATAGGGTTATTTAAACATTCTGTTCATCTTCTGTAAATCTAATCACTTTATATCTTTGTAAATATTCATCCATTTCACTTAAATTGCCAGTTTTATTGGCACATAACTGGGCAAAATAGCTCTTAATTTTTACTTTGTTTTCATCTTCATTTGTGATCCACTTACTCTGTTTTTCATGCTGGTTCATTTGAGTATTTGAAAAATTAGAACTGTCTGTACACTATGAATATTCCTCTAATTATTTATGTCTTGAGAATCTTATGTTAATCTTTATTCACTATGTATTCTTCATTAGGCAAATTCTCAAACATTTAATGATTTTTACTATTATAAATTATTTATTTCTTATTATTGTTCTTTGTCACTATATAAATATAGATATTTGGGGGCATTAATCTTTTATTTTGTAACTTAATTTTGTTGAACTCATTTATTGTTTTCATTCATTGTTTTTAATTGAAATGCTTAGATTTTTTAGATACACAATGTCATCTGTAAATAGCAATATTTTTATCTCTTTTCAGTTTAATTTCATCAGGTATCTTTTCCCTTATTGCAGTTGGTATAATTTCCAATACTGTATCCAAAAGTGCTGACAGTAGGCATCTTTGCTTTGTACTTTTTAAAAATATGTCAGTGTTTCAGATGTTTTTCAATTGCATATTGTGTTGACTTTTGGCATAGCATAAGTAGCTTTTATTTTGCCGAGGAAAAGTATCACTCTATAACTATTCTTTTTAATGTTTTGAGCTATAAAAGACCTCACAGGTCATCTATTCTAACCTCCTCACTGTACAGATAACATTTTTATCATAAATGAGAGTTGGATTCTATCAAAGCTTTTTGTACACCTTTATTGTACATGATTTTTGAAAAATATTTATATGGTATATTTTCTGTTATTGATCAGTTTTATGATGTCAAACTAGTCTTATATATCTGATATCAAGAAGAGTTACTCACCTTGAATATTTTTTCTCAATATATTGCTTTAGTCTTTTGTTTAGTGTTTTATTTATTATTTTTGCATTTATACTAATTTTAGGGGATTAATCAACAATTTTTCTTTTTCTGATTTAATCTAAGATTTTCTTAAGAATTACATCATATTTTTCCCATATGAAGTATTCAGTACGTTACTGAATAATACTTCCATCTTTCTGTGTGTTTATGAATAGTCTTTGTAAATAGGGGATATTTTTGTATGGGAAGTTTTTTTTAATTCCACTTTGAATCCATCTGGCATCTAAAAGCACTGAATAATTTCTCTAAGGTAGCTTAGACCATTCTTTTCTTCCTGTTATGTTCTAGACCCAGCTCCTTGTCATGCACACCATTTATCCAAGATATATGTACTTATGGACAAGCTTAATGGTTTAGCTACCTACCTGCATATCAAAATAACCACAATTGATTTGGGCTCGTAGAAATAACATGCTCACTTTTCCTGATTACTTAAAGTCAAAGATATTTAAATGAATGAATGAGTTTGCTTATCTAACTGCAGTGCATAAAACTTAAATAATCATTGAGATAATATATGTAAATGTATCTGCAGATCTGAATACCAACTATTATTACAATATCTAACATTATGATAATGTTCCTATGTTAAGCCTATTTTGTGTATTTTTGCAAAGCAAGGAATTCAGTCTATTTTCTAAGTGTTGCCATGAGTCAAATCTGTTTATACATCTGTTCCAGTACATGGTGTAGTGCAGCCTGGATCACATGGTAAAGACCATATGCCTTTTAAAGGAAAAAGCACTTTTCTTCTTTCTTTCATTTCCTCTAAAGGAGAGTCCCATGAAACTCATTCTGGCAAACTTGAGAAAAAAAGGGCCTTCCCTAGGGCAGAGAATGCCCATTTTGAATTTTCTTATCCAGAAGGACCTTCAGTTATTTGAAGGGAGAGTCAAAAGATCTCTGTAGTTTCTCAAAGCAGAATTATTTTGAATTGAGTTTACATTAAAAACTAGATTCTACATCTTTTAAAACCACATTCAATAATGTTTAACTTAACTTAAAAATATTCTGTCAGAAAAATACTGGCCCTTTTAGAAATCTGGTCCTGGGGGAATTTGTGTCTGAAGTAGTAGACAAAAAAGCAGTTGTGATCCAGCTGTTGCTAAGGGCAACCTTGGCTATTGGATGGAGTATTATAGATGTGAGCCCAATGGGAAGGAAGATTTTGAAGGTTCTCAAAAAGAAGGAAAAAGGAAAGAAAACAGGTAAGAAGAGATGTAAAAATATGTAATCTAGAAACCTTTTGAGCTTGGAAGAAGCCTTGTAATGTTTCCACATTCTTATTTTTTGCTACTACTTGACTCTCAGGTTTTGCTTTTATGAACAAGAAGGAGCCTAGTAAAAAAAAGGCTAGCCTGCTATGCCAAAATTGGCATTTTAGAGAGAAGTAAAATACCTGGAAAGGTCTGTCATTGTAGGTGGTAAATATGCAAATAGAAGGGAAATATGGGCCAGCTGTCTGGGGTCAACCATCTTGGGTTATTATGGCCTTATGGAAATGATTGATAAAAATATATTTAATATATTTCCCTAGTTGTATTCCTATGACTGACATGTTCTACTCTACCTAATCTTAGACTAGTGATATTTATCTGAAGATTCAAAACATGATGGAACATCTTTGGGGTACTTTTCTTGGACTACTGGTTGAGACAAGATCAAGTGCTTCAGGTAGCTCTTCTGTTCACAGGGAGAATGCCTGCCTTCTCTTCATTACCTTACATGAAGCCTTGTTTCATTTCTCATGATTTCTTATTGTGGAATTTGCCTCAAGGTGGTTAATCTATGTGTTAACTGGAAGAGTGGAAATGTGGAGGAAGAGATTCCATTGGTCTCTGTTTATGGACTGTGGACGTAGAGACCACTATGAGAATTTTCCTCTGTCGAGGTCTGGCCAGAGGTCCAGCTGTTTACTTGTTTCCTGTGAGTACTTTAGGCTTGCAGAATTTCCTCTCTAATATCTAGTTAGACAAAGAGGGCAGGCAGTAGGTGACAAAAATGAACTGAAAGTGGGCTGGCCTAAACCTGCTTAGCTGCTAATTGGCCTTAGGAAAAAACATTTCGATTCAAAGCAAGTTATGAATTTTTGTCACAGGTAACATTGTAATCACTACATGAGAATAAGATTAGCAATAGACTAAAGGGTAATTGATAGCTAAAAATTAGTTTGAAAAGTTTCAAATTGTTCTTTAGGCTTTCTTTTTAAATATTAAGCACCTCCCACATGTCAGGCACTGTGCTGAACACTTTCCTATATCTCACTTCATCACAACAGCCCTAGGAGGTAGATCTAATTATTATCACCCTTTTTCAGTTTAGGGAAAAGAGCCAGACAGAGGTTAAACGAATTGGCCTGTTATACAGCTAATAAGCAGCAGAGGTTATATCTGAACTCAGAGCTTCTAATCTGTAAGTCTAGCATTCTATCCATTGGGCTACCTAGATGTTTTTAAAATGTTATTCTTTATATATTATGCTTAAGCAATGTTTAATAATAAGTAATAATAAATATTCATAAGTTCATCACTTTCAATAACAAATCACATTTTTCTTTTAAAATAATATCATTTAGAAAATTAATGATGTAAATTGAAAGTGTTATTATAAAGCTTTGGCTTAACTTGTTAGACTACGTACCTGAGTCAGTTTTTCTAGTTAGAGGTTAGGCCTAAAGATTAACAAAATTCTTAAGAGGAAATAGTTTCTTCCCTTCGGGACCTATAAACCTGTAATGTGATAATAGCAATATCCAGACCTTTGAGGGGCATAAAAGGGAATGGTACCAAATTAAATGAATGAAAAGCCTTCTTCATCACTGTTGGAATAGTTCATTTCAATGGGAAAATCATGTACTAATTGAATTAGAAGGTGTATGGCAGCCCTCTACTTTTGTATGAGGTAACCAGTATCCATCTGAAAAACATATAATTTGGAAATAAAGAGGGGTTTGGACTTGTCCTAAATCTATAAACCTATGAAGGTAAAAATGAAATTTATGCATGTTAGAGTCTAGATAATCAGTCCAATCAACACATAATCATTAGCTTTATATTATATGCTTCATATCAGTGGTATTAAATTCAAATAGACTGATCCTTACAGACTTACATTGACTTGGAAAAATGAAAAAATAACATTATCTATGTTATATTATATTTTTTATTTATTCCTTAGTAGTATCTTCCCAATCACATCTAAAGATAGTTTTCAACATTTATTTTTATAAAATTTTGAGTTCCAAATTTTTCTTCCTCCCTCCCTCCCCTCCCCCTTCCCAAGACAGCAAGCAATCTGATATAGTTTGTAGATGTATAATAGTATTAGACATATTTCCACATTAGTCATGTTGTGAAAGAAGAATCAGAATAAAAAGAAAAAACTCAAGAAAGAAAAAAACAAAAAAGGGTGGAAAAGTAAGCTTCAATCTGCATTCAGACTCTCTAGTTCTTTCTCTGACTATGGAAAACATTTTCCAACATGAGTCTTTTGGAATTGTCTCAGATCATTGTATTGCAGAGAAGAGCTAAGTCTGTCATAGCTAATCATCATACAGTGGTGCTGTTTCTATGTGCAATATTCTCCTGTTCTCCTTACTTCACTCAGAATTATTTCAAGTCTTTCTAGGTTTTTTGAAGTCCAGCTGCTCATCATTTCTTATGGCATGATAGTATTCCATTACATTCATATGCCTCAACTTTTTCAGCCATTCCCCAGCTGATGGGCATCCCCTCCATTTCCAATGCTTGGCCACCACAAAAAGAGTTGCTTTAAATAGTTTTGTACATATGGGTCTTTTCCCCTTTTTTATGATCTCTTTGTGATAAAGACCTACTTTTTACTGGATTACTGGATCAAAGGACAGGTAGTTTTATAGTCCTTTGAGCATAGTTCCAAATTGTTCTCCAGAATGGTTAGAACAATTCACAATTCCACCAACCATACATTAGTGTTCCATTTTCCCCACATAGTATCCAGTATTCATCACTTCCCTTTTCTGTCATGTTAGCCAGTTTGATAGGTTTCAGGTGGTACCTCAGAGTTGTTTAATTTTCATTTCTCAGATCAGTACTGATTTAGAACATTTTATATGACTACAAATAGCTTTAATTTCTTCATCTGAAACATGCTTGTTCATATTCTTTCACCATTTATCAATTGCAAAATGATTTGTATTCTTATAAGTCTGACTCAGTTCTCTGTATATTTGAGAAATGAGGCCTTTATCAGAAACACTGGCTACAAAAATTGTTTCCCAGCTTTCTGCTTTCCTTCTTATCTTAGTTGCACTGGCTTTGTTTGTGTAAAACTTTTTAATTTAATGTAATCAAAATTATCTGTTTTGCATTTCATAATGCTTTCTATCTCTTGTTTGGTCATAAATTCTTCCCTTCTTCATAGATCTGACAGGTAAACTATTCCTTGATGTCCTTATTTACTTATGGAATCATCTCTTATGTCTAAGTCATGTACCCGTTTTGACCTTAATCTTGGTATACTGTGTAAGATATTGGTCTATGCCTAGGTTCTGCCATCCTATTTTCCAGTTTTCCTAGAATTTTTGGTCAAAGAGTGAGTTCTTATCCCAGAAGTCTTTGGGTTTATCAAAAGTAGATTGCTCTAGTCATCAAATATTGTGTGTTGTGTACCTCTCCTATTCCACTGATTCACCACTCTATTTCTTAGGCAGTACCAAATAGTTTTGGAGATTGCCACTTTATAATATAGGTTTAGATGTGGTAAAGCTAGGCTACCTTAATTTGTATTTTTCCCACTAATTCCCTTGATTTACTTGATCTTTTGTTCTTCTAGATGAATTTTGTTATTATTTTTCTCTAGCTCTATAAAATAATTTTTGATTGTTTGAGTGATATGGCATTGTGTAGGTAAATTAACTTAGGCAGAATTATTTTATTATATTAACTTGGCCTACCCATGAGCAACTGATTTTGTTTGTTTGTTTGTTTGTCCTTTCGGAGGCGGGAAAGGCAGGGAAATTGGGGTTAAGTGATTTGCCCAAGGTCACACAGCTAGTAAGTGTCAGGTGTCTGAGGCCAGATTTGAACTCAGGTCCTCCTGAATCCAGAGCCAGTGCTCTATTCACTGCACCACCTAGTTGCCCCTCCCAATTCTAATTTTTAAGAAATTATTTTATTCAGTGAGCTTTTTAACCTTCTTTCATATTTGGCTAATTCTACTTTTAAAGGAGTTGTTTTCTTCAGTGGATTTTTTTTCCCATTTGGCCAATTGTATTTTCTTAATGAGTTGTTTTCTTCAGCCTGTATTTGTGCTTCCTTTCCCAAGTTGTTGACTTTTTTCATAATTCTCCTGCATGCCTCTCAGTTCTTTTCCATTCTTTTCTTCTACCTCTTACTTGATTTTGAAGATCCTTTTTGAGCTCTCCCAAGAGGAATTTTGGGGGTTGAGACCAATTCATATTCCCCTTTGGGACTTAGTATCTAAGTGTTTTCACATTGTCCTCTTCTTAGTTTGTGTTTTGATCTTCCCTGTCATGATAGTAGCTTTCAACGATCAGGACTATTTTCTGTTTCCTACTCAATTTTCAGCCTTTTTTTGTGACTTTGAAAGTTGAGCTCTGCTTCTGGGGCACAGTGGGCACTATCCTAAGTTTCCTGTGCTGGGGGCCAGGGGTGAGATTACTCGCTTTCCACACCAGGTTCTCAGGTACTTACAGCTTGCCCACTGTGCTGGTGTTGGCCTGGCCTAGTCACACTTGTTCTGCTAAGGTTCTTGGGATCACCGTTTGCTTTCTGTTCTGGGAATGAAGGCCTCACAACTGGCCTGTTGTTCCACTGACCTGCTGAGCCAGGACCAAGGGACCTCAACTGCTGATCTGTGCTGTATCTAAGAGCCTTCCACAGCTTGCCCAGACACTGTCTACTCTCAGCTATGCTCCCCTTTTACTCAAGTGAGAAAACCTTTCCTGAAGACCTTCTAAGTTATCTGAAGCTGGGAAATCATTCCACTCTGTCTTTTTGTGGGTTCTTTTACTCTAGAATCTGTCTAGAGGCATGCTTTAGCATTGTTTCTGAGGGAAACTGGGGAGAGCTCACGCAACTTCCTAGCTTTTCTCTACCAGATTGGGTCCACCATTTTTGTTTATTTTATTAAATACTTCTGAATTTTTAATCTGGTTTCTACTGCATTCTTCTGATGACCAGTAATTTGACAACCTTTGCTTTATACATCACTACTTTTTAAAGTTACTGTTGCTCTTCAGTTGTTCAATTATGTTTGACTTTTTGTGAACATAGGACCCCAGGCACTTCTGTCCTCCACTATCTCTCAAGGTCTAACCAAGTTCATGTTCATTGTTTCTGGGACACTATATGTCCATCTCATCCTCTAATATCATCTTCTCCTTTTGCCTTCAATCTTTCCCAACACCAGATTTCTTCCATTGAGTCCTTTATTCTCATTATCTGGTCAAAGTATTTAAGCATCAGCATTATTTGACCTTCCAGTGAATACCCTAAATTAATTTCTTTAAGTATGGACTCATTTGGCCTCTTTGCTGTCCAAGGGACTCTCAAGAGTCTTCTCCAGCACCATGATTCAAAAGTGTTGACTCTGTGGAGGTCAGCTTTCCTTACAGTCCAACTCTCACAACCATATGTTGCTACTGGGAAAACCATAGCTTTGACAATATGGACCTTTGTTGGCAAGGTGATGTCTTTGTTTTTATGTGCTGTCCAGATTTGCCATAGCTTTCCTTCCAAGGAGCAAGCATCTTTTCATTTTGTGGCTGCAGTTTCCGTCTGTGGTGATCTTTGAGCCTGAGAGCATAAAATCTAACACGGCTTCCTCTGCTTCTCCCTCTATTTGCCTGGAATTGATAGGGTCAGTTGCCAAGATCTTAGGTGTTTTTATGTTAAGCTTTCAGCCAGCTTTTCCACTTTGCTCTTTCACCCTCATGAAGAGGCTTCTTAATTCATCTTCACTTTCTACCATCAGAATGGTGTTGTCTGCATATCTGAGATGGTTGAGATTTCTCCCAGAAACTTTAATTCTGTCTTTTGATTGGTCCAGCTTGGCATTTCACATGATGTACTCTGGATATAAGGTAAATAAATAAGGTGACAATACACAGCCTTGTCATACTCCTTTTCCAATCTTAAACCAATCAGTCATGCCATGTTAGGTTCTGTTATTTCTCATCCCACAAATAGGTTTCTCAGTAGATAAGTAAGCTGATCTGGTACTACCATCTCTTTGAGGACTTATCACATTTTGTTTTGATCCACACAGTCAAAGACTTGATTGTAGTCAATGAAGCAGAAGTACGTGTTACTTTGGAACTCCCTTGCTTTTTTCACAATCCAGCACATGTTGGCTATTTGGTCTCTAGTTCCTCTACCTCTTTGGAAACCAGTCTGCTCCTCTGGTAATTCTCAGTTCACATATTGCTGATGGCTAGCTTGCAGAATCTTAAGTATCATCTTGCTGGCTTGTGAAATGAAGACAGTTGTTTGAACATTCTTTGGCATTGTCCTTCTTTAGGATTAGTACATAAACTGATCTTTTCCATTCCAGTGACCACTGTATAGTTTTCCAAATTCGCTGGCATATTGAGTGCAGCACTTTAACAGCATCATCTTTTAGGCTTTTAAATAGCTCAGCTGGAATTCCTTCCCCTCCGGTAGCCTTATTGTTAGCAATGCTTCCTAAGGCCCACATGTCTTCATTCTCTAGAATGTCTGGCTCTATGTCAGTATCCACACCATAAGTTATCAGTAATGTTCAGATCTTCCTTGTATAGTTCTTTTGTGTATTCTTCCCTACCACTCTTGCCTTTTATTGTGCACATTGTTTTCACAAAATGCAAAATGACATCTGTAATTTTCTTGGAAAGATCCCTTGTCTTTCCCATTCTGTTTTCTTCTGTTTCTTTACATTGCTCATTTAAGAAATCGTTCTTATCTCCCGGTGCTATTTTCTGAAATTCTGTATTCAGTTGGGTATATTTTTCCCGTTCTCCTTTCCCTGTTGCTTTCCTTCTTTCCTCAGCTATTTGTAAAGCCTCCTTGGACAGCGATTTTGCTTTCTTTCTCTTCAGAATTTTTTGTTGTTGTTGTTGTTATTGCTACCTATATGATATTGAAAACCTCTGTCCATAGTTCCTCAGACACTATTTCTAATAGATCTAATAAGTTAAATCTATTTATTCCTTCCACTAAATATTCATAATTTATATTATTTAGGT
Organism: Pseudocheirus occidentalis; assembly: GCA_028646575.1. NCBI lineage: Eukaryota > Metazoa > Chordata > Mammalia > Diprotodontia > Pseudocheiridae > Pseudocheirus > Pseudocheirus occidentalis. Next base: position 10,995,816 of record CM053602.1, on the reverse strand, counting down.
CATTACGTACACAGTCTCATAGTTTTCACTACTTTCTTCAATTTTTCTGGATTTTGGAATAAGAAGCTCACGATCTGAGCCATAGTCAGCTCCAGATTTTGTTATAGAGCTTCTCCATCTGTGGCTGCAAAGTGTCTAATCAATTTGATTTCTCTATTGACCGTCTGGTGATGTCCATGTATAGAGCCACATTTTGGGTTGTTGAAGAGTGTTTCCTGTGACCAGTGAGTTATCTTGACAAAACTCTATAAGCCTCTTTCCCACTTCATTGTGTCAACCTTGCCTATTATTCCAATTGTCTTTTGATTTCCTGCTTTAGCATTACAGTCCCCATGATGAATGTGAAATCTTTTTTTGAAGTTATTTCTAGAAGGTATTGTAGGTCTTCATAAAACTGATCAGCTTTGGCCTCTTTGGCATCAATTGCCAAAAGTGATTGGATCATAGACTTTTATTACTGTGATGCTGAAAATTTTGCCTCAGATTCAAATGGATATCATTCTGTTATTTTTGAGATTATATCACAGTACTGCTTTTCTCACCCTTTGGTGGACAATAAAGGCTACTCCATTTCTTCTAAGGGATTATTGCCCAGCGTAGTATATGTAACGATCACCTGAATGAAATTCACCCATTCCCATCCATTTAAGTTCACTGACATCCAAAGTATCAAAGTTTAATTTTTCCATCTCCTGTTTGACCACATCCAGTTTACCTTGGTTTATAGATCTTGCATTGCAGGTTCCAATACAATATTGGTCTTTATAACATCAGATTTTACTTTCCTTCTTCTGCAGCAGAGCTTCCTTTTAGCTTTGGCCTAGCTGCTTCATAAATACTAGAGCTACTTATAGTTGTCCTCTACTCTTCCCCAGTAGGCTGTTGGACAACATTTGACCTGAGGAGCTGGTCTTCTGATATCATCTCTTTTATCATTTTAATACTGTTCATAGAGTTTTCTTGGCAAAGATACTGGAGTGTTTTGTGATTTCCTTCTCCAGTGGATCACTTTTTGTTCAAATTCTCTACTATGACCTGTCCATCTTGGGTAACCTTGCACAACATATCTCATAGTTTCATTGTGCTCCACAAGTCCATCTGCGATGACAAGAATGATGCAGGAGGGGCTTTATAAAGTTACTTTTCACATTATTTTTGATAAGATGTTACTTTCTCTTTCCTCTGGGACAAGTTTTCCTTTTGGTGAGAATGAGATAGATCAGAAAGGGGCAATGATAGCTAGAGAGATGGAAACATGATTCGGAAAAAAAGCTAGCATTTCATGATTCTTTGGTTTTGTTGCTTTACTATCATGGATTGGTTTCCTCCTCATTTCTTTGGCTTTGTGAATGTAGCCCCTATGTTATGAGTACTGATAGAAATATGAGAAACTTGAGCTATTCCACAGTTAATCACTTGGAAATTTATTTGAAACTTGGATTTCTGGGACCAGTGTTACTGGAGCCTTCTGAAAGAAGGAATCCAGAAGTTAAAATGAGCAGGCATTCTTTTTCCCCACCAAAGTAAGAGAATACATGGAAAGGATTGAACAGGGCACCCAAACTCTTGCTGGGTTTCTTGCTACTTTTCCCTCTGTTATCTGATAATCTCTAGTTATAGATGATGGAAATTCCAAGCTGAGTAAGGACAATTCCACCTTCTGGCCCAGAAAGGATAATGTATGTTCTTGAAATGAGGAAATTTGTCAAGATCTGGCCTATGTAAAGAGTAATAAGAGGGGCTTTCTTTTTCCCCTCACTTTCCTGTTACAGAGAGACTAGCTTAAAGTTATTATATTCATTAAGTTGGTGATCTCTTTTCCATCACTTCAGGAGAACACTAGGCTCAGAGGGAGATGGCTGTGTCCATTCCCCACTGCCAGCAGTTCAAGCAGCAAAGCAGTTTCTTTACAGACTATTTGTTCTTCATTTGTTTATTTGATTTATTGATATTACTTAAGAATAAGTTCCCCTTCCTTGAGGTGTAAGAAAGTCCAGTGGTCATTAAATGCTCTTCTTATGTAGCTAATGTTAATTCTAGTACAGTTAAGGATGAATTTTTATCTGCATAGAGGATGGAGGACAAATCCCTACTTCAGTTTGGCTGAGGCACCAGAGGATGTAAAAAAACAATGACTCCATTTGTTAGTCCTAAAAACAATGGAAGAATATTGAAATGATATCTTCAGCCAAGCACAAGTTTCCATATACAGTAAGTCTGTAAGCAGAAAGAGAAATTATAGATATGCATATTTGATTATAGTAATATGTATGATTGGGTGTATTTGTGCATACAGATTTATGTATGTATGTAAATTATTTATATGTAATATATAAATATATGTGTATATGTCTAAGCATGTCCCCTGGAAAGAGGCATGTTTGCTATCCATGGTACCTTCTCCCATTAAACCTCCAGCTTTAAGGGAAACATTCCTTAAATTACCTACATTCCCTCAAAGTTGAAGCGACATCTACAAGTAGACAGACAAGGAGCTTCATACCAACTCTGCTTCTCTTGCCACTCCTCATTCACATTACAGGTAGTGCATGATTTAGAAGAAAATACCCCCTATAAAAGCTGTAAGGGGGATCCAGACTCTCCATTTCTTCATTACACATCATATCTTCCCCATTTAGCATTATGTAAAGAAAGTGGAATCAAAATTTGATGCATTATCATGTGCATGTAGTTGGTTATATGTTGTGCCGTATATAATGAGGGATTGCTAAAAATTATCTAACAATGTGTTATCAATTGGAATGACTTTTTCAAAAATACTCTAAAACTGAGCTTTAATAGATTTTATGCCCCAAGCCTATAATTGTATAAATGATTAGCGAGAAAACAAGAAACTTACTCCAGAGGAATAAGCATTGGTAAATAGGAAGTTAAACCATCTCTATGGATGATATGGTGGCTTTTTTAGAAACCCTCACAGGATCCACAAAGGCAGCAATTGATATAATAGAAGAGTTCAGCCAACTAATGAGATAAACCCATAAAATCATCAGCATATGCATATGTCATCAGAAGATTAGAAAAATTAACTGAGGGAAACCACTTAAAATAATGACAACAGGATTTTATTATTGTCGCTGCAGTTACTAGATCTGAGTAAGATTTAATAATCCAATTAGTATATGACTTTAGTCCTTGGGGTATACCAAATAAAAAATATCTTTTCAGTTCTTCAACTGTTGTTCTCCCTGTCTCTAAATGGTGATTATTAAAGGATTTCTTTTCTGTGTTACAAGGCTGTAACGACATTTAACCTTTTATATTTCTTTAATTTTTCTTTTTCTTTTTTACTGTCAAGAATTTAGAAAACATGAAAACTTCCATACTATTGTAAAGTATAAGAACTCTTCATTTTGTCTTGAAATGTCATTTTCATCTTGAAAGTTGTTTCAGCTAGAGGGCCATAAGATGGCAATGTTACTCTTTCAGAGACAATGTAATGGATAAATACATGAAAATGACAAACTTGGGGTCTGATTTTGATACCTCATAATTTCCTTTATCAAGCACTGCTTTGCATAGTTCAAATTGGGCTTTTTTTAGTCCATAGTTTAATTTTGGATTAGTCAATTAGTACAGTAATTAAGAGAGAAGCAAATTAATTTTTCCATTATGTTGATGGATTTTGAATCACAATGTGTTACATTATTCATAACCTTATTATGAAATGTATATTTATCTCTGCACTCAGAAAGGCTTTTGCAGTAATTAGTATATAATATATGTCAAGAATATATTAGGTATCAGAAATATACTCCATATTTAGAGATAAAAAGAATAAATAACTCAACATTTCCCATGCTTATTGAAATGTTGAACTCATTGAGTTGTGTTTGTTTTTTCCATTCTAGCTAAGCAATAATTTTTGGTGCTAGAATTTTTTTATCTAAACCTGTGAATTCATCAGTATGAAGAACCCACTATGTATGGTCTTCCTTTCAATTTTGATCACAAATCTTAGAGATTTTCCTGAAGGGGTATGCATGGGGAAAACTGCAAGGCTAAGTGGCTTGCCCATAGTCACATAGCTAGTGTTACAAGCAGGACATAAACCTGTTTTTTTTAAAGCAAACCAGATTTCTTTACTATACTACACTGGGTTTTTTTTAAGTGGCAGGTATCTATGACTAAAATGCAAGGTGGTCTTTCTCCTAAAAGAGTAGATAAAAGTGCCCACCAAAGGCCTCAGCTCTCCAACTTTTGAGAGAGAATGAATGCTCCTTTAAAAATAAGACATTCTTCAGTGTGAAAGCAGAAGAGAAATAGGATCAGAAGAGGCATAAGAGAAAATTGACTTGTATCAGGATGTTGGAGGCTAAAGAAATGTGACACAGCGGGGATGAAGCCAAGATGGAGGCTTAGAATCAGGAAAACTCCATGGCTCCCCCATAATCACCTCAAATACCTATGAAATATGACTCTAAATATATTTTAGAGCTATAGGAAACCACAAAGTCACAGAGAGAAACAAATGTCCTGCTGAAGGCATCCTGGTAGGTGTATAGTAATGGTATTTATATGTAATAAGGGTACATCACAGCACACTGGGAGTCAAGCCCAGCCCAGTGTGAGCCCATGGTTTTAGCCCCAGGGTGGCCCCATCCAGCAGTAGCAGCAGACTTAGGGAGAGTGTATCACCAGCAGCAGTGGCAGTTTCCAGAATTATCAACCCATAAGGCTAAAGAAAAAGTGAGAGGTCAGTGTAGAACACTGTTGGAACTGAGGGGAGGGAGAAGAGTGCAGTCCAGCCTCTGCCCCCAGAGTGAGAAGAAGCAGAGACAAAGCAGCCATGCAGCCACCTCCTCATGGCTGCTTCAGAGCTCCTGGCCTGCAGATTTGGCGAGAGGGGGGGGGGGCAGCAACCATTCATAGGGTAATTGCTCTTGCTTTAACCTGCCTGGATCTGGATTGTGGTCTTGGGTGGTGGTTCTGAGGTGTGTGACCAGTTAGCCAGAGCTTGTGAGGGCAGCAGAGAGGGCACCTAACTAATAGTTCCAGCAGCTGCAAAAACTCCAGTGATTTGGGACAAAGCTCTCCTCTATGGAAGAAGAGTTCTAGTGTGGCAAAGAGCTCAAAAGTCAAGCAATTGAGTGGCAACATGAGCAAGCAAAGGAAGCAAAGCAAGCACAGCAATCCAACTTTAGATTCCTTTTGGGGGACAAATAGGATCAAAGCATGGAATAGAAGGAAGACAACAAAGTCAGAACTGCAACACCAAAAGCTTCCAAGAAAAATATGAATAAGTTACATGCCATGAAGGAGCTCAAGAAGGACTTTGGTTTTTTTTCTTTTTTGGAGGGCAGTTGGGGTTAAGTGACTTGCCCAAAGTCACACGGCTAGTTAGTGTGTCAAGTGTCTGAGGCCAGATTTGAACTCAGGTCCTCCTGACTCCAGGGCCAGTGCTCTACTCACTGCGCCACCTAACCACCCCAAGAAGGTCTTTGAATATCAATTTAGAGAAGTGGAGAAAAAACTGGGAAGAGAAATGAGAATGATGCAAGAAAATCATGAAAAGAGAGTCAACAACCTGAATGAAGAAAATAACACCTTAAAAGGTAGACTAACTGAAATGGCAAAAAAAAAATCCTAAAAAAAACAATGAAGAGAAGAATGCCTTAAAAAGCCAAATTTGCCAGAAGGAAAAAGAATTTCATAAGCTCACTGAAGAGAATAATTCCTTCTAAATTAGATTGGAGCAAATGGAAACTAATGACTTTATTACAAATCAAGATATTATCAAACAGATCCAAACAAATGAAAAAATAGAAGGCAATGTGAAATATCTCATTGGAAAAACCACTGACCTGGAAAATAGATCCAGGAGAGACAATTTAAAAATTATTGGACTATCTGAAAGCCATGATCAAAAAAAGAACCTAGAAATCATCCTTCAAGCAATTCTCAAGGAAAATTGCCTTGATATTTTAGAACCAGTGGGCAAAATAGAAATTGAAAGAATTCACCAATCACCTCTTGAAAAAGACCCCAAAAATAAAACTCCTAGGAATATTATAGCCAGATCCAGGAGTTCCCAGATCAAGGAGAAAATATTACAAGCAGCCAAGAAGAAACAATTTTATTATTGTGGAAACACAATCAGGATAACACAGGATCTAGCAGCTTCCACATAAAGGGATTGAAGGGCTTGGAATATGATGTTCCAGAGGTCAAAGGAGCTAGGATTAAAGCCAAGAATCACCTACCCAGCAAAACTGAGTATAATGTTTCAGGGGAAAATATGGTCATTCAGTGAAACAGAGGACTTTCAAGCATTCTTGATGAAAAAACCAGAGTTGAGTAGAAAATTTGACACTCAAATACAAGAAGCAAGAAAAGCATGAGAAGGTAAACAGGGGAAATAAATCATAAGGAACTTATCAAAGTTGAACTATTTATATGCCTACATGGAAAAATGATAATTGTAACTTATGAAACTTTTCTCAGTATGAGGATAGTTGAAGGGAATATAAATGTATATGTATGTATGCATATATGTGTATATATGTATGTATACATATATGTATATGTCTGTATGAATGCATATGTGAGTGTGTATATATATGTACAGATATACATAGACAGAGGGTACAAAATCAAAACTGAATAGGAAGGGATGATATTTAAAAGGTGAAACTGAGAGGTGAGAGATGAATATAATGAAAGGAGATGGGGAGAGACAGAATGGAGTAAATTATCTCATGCAGGAGAGGCAAGGGATAATTGTTACAATAGAGGGGAAGAACAGGAAAGCAAAAGGTCAACCTTACTCTCATTGAATTTGGCTTAGGAAGGGAATGACATTCACACTAAATTGGGTATCTTGGCCTACAGAAGAGTAGGGGGGAAGGGGATAAGAGGGGAGATGAAGGAGGGGAGGGCAGGTTGTGGGAGGGAGGCTTGTTAGTAGCACACACTTCTGTAAAGGGACAGGGACAAAGTAGAGAATAGAACAAGTCAGGCCAGGGGTAGGAAGGAGGGAAGTATAGTCAGTCTTTCACAATTTATCCACTATGGAAATGTTTTGTGTAACGACACATGTACATTCTATATTGAATTGCTTATCTTCCCAGTGTGGGTGGGTGATAAGGGAGGAAGGGAAAGAATCTGGAATTCAAAGTTGAAAAATTAAATGTTTTTAAAAATTATTATTATTTTTATGTGCAACTTAGAAATAAGATATATAGTCACTGGGGTGTGGAGAGTTATCTTACCCTACCAAAAAGTGGGAGGAGGGATGGGGGAGGATATAGGAGAAAGCAGATTGGGGGAGGGGCTTTACAGTGGGATTGCTGTTTTGGGGTGGTGGGTAGGGGAAAGATGCAGAGAGATTTTGTAACTCAAAATCTTGTGGAAATGAATGATGTAAACTAAAAATAAACATAAAATTTAATCCAAAAAAAAGAAAAAAAAGAAATGTGACACAGAGCATAGAGGAGACCAGGGAAAAGGGTCACTGATAGTTTTGAATCTCTTTATATAGGGGCAGTAGGTGAGCTTCCTGAGGAGGAAGCAGGTTCTTATCTTGCAGCATGTTGTGGATCTACAGGTACCATTGGGACAAAAACTATCCATTAGGATTAAAAGGAAAGAGGTCACTATTCATGGTTAGTGCATCCATTTTGAGCAATATTGAGGCAGCTATTGATGATCCAACAATAACCTAAAGAGGTTTGTCTTTTCCTGTAATTTGTACAGAACATGATCTAATATCTCCCAAGTTTTGACAAACCAGATGGCTGATAATTCATAGGAATACAAATGATACTGTAAGAAGGATCTAGATTTGGAAAAACTGATGGCATTAGGAGCAGATTTGTTATTTTCATAACTGATACTCATTAAAGGCAAGAAATTTAGAAAAGAAAAGGATAGTTTGTTTTTACTTTTTCATCTCCTCAGTCACTTGTCTTCCTTTTGCAATATGACTTTTATCTCCATCCCGTAACTGAAATGGTCTGACCAATGTCACCAGGCTTTCCTTTTTTTGCTAAGGCCTATTTCCTTTTCCATAATATTTATCTTCCTTGATTCCCTGCAGAATTTGAAACCATTCAACAACCTCTTCCCTCTAGATCCTCTCTCTTCCTTTTGTATTAATGACAGTGCTGCGTCTTGATTCTTTTCCTAGCTCTCTAATAGGTTCCCATTGATTCAGGTCTCATCTCTATGTGGATGACTTTAGCAGATAAAAACTTCTTGACTTGCCTTAAGAAATGTCATACTTATTTATATCAGCTCTTTTTGTGGTGGAATATAATTGGAAATCAAGGGGATGCCAATCAATAGGGGAATGGCTGAACAAGTTGTGGTATATAAAAGTAATGGAATACTATTGTGCTATAAGAAATGAGGGGCAGAGGGATTTTGTAACAACCTGGAGAGACTTATATAAACTGATTCTGAGAGAGAAGAGCAGAACCAGGAGAAATTTGTACACAATTACAGGCACATCATATGTGTGATGATTAACTTTGATAGACTGGCCTACTCCCAGCAATACAAGGTTAGAAGACAACTCTAAAAGACTCATGATTGAAAGGGCTCTCCACATCCAGAGAAAGAGCTACAGAGTCTGAATGCAGATTGAAGCAAACTACTTGCTCTCTCTCTTTTGCGTTTTGTTTTGTTTTGTCCTTTTTTTCTCATTGTTCACTCCATTGCTTATAATCCTTCTTTATGACTTGACTAATGTTTAATGTGAAGGTATTTGTAGAACCTATATTTGATAGCATGCCACCATGGTGAGGAGGGGGCAAGAGTGGGAGGGAGAGAAAATTTATAAGAAACAAATAAATAAATAAATGATTTTTAAAAGAAATTTCATCCCTCCCAAGGTAGAAAAATCAATAAAGGGATGTTCTGTTCTGTATCTGATTCTCATTGACAGTGAGGATCTAGTCACTGTAGTTCAAATTATGGAAACTTTAGAGGAAGAGACCACTCTCTCTGAGAGGTTATGGGAGAGTAGAGAAAAGACACAGTCTTATATGAATGCTATATTTGGTGGGAAATTTTTTGAAGAATTTAGAGGAAGGGTAGGTAGAATCCCATTGGCAAAAAGTCTGTCCAGGAGGACTAGGAAAATCAAAAGAACAAAATTCTGGTCTCAAAGTTAATAATTCCAATGCTTAAGAAAAATGTAGAATGTCTGAAGAGATCAATATGGATGCACAGGGAAGTCAGCAACCAATAATAATGTAAAGAAAAACGACTTTTAGAGTTTTAAAAATTTGATCAGTTCAATGGCCAAAAAACAGTTGACAAGGCTAATGATGAATCATGTTTTCTGCCTTTGGGGAGTACATTGATGAGCTAGATTTGTAGAATGATAGGTACAGTTTTAGATACTGTCAATATGTCAGTATTTTTAAATTAATCATGCTTAGTTGATACAAGGGTGTGATTGTCACTCTCTTCTTCATTCTTTTCCAGACCCTGTTACTTACTCCTTTTTTTATCTTCACCATGCCTCAACAGCCTTCTCACCCTGGCACTTCAGTCCATCTCTGTGGCTTTCATGCTCCTCCATCCTCTGATTGTTTACCTCCTCCCACAACCTCTATTTTAAGAGAGGATATGTAGGTCAGCCAGTGGCACTCCTTCATTTCTCTCAGGGCTCAATTCCTGATTCTCTGTATGCTTTTCTTCACCATGTCTCCAGGAGAATAGCCTCTCCACCCAATTTCCTTTTAGGTATTATCTTCTGAAATTAGAATATAAGCTCTTTCACGGCAGCAGGGATTTTCCCCCCACGTATTTATTTGTATTTCTAGTGCTTAGTGCCTATACATAATGACTCTTAATAAATGCTTGCTGACCTTACTTGTATGTCTAAGAAAAGGTGGGGGGAGTGTGTTAGTGAATAGTGATAGAGATATCATTACAAAGAAAGAAAAGGGTATCAACAATGCATGTTTACTATACACAGAAGATAACAGAGACATTCAGAAGGGAATAAAAAAGAGCACATTTGTTCAATTTAATATGCAGTTTACAAAAGAAAACACCAAAGTAACAAAAGATTTTGGTTTCACATATAGCCCTCTTTTCTGTTCTTTGTATATTGAAATATTTGTGTTACTTGATGATTTTTAAGTGCCAAATAAAATACCAACAAAAAATGGAAGTAATGGGAGGTGAGGGAGAATGAATATGAACATGAAATCATTTTATAAAAATAATGTCAGGGATGATAAAGCCCAGAATAAGCTGAAGTTGGCAAAGAATATAAGGACAAATAAAGAGTAGTTCTGTTAGCTATATCATGATCAAATGGAGGATCAGAAAAGTTATCGAATCACTGGTGGGTGTGGATGGGATGATTACCGACAACAGAGAAGAAAACAGAGCTGCTCAATTCTTCTTAATTCTGTTTTCTCAGTGTTTCTACTGGAAATCAAAGAAGAAAGTGGGTAGCAAGGAGCTGATATACAAGTTAAGTAAGGAGATAGTAAGAAAGCACCTAGCTGCCCTTGATGAATGCAATTCACCTGGATACTGGTATCTTTGAGTGACAAAAAAACAACTTCATAATAAACATAATTGACAGTTTACCAGGATTAATGTTTGAAGGATTATGGAAAACATAAGAGACCCTACAAAATTAGAGAAGGGTAAATGTTTTGATTTTCCCAAAGTAGAAAACAGCAGAATCTTCCAACTGTTTGCCAATGAGCATGATTTCATTTCCTGGGAAAGTTCCAGAATAGATAGTTAAATAGGGGGATAGTAAATATTTAGAAAACAAAAAGTCTGCATGGTTTCATCAAGAACAGATCATGTTGCACTAACTTCACTTCCTTTTGCAACAGGATTGCCACATTGCTAGATCAGAAAGATCTTATAAACATAGCTTACCTATGTTGAAGCAAAAAATTTGAAAAAAGTACTTCATGTCATTCTTGTGGAACGGATAGGAATATTTGGACTTGTAATACAGTTCTATGGATTTGGAGTTTTTGATTAGCCAGAGTTAAAAAGTCGTTATTAATGGTTCAGTGTCACTTCGGGATGTGTCCTCAGTATCTGTACTAGGTCCAGTGCTGAGCTAAAATTTTAGTCATTGAATTGGATGCATGTATAGATTGTATAATAATCAAATTAGTAGATTACACAAAACTAAAAGGAATAAATAACACATTGTATGACAGATTTGGGGTAGCTAGGTGGTGCAGTGGATAGAGTGGCAGGTCTGGAGTCAGGAGTAGTAATCTTAGTGAGTTCAAATCTGGCCTCAGACACTTACTAGCTGTGACACCCTGGGCAAGTCACTTTACCCTGCTCACCCCAGTAGTTTCCTCATCTGTAAACTATGCTAGAGGAAGAAATGGAAAACCACTTGAAAACCCCATGGGGGTCATGAAGAATCAGACACGACTGCAATGAGTGAACAGCAACAATGAGAGTTAGAGTGCAAAAGCTGTTGACAGCCTAGAACCGAGGAAGCCCATCAAATATGACCCACAACACTCAAATGCAGCACAAACCAGATTCAAATGCGATTGGGAAATATTTAGCAAAAAAAAGTACAACATAATGTAGATAACATTCTTTTTAAAAATCAAGGCAATGTGTGGCCTCCAGGGATCCTTTTGTATGTATTAGTGGCCCCTGTTTCTATTTGTGTTTGAGACCAGTGACCTAGAACATTAGATTGAATCTAATAACATGAAATGCAGTAAAGATAGATGAATATACTTCTACTTGAACTTTAAAAAATTGAGTTCGCAAGTATAAGATGAGAAAGGCATGATTAGTCAGCAGTTGGTATGGAAACAATCTAGCATTTTGTTGGCTTTTAAGCTCAAAATGAGAAAATAATGTGCTAGGGTAACTAAAAAGGCAATGTAAACTATTAAGAAAGCAATAATTTCTCTGTATATTGTGATAAAATCTCTCAGGGTGACAGCATGATGGAAGAATCATCTGCAGAGGCACCACTGGAAGAAACTGGGGAACAAAAAAGAGAATAAGAAGCAGAGGGAGTAGAAGAATGAAAAGAAGAAACAAGGAGTAGTTAGAGACACATCAAAAATAGTTGAAGAAAGAAGAGAAAGAAGAGAGGAGGAAGAGGAAAAGTAAAAAGAATACAAAATTAGGAAGGAAGATGAGAAAAGGGAACAGAAGAAAAAGTAAAAGGAGGAGGAGGAGGAGAAAGAAGAAGAGGAGGAAGAGGATAAGGAAGAGAAGAGAATAAAAAGCAGAAGAAAAGTAAATGAGGAGAGAGAAAAAATAGGATCAGGTGTAGGAGGAAAAGAAAAAGGACAAGTAGCTAGCAAAGGAGTAGAATAAGAGAAAGAAGAAAAAAGAAGGAAGTATAAAAGCAGAAGGAAAAACAGATGAAGGAAGAGAGGAAAGAAATGAAATAAGAGGGGCAAGAGGAAGAAGTGGGATAATAAGGAAGATAATTTGGAGAAGAGGTAGAAGGAAAAATGCATGGAAAAAAAGCAGAAGCAGAAAAGAGAATATCAATGGATAGGAGATGAAAAAGCAGAAGAATGGGAAGAGGAAGAAATGGGAGAAAAAGAAGAAAAAGTAGCAGGCAAAGAAGAAGGAAAAGCACCAGGTAAATAGTTGAAAAAGAAAAAGGAGGAGTAGAAGTAAAGCAGAAGGTAAAGAAGGATGTGCAGAAACAGAAAGAGAAGCAGGAGGAAGGGAATTAGAAGGAATGAGAAAGAGGAAAAGGGACAACAGCAGAAGTAGGAAAAATAAACAAATAGGGAAGAAGAAAATAAAGAGGAGGAAGAAGAAAAGTTACCAAGAAGAGGAGGAAAAGACTAAAAAGTAGAAGACAAGAAGAACAAGAAGAATGAGCATCTGGAGGAAAAGGAGGAAGAAATGAATAGAAGGAAAAGGAGGAGGATAAGAAAAAAGCTGAAGGAAAAGGAGGAAGAGAAGGATAAAGATGAATTAGAAGGGGAAGTAAGAGGATCAGAAAGTGCTGGAGGAGGAATAGGAGGGAGAAGAAAGAAGAGTATGAGTCAAAGAAAAAAGAGGCAAAAAGAAGAAGAGGAAGATGGAGGAGAAGTAAAAGCAGAAGGAAAAGAAGGAAGGTGAAAAAAGTGGATCAGGAGGGGGAAGGAGAACAAGGGAGAAGAAGATGGAGGAATTGGAGGAAGAAAAATAGAACATGCAGTAACTTACAAAGAAGAAAGAGGCAAAGAAATAATAGAAGGAAAAGGACGAAGAGTACAAAGAGAAGATATAAAAGCAAAAAAGAAGTATGAGAAGAAATATAAGGAGGAGGTAAAGGAAAAGAAGAAAGGGAGGAGAAATAGAATGAGGAGGAGGGGTATAAGTGACATGAAAGACAAAGAAGGAGAAGAAGGAAGAGGAGAAGGAGGAAGAATAAGGAAGCAGAGCAGGAGACTGAGAAAAAAGGAAGAGCTAAAACAAGAAGAACAAGAAGAGAATGGAACAAAGAAAATGGAATTTTAAAAGACAAGAAAAATAGAAAAATGTCATTCTAAAAAATAGAAGAAATTGCATCAGAAGAGAAGATGTATTAAAAGACACCTAAAAGTAGAAGACAGACAAAAGAAGACTCTCATCAGATGGCTTCCTGTACCAGATGAATGAGCAATTGAAGAAGCAACAGAATCAGAAGGTATAGTAGGAAAAAAACAAGAAATAAATGAAAGAGTAAAAGTGAAAAACTAATCAGATTCAGCTAGAGTATAAAATAGAAAACAGCAAGAAGAAGCAGTAAGTAAAAGAGATAGAAATGGGAAAAAGAAGAGAGTAAGAAAAGCAAGAACACCAGCAAGAGAAGATGCATGAGGACTGGTAACAACATTAGAAGAGGGAAAGGGATGAAGAAGAAGAGAACATGAGGAAAAAGAGGAAGAAGATATTTATCTTCTATTACTCATATTTTACTTTTAATGTGATTTTTAGTTTTGTTCATATCTCTTTAACTCTTCTAGGAATTCTTGTTGGGCATGTATCCAATATGCATCGTTCAGTACTTTACTTTGTTTCAATTACTTTTATTTATTTTGTTTAATATTTACCAATTACATGTAAAAATTTGTCAACAATAATTTTTAAATATTTTGAGTTCTAAATTCTTTCCTTCCCTCCCCTTTTCCCTACTTATGAAAGCAAGCACTTTGTTTTGGATTATACATATGAGATCATACCAAACATTTCCATATTAGCTATGTTGCAAAAGAAAAAACAAACAAAATAAAACAACAGAAATAAAGTTTTAAAAAATATGCTTAAATCTGCATTCAAAGTTCATGATTTCTCTTTCTGCAGGTGGATAGCATTTTTCATCATGAGTCCTTTGGAATTGTCTTGGATCATTGTGCTGATGAGGGTAACTAAGCCTTTTTGCAGTTGATCATCCTTACACTTTTGCTATTACTATGTACAATATTCTACTGATTCTACTCATGTCACTTTGCATCAATTCACCTAAGCTTTCCCAGGTATTTTTGAGAGCATCCTGCTCCTCGTTTCTTATAGTACATCAGTATTCCATCACATTCATATGCCACAACTTGTTCAGCCATTCCCCAATTGATGGGCTTCCCCCCAGTTTCTTTTTCTTTGCCAACACAAAAAGAATTGTCATGAAGATTTTTGTGCATGTGGATCCTTTTCTTATTTGTTTGAATTATTTGGAGTATAAACATGGTAGTGCTATATCTGGGTCAAACAGAATACACTGTATAATTTCTTTTTGAACATAGTTATGTGTTTTTTCTGGACTCTATGTTTGTAACAGGGGTTTTGTTTTGTTTCATTCTCAATTGAGAGTAGGGTGTGTGTGTTGTAGGAGAAGAGAGATTTGTGCTGATTGAAAAAAATAACATTTTAAAAATAGGTGGATAAATCAAAATAGAAAGACTGCCACAAAACATTTTCTGAAAGAAATTCCAAAATGAAATTCCCAGGTATACCATAGGCAAAATCTAAAGCTTCCAAATTAATAAATGAAAACATCAAACAGTGAAAAGGAAAGAGCTGAAGTATGGGGGGGGCCATCAGGAACATGCAAGATTTATTAGTTATTTATTAGTTAAAATAGTAGAAAGCTTGGAATATTATATTCCCAAAGACAGCAAAGAAAAAACCTAAACAGCAAAATGGGCCTTTAATAGAGAGGTTCTAAACTTTCCTAATGGAAAGACTTATGCTGAATAGAAACTGAAATACAGAGGTGAAGAGAAACATTTTTAAACCAG
Source organism: Pseudocheirus occidentalis (assembly GCA_028646575.1). Taxonomy (NCBI): domain Eukaryota; kingdom Metazoa; phylum Chordata; class Mammalia; order Diprotodontia; family Pseudocheiridae; genus Pseudocheirus; species Pseudocheirus occidentalis. The sequence continues at coordinate 10,980,601 of CM053602.1, read as the reverse complement.
TAAAAAGGTTTTGATCAGTGGTATCATACTCAAATAGAAAGGTATCCCATAGACCATGTATTGACTTAGAAAAACACAAACTTTTTTTTCTGTTCTGCTATATTTATACTTACTTTGTTAAATATTTCCCAATTACATTTTAATCTCATTTAACCACATTACCACTTATATATTGTGCCTGCAGACTGAGAGGTTAACATGTTTCTTTTTGATGATTATTGTTTGAGATCTGTTCCTGCTAGTCCCTCTTCCTTTCTACTTTTTCCCCATTATATTCTCAGGATTTAAAAATATATATTTGTTCCTTTAGATCAATTTTATTATTTTTTCTACTTTTATCAAGCAATCCTTTGGTAGTTTGATTGCTGTGTAACTGAATAAGTAATTAAAATTAAAGTTGGCATCATTATTTTGGCACAGAATACCAATACTAACTAATGTAACATTCTTCCAGATATTTAGTTGTATCCTTATTTTTACAAATAGTTGGGGTTTCTTTTTTAGTAGTTGTATGCATATAGTTCTTGTGTGTGTCTGGGCATGTAGACTCCACAGTACTTTATACATTTTAAGTTATTATAAATGTAATTTCTTTTTCTATTTCTTCCTGTAGGGTTTTGTTAATAATGTAAATGAATGTTGTATTAATTTTCTATCTTTCCACTATACCGAAGTTAATATTTTAATTTTAAGTTGACTTTCTAGGATTCTCTAAGTGTACCACTTAAAAAGTGATGGTTTTGTTTTCTTTTTGCCTATATTTATCCCTTCTATTTTGCTGTCTTATTGCTGTAGCTACAGTGCTATACCTATTTTAAATAGTAGTGATGAAAATGGATCTTCTTGTTTTTCCTCTGATTCTATTGGAAATACCTCTAGTTTGTCCTCATTAATGCTGATTCTCAGTTTTAGATAAATATTTCTTATCACATTAATGAAAGGCTCATGTATCACTATGATTTCTACAAAAAAATGGTGTTTTATTTTACCAAAGTTTTTTATACATCTGTCGAAATTATTTTTGTTTTCATGATTAATGTGATTTATTATATTTGTATTTTTAATATTGTAGCAATCCTTTATTTGTGGAAAAAATCAATCTAGTGATAGTATATATATTTTACATGTTGCTGTAGTATCTTTGCTAATATTTTATTTAAAATATTTGTGTCAATCTTCATTAGTATAATGATCTAAAGCGTTTTTTTCTGTGTTTTGAATCTTCCTGCTGTAGATATCCAGATGACATTTGTATCATAGAAGGAATTTAGTAGAACCCTTTCTTTTCACTCTTTTGCAAATAGTTAATGCAGTAATAGAATTAATTATTCTTTGGATATCAGATAAAATTTGCTTATAAATACATTTAGTTCTTTTTTTCTTTGAATGTTTATTTAAAACTGTTCAATTTCTTTTTCTGTGATTGGAGTATTTAACTTCTCATTTTTTTATTCTTTTAATCTGGGCATTTTGTATAGTTTTTAATTTCTGTTTCATTTAATTAAGTTAATTGTTAGTTTTATTGCCTTTTATTTCATTTAAATTGTTAGTTTTGTTGCATGTATATAGCATTGTTTAATTCTAAGGTATGCATTAGCAAAAATGGCTGGTCCTCCTGAAGAAAGCATGAACATACACACACATACACACATACACACACACTATCATTTGCTATATATACTCATTGCACTCTTCTTTCTGGGAAAGAGCGTTGTAATGGAATTTGAAGATCTTCCATGCCCTTGTATTGGCAAGTAAACAGGTACTTAGCACTTAGTTTCAAGTTAATTATATCAAGCCTCTGTTAAGAAACATAAGGTATGAACCCCTGTTGCTGACATAACAGGAAGAGGTGGAACAGGGAGGAGCAAATACCATATATAAGGAGAGATCCAGGCTGCAGAGGAAGAGATTTTGAGAAAAGAATTTGTGTTGGCAAAACTTCTTGGAGCAAGCTGTGTGGACACTGGAGAAAGTGATTTTGATTTTGAGAATGGAAGAAAGTGGTTTTGATTTTGAGAACAGAACTTCTGTGGAGACCTTTCTTTGGGGGAACTTTTTATGAGAGCTTCTGAGAACCAGGCTGAGGAATTACTGTGAGGGAGGGAGGAGGATCCTTGCTTGAGGGAACCGGTTCTGTTGTGAAGGCTTGGGAATGTGGGTGTTCACTGCATTAACCATGTGTACCAACTTCATGGTTACTGTAATGACTTTGACTTTCTAGTTCTGGGACTCGGTTTTCTGGTATTTGATTAAAGGCTTTGGTTCTGTCCTCCATGTGGAGAGCCAGTTACATTTTGTGATTCACAACAATAGCAGCATATTCATAACCACCATGGGCATTGTGAATATTGCATTATTGTTACAAACATAAACACCATTTCTTAGCCAAAGACAGTGGTCCTCATCAGATCCTCCAGAAACAGCTTAGGCTGGGCCTGCTACTATATTTAGGAGATCCCAAGGACCCAATGCAAGAGTCAGAATGGGTCATTTTAAAGTTTCCATTTACCTGAGAAAGCTCTTGGTTAAACCGTATCCTTTTTTTGTTGAATCCAGACCCACTGAGAACAGTGAGAACTGAAGTGGTTATTGCACTTGACAGTAGCTCAGAAATGTGTGTGAAAAAACATTATTCTTATCTTTAAGTTTTTGTTGTAAGCTTGCCTGTAAGCCAGGCAGACTTTTGTCCAAGTCCCATGCCAATACATATTGTCCATGTAACTCTGGCAAATTACTTTACCTTGTAGATAGATACTCTAGTCACTTCTCAAAACTGTTATAGAAAAGCTATCTTGGCAGAGAGTCTGCCTTACCTGAGATTTCTCTGTCCCAATGAAATCACAGGTTCAGTCCCTATTCCTATCTCTTCTTCCCTACAAACAATTCAGTAGAAGGGGCAAGAACTTCTATGGGAGAACGGTAGGGTATAGAAACTCCCATCCTCCATTTATCCCTTAGAGGACATGGTGTTTAAAGAAATTTCTCAATGGTAATAAAGAATTTTGTACTATAGTTATAAAACTTAAAGTCATGTAGCCAGTTATTACTGTCTGCCAGAGTCCCCACTCATTATCTGGGACAGTTAAGCAATCCATCCTTGTTCTGCCTCCTTCCCCGTATCACCTTGTATTCGACTAAACAGGGTACGCATCAAATCTCCCCAGGAGAAGTTTAGCCTTGAAGGCAGAACCTTTTTTGTCTTTGTTCCCCTTCCCAGTGCATAGTGTGGTACTTTGTGCATAGGAGGTAGTTAATATACAATTTTTCAATTAAATTCTTATAATCCTTGGGGCATGATACCCCTACCCCCAAAAGTGTCAACTCCTATTGTGCTGAGCCCATGGTTACTTAGGCTCCATCCCATTTGTTCTCTTTGATTCCTCTGGTAGGAGAGCAAGAACATGACTCTCCCCAAGTCTCTGAGAGCCACAAATACAAAGGCCCAATTAGAGCTATTATTGCCGGCTTGGCCAGCTTTCATTTTCACAGATTGCTCCATGCACACATCTCTTTCTTGTCTGTTTTGCAGATGAAAATAGCCCAGTAGTCATTGTTATTGCTGTTGTTTATTTTCTGGAGCAGGGAGATCTGGCACTTTACAACAATTAGTGTGTACAAAAGATGGCCTATCTATCACTATTACTATCACCGCTATTAGTACTGTTGCAATAAATAGGTCTGAGCAGGCGGTTCATGCCCTTTCTGTATTATTGCTTATTAATACCAGGAACTGCCATAAACATTATGGGTCAGCCAGAAAAGAAAATTTAATTTTTGTCCCCCATAGTACCTTTGAGATTAATTCATTTAAATGTTCTTCAGAAAGGGCAGGCTCTATGTAAGAGTTGATGAGCTATCTTTATCAAGTGATTTGAAAGAGCTGCCTCTGGCCCTAAAATCTATCTGAAGTTTCCTGCCACTGTAAGGTATTAAAGGCTTTTATTTAAATGTAAATGGGTTATCCAGGATGGTAGCACATTGACCCATTGCCAGCCATTAATGCCTTTATGAGAATGAGTGTATTGGATTAGCCAGATTAGGGCCCCTAGAGGGACGTGACACAAGAAGGGGAAATTTTGATGTGGGCTAAAAGTAAGCAGAAGAAAGTACATTGTATAAGAAGCTGCTAGTGAGGGCATTCTTGAGTTGGGGTACCACAAAGAGGAACTCAGATAGCTAGGAATCAATATAGGAACATCGGTCATCTGAAAGAGATGGAGATAGCAAAAGCAGTGTGGAGAAGCAAGTAAAACATTGTCTAACTCAATGTAACTCTTCTCTTAGAAGCCTCTCCAAACCCGAAAGTACCAAGTGTTTTTGGCGGGGATACCTCACAAGTCTTTCTGTGTATCCCAGTCATGTGTAACATTAACTGTTAACCCTAATCACTCTTGCCACTTCACCCTCAAGTGTGACCTTAAGTTCACCTCTCATTTTTTATTATCATTTCTTACCCTAGAGACAGAGTATGAGAATATAAGGAATGACATAGCATTCTCCTAACAACTGACCATCCGCTCCCCCTAACAACCACTCAGATTCACAAGGCAAGTTTTATTCACATGGATAGGACCCACATTCAAGCCAGTAGAGAGCCAACAGACACATTCTCTTTTTCATAAGCCTCTGCCTCACCCTACCTTGTCCTGACAATTTATGTACTTCCTTTTTTGGGGTTGCCACCTATAAGAAAGAAATCAGGAGGAGGCCGGAGCCAAGATTGCGGCGTAGAAGCAGCAAGGTCCCACAGCTCCCACACCGCCACCCTAAACACCCATAAAATACAAGCCCAGACAAAGTCTAGGAAAGTCTAGGACTTTCAGACTCACAAAAATAGAGAGAACACAGCTCTCGCAGAAGGCAGCTGAGTAGCAGGGGCTCAGTGCGGCCGCCAGAACGAAGGCTGGAACAGCCAGAAGCCGAGACCACGGCCAGGCCTGGGACGGTGGGAAGGAGCTGAGCCAAGCCCCGCAGCCAGCCTGCAGAGGTTCTACAACCTCCAGCACCCCTACATCTGCCAAGGCATAAGGAGCAGGAGGGAGAGGCGCAGCTTGCACCACAGAGGAGCAGAGAACAGCCAGCCCAAAACCATCAGGGGAGCCTCCCAAGCCGCAGCTTGAGTCTACTTCAAAGAAAATCTAAAGCACCGGCCTGAGGGGAGCTTTGTTCAGAGATGGTTAGTGAAAGCTGAAACTTTGAAACTTAATTGGGGGGGGGTGGGTAAAGCAGTTCGGCCATTATACCCCCGGGGCAAGGAAGCAGTGGGGGAGGGGAACTACTGGAACCAGAAGCAGTGGCCTCCACCAGGCTGCTTCAGAGCCCCTGGCCTGCGGACTCCACAGGGGGGCTGAATCAATTGATCAGGGCTAAGTGCTCTTGTGTGGAGTGGCCTG
>CM053602.1:10944302-10974705 GCA_028646575.1 Pseudocheirus occidentalis | reverse complement strand
ATGGCTGAACTGCTTTACCCCCCCCCCCCCAATTAAGTTTCAAAGTTTCAGCTTTCACTAACAGTCTCTGACAGAAGCTCCCCTCAGGCCGGTGCTTTAGATTTTCTTTGAAGTAGACTCAAGCTGCAGCTTGGGAGGCTCCTTGGGAGGCTCTGCTGCTCCTCGTGGCCTCCCTGGGGCCTTGCCTGGCCACACGGTTTTGGGCTGGCCATTCTCTGCTCCTCTGCCTTGCGAGCTGCGCCTTTCCGTCCTGCTCCTCATGCCTTGGCAGATGTGGGGGTGCTGGAGGCTGTAGAACCGCTGCAGGCTGGCTGCGGGGCTCGGCTCAGCTCCTTCCCACCGTCCCAGGCCTGGCCCCGGTCTCGGCTTCCGGCTGTTCCAGCCTTCGCTCCCGGAGGCCGTGCTGAGCCCCTGCTGCCGAGCTGCCTTCAGCGAGAAGTGTGTTCTCTGGATTTTTGTGAGTCTGAGAGTCCTAGACTTTCCTAGACTTTGTCTGGGCTCGTATTTTATGGGTGTTTAGGGTGGTGGTGTGGGAACTGTGGGACCTTGCTGCTTCTATGCCACCATCTTGGCTCCACCCTGGTTTCCATGCTTTTGATGTAGCTATGTAAGTTGGTGGCATTTTGTACATTAAGAGATTATTAAGATATTTTGGTACAACTCCCTTTTTGACTTTGATACCATGCTCAGTTATATCAAGTGAAGTTAATAAGCAATGAGACAGAACTATAACAGACTTAAAATGTCTCCATAAAAGATGTATTTTATATTAGTTGTTGGCTGATGTATTGGTGGTATGTTTCAAATAGAGAACAGTGTTCAATATTGTTCTCAAATACTTTGGTGTTATTACTGTACCTGGGGCCATTTAAAATATTTGCAGTTTAGGAATAACCTATGAGTGAAAAACTATTGAAATACTTGCAATAATCAGTATTACTACTACTACTACTACTACTGCTACTGCTACTGTTACTGCTACTGCCACTGCCACTGCCACTGCTACTGCTACTACTATTACTACTACTACCACTCCTACCACTGCCACTACCACTACTACTACTATTGCTGCTGCTGCTACTACTACTACTACTACTACTACTACTACTACTACTACCCCTACTACCACCATCACTACCCCTCCCACTGCCACTGCCACTACTACTACCACTACCACTACTACTACCACTACTACTACTACTACCACTACTACTACCACTACTACTACTACTACTACTATTACCACTACTACTAATAGTGCTATTACTACTTCTACTACTACTACTATTACTACTACTACCACTACTACTACTACTACTACTACTACTACCACTACTACTATTACTACTACTACTGCTCCTCCTATTACTACTATTGTAGCATTTTTGCTAAACCTTCTCAATAATTACTGAATTGATATATTATTCTTTCTATCCACAGGAGTTTGGGACATAGCTCTTTTTGTTCCACAACCAATATATTATTTTTTGGTGTATTCCTAAAGATTTTTTTCAGTGAGACAAGCTACTAATACCTTGTATAACATATATAAAGTGTTGGAGACAATGATTGTTGGTCTTACTTTATTCTTTTTTTTTAATTTTTTTTTCCTTTTTGGAGAGCAGTTGGGGTTAAGTGACTTGCCCAAGGTCACACGGCTAGTTTGTGTGTGTGTGTGTGTGTGTGTGTGTGTGTGTGTGTTAAGTGTCTGAGGCCGGATTTGAACTCAGGTACTCCTGACTCCAGGGCCAGCGCTCTATTCACTGTGCCACCTAGCCACCCCTATTCTTTTTTTTAATGAAAACATTTATTGTAAGAATCTCTTTATGATCTTGGTCTTTCCTTCTTGCCTTTGTACAAAGCCAGAAGAGAAATATTGGCTATTTTGACAACTTTGAAGCGGACTCCAGGAATATCACTGACAGCATGGCCCTTTCGGCCAAAGCCAGCCACTAACACTTCATCATTTTCCTCGATAAAGTTCAAGCACCGTCATTTGGAACAAAGGCAGTGATTTTCTTGCTGTTCTTGATCAGCTGGACCCTTACACACTTCCTGATGGCAGAATTGGGCTGCTTGGCCTCTACCCCCACTTTCTCCAGGACAATGCCCTTGGCGTGCGAGGCACCCCCGAACGGGTTGGCCTTGAGTGCCATGGCCTTCTTGTACTGCTTGTTGTGCCACTTCTGGTCCCACTGGTGGCTGCGCAGCTTCCAGGCCGTGCGGAGCCCACGGCACTTGGCCATCTTGCCCCTTCCCTTGCCGCCTCAGAAGCCGGCAAGAATGAACTCTCTTACTTTATTCTTGAGGTCCACAGAAGAAAAGCACTGCAATAAGTTTCTATTCTACTATCATTCATTATCTTCATTGCTCTATGAACTGTTGCATAGGCAGATAGGTAGATGAAATAATTACTTATTATAGTTCATAATAGTAATAATAACTAACATTTTTACAAATCTTTAAGGTCTGAAAAGTGCTTTACACATATCTCATTTTACACTTAAAACAACCCTATGAGATCAGATAGTAATTATCCATATTTTACCAATGAAGGATCTGAGACAAACAGAAGTTAAGTTACCTGCCAAGCTCACACATTAGTTAAGTGTCTCACTTGTGTATTAGGTCTTCCTGATTCCAGATGCAGTCTTCTGTCCTCTGTATGTGTGTGTGTGTGTGTGTGTGTGTGTGTGTGTGTGTGTGTGTGTTTGGGGGGGGTGAGGGGAGAGACAAAGAGAGAGAGAGAGAGAGAGAGAGAGAGAGAGAGAGAGAGAGAGAGATGTCTAATTTGTTTTTTGTAGGCAATCATCCATATACCTAAATTTGGAAGAGTGAATGGTGCTCTGATCTTTCTGAAGTGGATGCATGATGCCTTCTGTGAAGAGAGGGGGCTGGGAATCAAGTTTGGACTTGGGAAGACTGTGGTAAAGTGATTTCTTAGTATTTCATGGGCCACCAAGAAATCTTTGAGACAATAATTATAGGTCTTATCTAGCCCTGACACTTTCTAGTTTTTCAGAGAAGCTGGAGTTGGTGTTAGTTCTTTTGCCATAACTATTCTTTCTTTTAATATATTAATTGTGCTGCAGATTTCTATTTCTCATTTGATCAGACATGTGTTTTCATTGTGATGGACTTCTTGTCACCATATAGATGACCAGAAAAGTTTTACATCTTCCTTTGGTAGGGGTGGGGTTGGAGTCTGTCTTTCCCCTAATTTCATTACTTTGTAGTAAAGCTTTTCAATTTGATGATGAATTCTTTGCTCATTCTTTGTGCTGTTTTGATTCCCCATATCACCTTAAATATTTGGGGATCTAGATTTTTTGATAACTTTTGTTTTCTGGATTCCTTTGCACATCTTTGTTTTTGTTGTTGCCTTTTATTGGGTAAGATGGCAGTTCATTTGCACCCGTGATTACTGGTTTGACTCTTATATAATCTTCCATTGCTTTTCCTCCAGATCTCCAAATTGCTCTCTTGTGTTGCTTTTGACATAGTTTCTTACTCGTGTCCTTACAAGCATTCCTTGATAGTTTCACCTTTCTTCCTGTGATTGTTACTGTATATACACTATTGTGTACAGGTCTGGAAGTTATTCTTTACTTTCTCTCAGGTATTGTAGGAGAATGAATTTATTCATGAGTTCCTTTAAGTCCCAACTAAAACTCCATCTTTTATTAGAAGGCTTCCCCGACCTCTGTTAATTCTAGGGTCTTCTGTCTCAATTATTCCCAATTTATCTTATATATAGGTTACTTTGTATATATTTGTTTGCATGCTGTCTCTGTCATTGGATTGTAAGCTCCTTGAGGGTAGGGACTGCACTTTGCCACTTTTTGTATCCTCAGCACTTAGCAGAGTGCCTGACACATAACAGGTGCTTATTTATTCATTGATTGGTGATGGTTATAGCAGATAAAATAGTGTTAAAAATTTCTTTTTTGACGTATGTGAACATTAGATTCATGATTTCAAAGTCAAAGATGACTTTTCAGAATTTCTAAGTAAGTCTATGTTCTTTGCAAAATCATTTGAGACTTTAGTGCTGTTTTCAATCATCTCTTTTGTTACATAGTCTAATTTCTAGCGTTTACTTCAAGTGAAAATTTTCAGTTGACTCCAGATCTTCAAATTTAGTATTGCCTTGATATCATCTTTTGCTTTGTCTAGTGCATTCAGAACGTATTCAGTGATTTCGGTCTGTTTTATGCACATTTGTGGTTTGCACCCTTTAGGGATCAGTGACCTATACATTAAAGCATTTTACCCAAGGTTAGGTGTTGGTATTTCTGTTTTGCTGAAATGTATCTTGCCTTCTTTTAGTAGTAGAACACCAAAGAGCACTATTCTTTCTGCTGTCTTCCCTGTCAAGCAAGTCATCCTGATGGCTTTGAGAAGGGATGGCCTGCAGATTCATTTTGTGCTTCCTGTTTCCCAGATTTCTGGAGCAGGTTTGTCACTATTGCAGAGGTGACCCAGTCAGTTCTTTCTTCAGAGCCCACACGGCTTGTGTTCCAGCTGTGTAGCATCATAGCTGACATCCCCCTTCTTTGCCATCTGTTGCACTGCCACTGTCACTGCATCAGATTTGGGTTGGGCATAATTATCATTAATCAAGTCTTCTCTTTTTCAGTAGAGTTCTCTTAGAAACCATCCTCTTATTATTCTTATTTATTGTTCCAAGGATTATTGAATCGATGGATAAAATCAGTCTTTTTGGAACGTGACTAAAATCCATCAAGCATGTATTAGGTGGCCACTATGTACTAGACCCGCTTTTAGGCATTTGGGGTACAAATGCAAATAATGAAACAATCCCTTCTCTCAGAGACAGTGTGTACATATACAAATGCATACAGAATAAATACAAAATCATTATCAAGTATTTAGGGAAGAAGGACACGAGTTGATCAGGAAAGGTTGTGTGTAGAAAGTAGTGCTTGAGCTATGTTTTGAAGGAAGAGGAGGGATTTTGTGAGCCAGAAATGGAAGGCATGCATTTTAGGCATGGGTAGTGACCAGTGCAAACACCCAGAGGTGGAGTGTTGCCTGTGACAACCAGGGGTAAGGTAACTTCTGCTAGTTTGCAGTGTAGGAGGCAAAGTAATGTACGAGGAGCCTGGAGAGTTTAGATGCAGGTTGTGGAGGGCTTTCAGTGTCAATTGGAACAAGTTATGTTTTCTTGTAGAGGCATTAGGGAGCCACTGGAATTGATTGAGAAGGGTAGTGACATGATTATACCTGTGCTTAAGGAAAATCCTTTTAGTGACTTCTTGGAGGATGGACTGAAAGCGGGAACAGATTTGTAGCATAGAGACAGAGGCCATTAGGATAGCCTGGGTAGGAAGTGAATAGGTCTTATACTAAGGTGGGAACTATGTGAGTAGAACATAAGAATTAAATTTGACAAGTTTGGAGGTAGAAACAGCAAGGGTTAGCAAGATTGGTGAATTAGGTTGAGTGAGGAGTCAAGTATAACCCCAAGTTTCAGTTCCTAGGGAGTTTACATACTGGAAGAGTGGTGGTATTTTCTTTTTTCCCCTTCCACATATATTTATTTCATGAAATCTTTCTGAAATCTGTGTAAAATATTTTAACATTAAATTTTTAAAAATTTCAAGTTCCTAATTGTCTTCCTTTCTTCTGGCCCTCATTTTCCTTGAGAAGGCAAGCAATTTGGTATCAATTATACATGTGAAGTCATACAAAAGATATTTTCATGTTAGCCATGTTCTAAAAGAAAACCCAGACCAAAACAAACCCCAAGAAAAAGAAAGTAAAAAACAGTATGTTTTAATTTGCTTTCAGAATTCATCAGTATTCTCTCTAGAAGTGAATAGCATTTTCATCATAGGTCCTTTGGGACCATGGGTCTGAGATCATTGACTTGTTCAGAGCCGCCAAGTCTTTCCCAGTTGATCACTGTTACAATATTGATGCTATTGTATACAATATTCTCCTGGTTTTGCCCAATTCACCAGTTTGCATATATCTTCTCAGGGTCTTCAGAACCTATCCTGTTCGTTGTTTTTTATAGCATAGTAGTATTTCTTCACAATCATATACCGCTGCTTCTTCAGCTATTCCCTAATTGATGGCCAGTTCCTTCAATTTCCAGTTCTTTGCTACCACAAAAAGAGCTGCTGTAAGTATTTTATAGAAGTAGGTCTTATTCCCTTTCCTTTGATCTCTTTGGGAGACAGATCTAGTAGTGGTATTGTTGGATCAAAGGGTATGCACAGCTTTATAGCCCTTTGGGCGGAGTTCCAAACTGTTCTCCAAAATAGTCAGAGTAATGCATTGTGTCCCAGTTATTCCACATCCTCTCCAGCATTTGTCGTTTTCCTTTTCTGTCATGTTAGCCAGTCTTAGAGTTATTTTAATTAGCATTTCTCTAATCAGTAGTGATTTAGAGCATTTTTTAAAAATTGAGTATTGATAATTTTGATGCAAGTAGAAGAATTTTCACCAGAAGTAGCCAAATCTGAATGAGGACTTATTTTAGGGAAAAAGACAGTTAGCTGAATCTAGGGCACATTGAGTTTGCGATGTCTCTGGGTTGTTGAGTTTGAAGCATCTAATGGAGTGGGACTGGTACTGAATATATTGACCTGTGGTTCATTTACAAAGAGATGATTATTTAATCTGTGGGATCTTAACAGCATAACTTAACACCAGGAGGGAAAATATGGAGGAAAAAAAGAGGGTCAAGAATAGAGCCTTGAAGGACACCCACATTTGTGGGCATGGTATAGCAAAAGTGTCAGCACACCATAAGCCTGAAGAACAAAGTTGTCCATGGCTTGTTTTTGTATGGCTTGTAAGCAAAGAATGTTTTTTTTATATTTTAAATATAATGCAAGTATGACAGTGGTTCTAATCTAGGGAGAATAGGTATAACAGTATATAATCTAGGAGGAGCTGGTATTATGCCTCCATAGGCAGTATCCTACTTCAGGAGAAAACATATTGGAGCTTTTGGGGAGTAACCAATGCTCAGAAGATTTGTAGGACATGGACCCAGAGATGAGATTGAATGAGAATAATTATGGGCAAATGACAGGGAACTTGTACATAAAATACCTTTTATAACAGTTTGATATCCAAGATATATGGACAACTGAATAAAATATGTAAGACTGGAAGCTATTACCAGTAGAGAAGTGGCCAAAGGATATGAACAAACAGTTCTCCTAAAGTAGAATTACTTTTAGCATTCACGTGAAAGAGAGTTTCTATTCACTACTAAGAAGAAAAATGAAAATGAAAACGACTCTCAAGTTTTACCTTGCTCTCATCTAATTGGCAGATGCAAACATGGGGATAGTCAGTGCTGGAGAGGGCATTGGCTGGTAGACAGTTACACTAATGCCTTGCTGCTGGAGTTAGGAAGTTGTCTTAGTGTTCTGGAAAACAACTTGGAACTCTCTAAGTAAAGTGGCTAAACTATCCTTCCTGATGATTTGACATTCCTTGGCTGGATGTATACTCCAAAGACAGTATTGACTGAAAAGAAGGTTCCCTGTTCACCAAAATCATTATTAGCAGGCCTTTTCTTGGTAAAAACTAAAACGAAAATTTGTGTAAAGTAGATAGATGCTTATGTATAAGAGAATGGCTAAACAAACTTCATGTGTGAGTAACATGGAATATTACTGTTGTCTGAGATACAACAAATATAATGAGTACGGAGGAGCATTGGAAAGAGCTCAATGAGCTGAAGAAAACTGAAGAATGCGTAGATGGGAATAGTATATACATTGATGACAACAATGGAAAAGAAAAGAAAAATCTCCATAAAACAACTGGAAAATGGTGGGAAATCAGAAAGACCTGCCCCAGAAGAAAGATATGAGAAGACAGTGCCCCCTAATCCTTTGTAGAGGGATCTTGAAGAGTGTGAAACTTTGTACACAATGAGAGATTTTTTTTCATCATATTGTGATTTTTTTCCTTTATTCTTCTTCCTTTTAAGAGAAATTCTTTGTTATTAAGGATGTAGGTTATACAAAAATCAAAGATGGTGATAAACTATATTTTCAAAAAAAATTGTACCCAAACATATACTAAGAAATAAGAAAACTATTGATTATATTTAAAAATACGAGCATCTAAATTAGTAACACTAGAAATAGAGAATCTAAGCAGCTCCATCTTAGAGTAATTGAGCAGGTCATACATGAACTCCCACTATATATATATGTATATGTGTGTATATATGTATATATGTGTGTGCATATATGTATATATGTGTATGTGTATATACAAGTGAAATTTTATCAATTATGCCATGAACAAATATATCTGTCATCTAAAATCTGTAGGAAATTAACCCAAAAGCTGTAAAAAAAAGAAATGTTACTTTTTTCTTAGACACAAATAGTCAAGCTATCAGCATCCATCTGAAAAAATATCCAAGATCACTTAATAAGAGAAATGCTTAATTAAATGATGCTGAGGTATCACCAATACTAATCAAATTGGGAAAAATGATATTGAAAATATCCGTTTTGCAAAACTATGGGGGAAAAACATGCTAATTCCCTACTAGTGGGCTTATGAATTGGTCTGATTGCTCAGAATCCAATTTGAAATCATTCATACCTTTTAACCCAGTAATCTTACTACCGAGTTTATACTCCACTCACATTTCTCATAGAAAGAAAGAACCCAATTGTGCAAAAATATTCGTAGTGTTATTATTTGTGATAGTAAGATGCCAGAAACAATCTTTGTGACCACTGGCTGGGAATGGTTGAACAAAACTGTATATGAACATAATAGAATATTATTGTTCTGTAAGGACAGGAGAATTTGAAAAATCTAAGAAACTCAGGAAACGTTTTGCATCCATTATATCGAAATGCTGTTGATAAGGATGAATAATTTACACTCTAATTTGTGTGTGTTTCTGTGTATGTTTTTATGGATTAACTAGAAACTTTGAGAAACAATGCAATTCATCTATTCAACTTTGACTCCATCTCATCTAACTTCCCAGCTATCTTTCAACACACATTCGTCTGTCAAAGTGGCAAGATTCTACACTTCTAGTATTGTCCAGAAGGAACAAATGTAATTCTACTTAAAAATATTCATAAGAATATAAGTATTCAAGAATCTCTATCCCATTCAACCCACTCCATTGTTCTCATATTCTCATTCATGTCAAGATTTCACCAGCAAACATTCAAAACATATTTTTAAGTAGGCAAATATTCTCTAGACATATTTATTTACCATCTTTGAGAAAAATGCTTTTCTTTTGAAAAAACATTTTAAATCTTCAATTAAGTTTTGATAAAGTGATGCTTTTCTCTTTAATTTCTTGTGCAACATATTTCATGTCATGTTATTTCAAGTTACATCTGTCAAATAGCATTAGTTAACCTGACATTACATGATGTGACTGAAACAAGCTGACACCAGGCATCAAGACATGAGATTTTTCTAGAATATTTAAAGTAAGTGAGTGGGTACTAAAGAGAATCTTAAAGTGCTTCTTTGGTCATAATCATATCCTATTTTCCCCTAAAAATTTCCTTTTTTTGGCATTTTACATTTTCCTGTTTTTTGTTATAGCAAGAACATGACCATATTTATGGCACTTGGGGCCATTGCCCCATTTCAGGTTGCTTGATCTTGACCTGTAAAGAGTTTGGGGGAGGATGTGTTGAGAATGTGTTCAAGAGTTCAGTAGTGTCAGTTGAGCCATGGCATTTGGGGGCATCTTCACTCTGCTACCCAGGACTAACATCTTGAGTTAAATTGTCCATGGATCCATGTAAGGAAAGCACAGAGCTAATGAGCCCAAGATCATGAAATCATTTTCTGTGTGAGCCTGAGAGGTCTATATGGAAGGAGGGAGAGGAACATTGATGCCATACAGCCAGCCATAGTTCACCACCACCAGCATGCTTAACCTGCTAATTTCATGTCTATGAAAGCCTGAGGTATTTTAATATTTATTTTTAAAAATTATTGATGCTTTTGGTTATTTCCTAATATATTTCTCCCCTTGCCCATTGCTTCTTCTCTCATAACAAAGAAAAACAAGTGGACACAATCAACCTACAAAATGACTATTTCTGGCAGTGTATATAACATTCTATTACCATAGTTCCCCCCACCATGTGTTGTTGATCAATATGAATAATTTCCAAACAAATGGTGTATATCATCTGTTTTCTGAGCCCAAGCTTTGTCATAGCAATTAATCTGAGTTCTGACCCTTCTAACATTTTTTGTTTCAACTGTTATAAGCCATTGTGTGGGTTTGTTCCTACTTCTCGTTGTTACTCTGTGCTTCGGTTCATATAAGTCTTCCTGTATTTTTCCGAATTCCTCATTTTTACCTTTTCTCACATATCTCATTATAGTCACATGCCACAATTTGTTGTACCATTCTTCAATCAATGGCCACTTACTTAATTTCTAGTTTTTTGAGGCCAAAAATCTCTACTGTGAATATTGTGGTATGAATGAAATACTCCTTGAATAGTGGGATCACTGAAGTCAGAGTGAAAAGTTTCATGACATTTTATATAATTTCATAGAATTTTCCAGAACAATTATACCAGTTCACTGCTCCACCAATGGTGTCTTTCTATATATAGCCTCTTCAACATTGATTCTTTCCCTTTATTATAATATTTGCTCTTTTGATGGTTTATTTTTTTCACACTAGCTGAAGCTGCTACCTCCTCTTCATTGTTTTTCAACCTGCTTGATGCTCCAGCTGTCTTTGGGACCTTGGGCCTAGCATTGTTATTTGGCGGTGAATATAGGAATGGTTCTGTAAGAAAAGTCTCATTAAAGTCAGTGGGGCTGGTCATTTTTTTAATGGGCATCTGTTTGTGGGAGAAATCTAACTATGTTTTCCTCAGGCTTAAACTTATGTTCTCTTCACCTGGTGAAATGGGAAGTAATAAGATAGAGGGTTGGTTTTGAATGGGAGGAAAAGTTATTTTCTAATTTCCTGTCACAGCATTTCTCTCACACTGACTTTGATGGAAATTGAATGTATCTCAACAGAGACTCATTAACAGATGAAAATGGTCCTGGTAGCTTTTCTATCACTCTACATTTTAATAAGTGTCTTGTTAGTCCATGAAATCACCTTTAATAAAAAGCTCATTCTTATGAGAAATCCACAGTTCGTCTAACCCTATGACCTGCCAACTCGACAGAAAACTTCGAGATTTTAAGAAATTCTTTATTGTTTTTTTGAAGTCAGTCTTCCTATAAAGATAATTATTGAATTTGGCAAAGCTTCTTTTTATTCCTTCTATCTTTGCTGTCTGATGTCTGTAATTACTTGTTAGACTTTTGCAAGAATGTTAGAAAGATGTTTGCCAAAATGACTGCCCCAAGTGTTAATGCCAAGATAACTTTCCATAAAATTGTAGCACGTCTCTCCCCTACATTTACAATCTCATAAACATCAATTATCTACTTATTAAGTGGTACACATTTTTCTTTCTAAAGTGCCTGTCCTTTAGGTTAAAAATAGTAGCATTTTATATGAAGTCATAATGTTTTGTCACCTATAACTGGATATATGGGACCTCAGAGGTCATCGAGTTCATCTTCTTCCTTTTACAGGTAAGAAAACTGGGCCATAGATGTTAAATGATTTGCCTAGGGTCACGTTGATGCTAAGGGAGCTCTTAAAACCAAGACTTCATGGCTAAGTCCGCTGGTCTGTCCATTATCTGTTTAACCAAATTTATGTGTTTAGTCTCAAAAAGAGTGAAAGCAGGATGATTTGTGAAGTTCATTTAAATATATCCATTAAGAAGTCTCATTTTTTCTCCATTTTGTTCATCCTCTGTGTACCAACAAGAAAAATAAAAGCATAGTATTACCATAAATTGAAACATTTGGAAAGGAGATTAAAACCCCCTAATTAATTAAACCTTTAATTCAGAATTGCAAATGAATTAACTCTAAACTTATAAATTAATCGAAATAGTTATAATCTATTGAAATCTACTTGCTACTATTTCTACTCTCATAGGGTAAAATAGTAAATTGACTGAATTACAAACTGTAACTTTAACACCAAAAATAATTAGATAAATTACATATTTAAAAATCCCATATCCCTTTGCTATTTTATTGGAATTATTCAGATCATATGATTGATCTGCATTCTAATGGAAACATTTAACAAGTCAAGATGGAAAGCTATTAACAAATATTCCCAGCTGTCATCTTGTCCTGTCACTGGTATATTAAAATAAATGTATAGGCAGAAGAATGAATTAGTCCAGCTTCTCTTAATATTAGGAAATCTGTTCCATTTGGCTTCAGTAAAGATCTACCACATGACTTGGTAATGAACTAGAAAGGAAAGCGTCTAGTTGGGGTTTTTCAGAGCAGACAAGTCAAATGATCTAAGGAGTGTTAGGAGTTAGGAATGTTAGGAGTATCTGCTAAGTTGATTTTATATGTACACACACACACACATATATGTATAAACACATATGTCTATATTGCTCACATCGGGCAGCTATTTCTGACTATACATTGATGACATGTGAAGAGTTTGGGCCATTGTCCATCACCATCATCACAGACTTGACATAGCTCCTCAGGTCCTTCTATACAGCTGAACTTGGTGAAATGTTTATTCATAAACGTCCCTAGTTTTGTTTGTTTTCCCTGAACTTGGATTAAAAAAAGAAAACTAGAAAACTAAAAACTCACCCAATTATCCTTGAATTCCTAACGACCCTTTTGTAGGATATGTTACAATTATTATTATGCTCTGTCAATACTGTATAAAGCTACATCATTGTTTTCCTTTCTCCACCGGATTTTGGAATAGATATTTGGGTATATCCAGGAACTGGGACTTCATTTGTGTGCATATCCATCCCCTCCACTACTGCAGCAGAATGTCAGTGTCTTAAGGTCAGAGACTATTTTTTCATCTTTGTAACCTCAAAATTTAGAACATGTCATTCCATACGATAGCTGCTTTAAAATGATTATTGAATAAATTGAATGCACACTACAATCTGCCGTGAAAAAATAGTTGGGTCTTTTAGAGTTACTGTGGCTAAAAAATTCTTCATCCTGCCACCAACCAGGTAATTCAGTAAATATTCTTTAAGCTATTACTATATGCATGGAAGGTAATAGGAGAAGTGATAAAGATTTCCTAATTTGGCTAAGCTGATTCTTGGACAAAAGAGACCATTGGGGAATCCTTTGACTTCTCTGGGTTCTGTTCTACTTTTCTGTGAAATGAAAAAGTTGATCTAGATGGCTTCTAAACCCCCTTCTGTCTCTAAGATTTGGTGATCCTGTGAAGCCTATACATCTTAGTAGGGCCAACTCGAGCTTGAGTTCAGTTGGTATAGCTTTGGAGAACCCAGAGTCAACTCTATAGCACAATAAGGTATTGGAGGAAGACTTAGATACATTAAAATGAGATCATAGGTATGGCAGACCTGGGACAGCAAAATGCTCTGGAAGGGTAATATTATATTCATATAATCATTTTAAAAACAAAGCCATAGTCAGTGGACAGATATGGCAGTTGGTTAGTTAATATTTTTTCCCTTCAGCAAGTATGTAAAGTAGATACCAGACCTATAATTAAAATTCCTCATGGAGCAATAAAACTTGAGCAAATCAGTCGAATAGTCAATAATGAAATGCTGCTAAGGCCTAAACAGATAGTGTACATTTAAATATTGTCTCATAAAATCACTGTGGAAAGAAGTGTTATTGAAGAGTTATCTAAAAATGAGAAAGCAAGGGGTAAATAAGGAACTCCAGGAGAATTAGTTCAAGCAGTGGGTAGGGAAAGATGTGAAATACGTAAAGCATGAAGTGTAAATGACTTAGAGAAGGAGACTGACTTTAGTGAAGTGATGGGATTGTGAATTCTAAAAAAATCAGGAAAGTGGAAATGATAATGCCCCAGAAAGAGAAAGAACAAGCCGATAGGGAGAAGAGAGGGAAATCTAGGCTTTTTCTCTTCTCCGACTTTTTTTTTTCCTAAGAAAATGATCTGTCTTCATTAAGCACCCTATCTCTAATGAAATCCCTTCTAACCAAAGCAGTTATATGTGTATGTGGTTCCTCCCACCTTCTCAGAGTTTGTTATTTTATTATCTAGTCTCTTGCATTTTGCCTCTCTGATTCCTGTTTTAGAACTAACAAACTTCCCTTCCTTTTGCACCTCATCCTCTCATGCTCCTTCCATCTTCTGCAGTGCCCAAAGACCAGACTTCCCCCACTAGCCATCCCCTTTAGCACTGGCTCTACCTGCTCCCATATTCCCCATCTCACCAATCATAGAGGAAGAGTCAGAATAATTCGTGCTCCACACTATCACTTAGAAACTCCCTTTGCTGCCATCACTTAGAAATGTCTTCTCCTTTGACATTCATGCTATCAAAATTTAGCACCCACTTGAGATCAAAGTGGCTCTCAGGCTTCCAAGTCATTCTCTCCGTTCTCAAGGCATTCAGTACCTGACTCGTTGATTTCCCTCCCAATTCTTTTCATTATTTGGAGACATATATGTTGATGTTTCTTCAAATGTCCTAGCCTTCCAGTTCCTCATTCTTTTCAGGTCCCATTATCTCTACAGTTACATGCCTCACTTATACTCAGGGATGGTCATACCATAAAGCCATAAAATCACCCACTAGTCTCTACTTCCATCACCCAAATCAGTAACCTTCCTCTGATTACAACCTGTCATTACATCTCATCTATGCCTACCTTACCCCAGCTATACATACTAGATGTCTTTATCATGACTTCCAATCCCTCTCCCCTTCGATGCTTTGTGAGACCATTATCTATGCCATGACTTCCCTTTCTTCCCTTTCCAGTTTCTATCTTTCTGTTAACCAGTTCATACTTACCTGTATACTTCATACTTACCTATACTCCAATCCCTTGCCACTTTATCCTATTGCCAACTGAATCTAATAGTCATATATGGCTTACAGAACCATTCCTGAATTCTCCTACTGTCCCCCTCCATCCCGACTTAGCATGCTGCTATAGAGAGCTGGGGGAAGCCGTTCAACTGCGCTGAGCCCCCTACAGGCCGCCTACCCCGCCGTCTGATCTCAAATAGGCCCTTGCTGCAGGAAGCCAGTCTTTTTTCTCTCTGATCAATTTGATACTCTCTCCCAAATCCCACGGATTCTGTTCCAAACCTCATTTCTTTTTCAAACTTCCCTAGACTTCCAACCCCCAACTTGTCACCTGAGAACCTTGTATCATCACTACCACCACCATCATCTTCATCATCATCGTCAATAGCAACCAGCATTTATGTAGTACCTACTATGTGCCAGGCACTGTGTTAAGCAGTTTTTAAAATATCTCATTCAATCCTTACAACAGCCCTGGGAGATGGTTGCTATTATTATCCCCATTGTACAGTTGAGGAAATTGAGGCAAAGAGGAGTTAAGTGACTTGCTCAGGGTCACACAGCTAGTAAGTATTTGAGGCCGAATTTGAACTCAGGTCTTCCTGACTCCAGACCCAGCACTCTATCCACTAAGCCACCTAGCTTCCTTGCACATAAGTGCTTGCTAAAAGTTTGTTGCCTTGCTTAAAAGAAAGTGCTACAGTGTTCTGCAGTTGATCAGACTTAGTAGGAGGTCATCCAGAACTGGTTCTGAAAACTTCCTCCCTCTGTGGGTCAACCTGGTAATGAGCCTTTATGAATTTAGGCTGGTCCTCAGGGAAGAGACATTCAGTTTGTCACTCTAGGACATACTTAAAGCCTTTTTGACTTGATAAAATGCCTTATGCTGGCATAACACAGTTTGTCACTCTAGGACATACTTAAAGCCTTTTTGACTTGATAAAATGCCTTATGCTGGCATAACGTTAGAGGGCTCAGTATCACTTATATAACACAATGAAACATCCAAGTATTTCTATAGTAGAAGATACCTTAAAGAAATAAGAAAATATGAATACTGTACTCACAGTTAACACATAATTGAAACTAACTTCTTATGATCCTAGGCCCACATAAGGGTAAATGAGCTCCAAAGATTTCCTCGCCATTTAAAAATATAGATAGAATCCAAAGGGAAGCAAAGTCAACCCACTTCTATCTGGCCAGGGTAAGATCATCTCAAAGGTCAAAATAAAGCCCTTTACAAATACCAGGCTTGTATGCTATCAGTTCTAAGCAGGTTGAATTTTGCTTAGCTAATTCCAGCTGACATATCCGCATTCCTCATTTACTTCAGTGATTCTTCCCTGTTCGAAGGTTGTTAATTCGGTTTTAAAAGATATGTATTCCGGTGATTTCGTTATTTGATTTCCGTCGGAAGTGCTTCATGCCAATGCAAGCACAAGTAATCTTTCCTCCTAGTATGTTAGCAAGAACCTTTATCAGTAAAGATTCCCAAATGCTTTAATTCTTTAAGTGGATATTTCTACATAGTAGATTTATTTTAATTGGAGTAACTGAAGTGTAGTCAAATGGTGACTTGAGGAACTTGCCTATGGAAAATCAATGGATTTCTTCGGTATCTTCAGCTTTACCCTTTGGCTACTTTAACAGCTCTAATTTGTAATCTAATCGCTCAGCCTCCTCCTTTATTTTACCTGTTCTCTGTAGACATAGTGTTAATATTCTCTCTTGTGCTGCTATTTAGGAAGCTGACAATATAATATACAGCACAAAGAAACTCAAAAGGCTTTGATCGTCATCTAATGTGAGCATGTATCCCCAGTCTAGTGGACATGGCAGATGCCTTCCCATCTCAGCACTGAACATTTTGGGCATCAAATAAAAAAGGTTATGAACCTGAAAGTTAGTGAAAGGGTTTCAGAGCCTCCAGAATTATTAAAAATACTAGAAAATGCCATTTTGAAGGATAATAAATAGTCAAGCCAGGTAACCTCTGTAGGTCAGAGTGCCTCCCTTAAGAAAAGGAAATGACAGAAATGCAGAATTGACAAGAAACAAAAATGGAAGACATTAGAGACAGTAAATAGATTGTTGTCAGTGAAGAATAGGTTAGCCAATGTCTAAAGACTTGTTCTGAGATGCAGGGAATATAACATCTCATAGAGGGGAGAGCAAAATTGGCAGAATCTTGTTGACCTTTGGAGAAAACCCCACTTGAATTTAGTGGTGATTTGTTGTTTTTCATTGTTAGGGGGAAATTTAATCTGTTCTGTTTGTCTAAGAAATTGGAGAGAGAAAATGGCCTTATTCAGGTTAGAAGCTCAAGTGAAAAATGCAGAGTGAATTGAGAATATGTTCTAACCTGTGTTTATTCCTAATAAGTGGTACATGGACAAAGTGCTCTTGGAGTACTGCTGATGATATTTTGACTTCCTTTCTTAATAATTGTCCAGTTGTTGTTTTTATCTTTCAAGACCTCTCATTGTATTCGGTTACGCATAAGATCATACTTGGCTGCCCAGCATGTTAGGGTTCATATATGGAAAGTCAGATTCATATACACACATACAAGTATCATTTCAAGGAATTGGAGACGGTTAAGCTCGGGGGGATGTGATAGCTGTCTTCAACTGCTTGAAGGGCTGTCACATGGAACAGGGATTTGATTAGCTTTGTTTGGCTCCACCAGGCTGAACCAGGGATGGTGGGGAGGAGTTGTAAAGAAGAAAATGAAGGCTTAGTGTTAGAAAAAGGACTGAAAAGACAAAACCTTTCTAACAATTAGAACTGCCGAAAGTGGAGCGAACTGTCTCATGGGGTGATGAGTTGCCCCTTGCAGGGGATGGAGAGGAAGGGGATTAGAGGTATGGGGTGGGAGGAGGGGGGATGATAAAAACAGAGATTGGGGTAAAGGCGGTAGGGGTCAGAAGCAAAATAGGATTTATGGGATGACCTAACCTGTAAAATGGAAGCAGATAGCAAAATGAATTAATAGAATCCAACCATATGCTGTATACAAGAGACATACCAGAGTTAAAATAAAGAGCTAGAACAGAATCTATTACACTTAAGCAGAAGTAAAAAAGGCAGGTGTAGAAATCACCATCTCAAAGAAAACAGAAGTGAAAATAGACCTAATTAAAAGAGATAATCAAAGAAACTACATTTTTCTAAAAGGTACCATAAACAACAAAGTAATATAAAACAATTACAGCAAATTTCTGATAAAGGCCTCATTTCTCAAATATATGCTGAGTATAGAACTGAGTCAAATTTAGAAAAAGCAAGAGCCATTCCCTGACTGATAAATTGTCAGAGGAGATGAACAGGCAATTTTCAGAAGAAGAAATCTAAACTGTCTGCATTCATATGAAAAAAATGCTTCAATCACTATTGATTAGAGAAAGGCAAATTGAAACAACTCTGAGGTACTACCTTATACTTACCGGAAATGACAGATGCTAGAGGGGGTAAAAGAAAGAATAAGTACACTGAAGAACTGCAGGTAGAGTATTGGACTGGTCCAACCATCCTGGTGAACAATTTGGAACTAGGCCCATGGGGCTATCAAACTGTGATTCTTTGACCCATGAATACCACAACTAGTTCTGTATCTCAAAGAGATCAAAGAAAAAGGAAAAGAACCTATATGCACAAAAGTATTTATAGCCATTCTTTTTATGGTGTCAAAGAATTGGAAATTGAGGGGATGTCCATCCATTGGGGAATGACTGACCAAGGTGTGGCATATGATTGTAATAGAGTGTGGTTGTGCTATAAGAAATGACAAAGGAGCAGTTTCAGGAAAAAAAAAGAGGAAGCCTGGTAAGATCTATACAAACTGGTGCAAAGTGAAGTGAAAAGAACTCAAAAATCATTGTGCACAGTAAGAGCAATGTTGTAGTGATGATCAGCTTTGAAAGACTTGGCTTCTCTGATCAATACATGGACCAAGACAGCCAAAGGACTCATGATTTTAAAAAATAATACTGTCCACCTCTAAAGAGAGAACTGATGAACTCCAAGTGCAAATTGAAGTATAATTTTCAAACTTAATTTTTCTTGTTTTTCCCAAAATATGACTAATATGGAAATATATTTTGCGTATTTTTACATGTATAATTGATATATTGATTGTCTTCTCCTTGGGTAGGATAGAGTATGGGAGGGAAGGAGAGAATTTGGAATCCAAAATTTAAAAGGAAAAGAACATTAAAATAAATAAATAATGTGTGTGTGTGTATATTTTTTTTAAATAAAGAGAAGCATGTTGTCTAGAAAGGAGTCCTCCATAAGCAGAGAGGGTAATGCTTTGCATTTCGTTTGAAATAGTTATGCTCAGTTTTCAAAAGGCAGACCTGAACTGAACGACTATGGTCTACCTTTTTGATCCTAAGTTATACCACTTGGTATGAACTGTGTAGTGTGTCTTAGGAGACGACAGATATAAAAACAATGGAGATTCACCATTTATAGTTGCTGGGGTTTTTAAATCTGTGAGTGGAAACACCAACTACTTGGTATTCTAATCCAACACAGTTCAAGTTTTTTGCTATTGAATTTAGATAATGAAAATATAAGCTAGAAAAATAGGAAAATTAAATTATTTGCTTGAATACACCACATTTTTAGACGTCTTCCTTTGGGAAGAGGGTTAATTGAAAATTTTAACTTGTACTCTATTCCCACCGCAGTTATTACTGCAACAAAATAACTAGCAATATTTCATCTAATTAATAATCTAGATGAGCAAATGGAGTTATTGCAGGAAATGTATTTTTAAATGTGAAACATGATTATTTTCATGCCTTGAGTTCCCTTCATGGAAATACCCTAAATGTTTGACAAGTTTCAGGGGGCACCATAAGAGACACCAGCTATTCCCCCATTAAGTGAAAGCACAAAAACTTAATTTAATTGGATTTTAGCTTAGTTCACCACTGTTGGAAGAAGAGCCTACTCTGTTTGTGTCCTAGCTGTGAACTCTTCAGAGGAAAGCCTATAAATTGCTATCACATAGTATTGATGTTTTGTATTTGAATTGTGAAGAGCCATGGGTTAGGGCTCGAAAGAATTGGATTCAAAGTCCATCTCTATTACTTAGGAGCAATGTGACCTTAAATAATTCCCTTTCTTCTGCAGATCCCAGTTTCCTCTTCTAAAGTGAAGGGGTTTGAATTAGGTAATTTCTATAAAACCACTCCAGTTCTAAATCCTCTGGCCATAGCTGGATCTGATATAGGCTAAATGATACTTAATTGCTTGAACTTACTGTTGATCCTGAATTCACAAGTGTTTTTTCAGAAGCTAGTAGGGAAAAAACCTCAAGCTCTATATGAACACTGTTTTTAAAAACTGGCTTGAGTGCTTTGCAACTATTGATTTTTTTATAGCATTTTAATTTTTCTGAGTGCCCATCATATTTAGTATGGGACAGGTTCCCCTTTCCCACTTTCCTCAACACCATTAATGGCATTGCTAGCCCCCAGATTTACAGATTGGGAGTTATTTTTTATTTCTCTCTTTCTTTGAATGTCTAGAATCCCTCATTGTTAATGCTACTCTTCTACAGTGTCTCTCAGATCTGATCCTGTCCCCCTTTTTTAAGCAACAGTTAGGTGGTTCAGTGGGAGCCAGAAGACTTGAATTTGAATGTGACTTCTACTTGCTAGCTGTGTGACCCTGGGCAAGTCACATAACTACTGTTTGCCTCAATTTTCTCATCTATAAAATTAGAATTAGTGTAATGCCTGCCTCCAAGGGTTGTTGTGAAGATCAAATTAAATAATACTTGTAAAACACCTAGCGTGTGCCTGGCACATAGTAGGTGCTTAATAAATACTTATTTCCTTACTTTCTTCCTTTTGCCTTTCTTTTCTCTAAGTCAGGTACAGGACATAGTAATTTACTAAACGTGAATATTTAAAAGAAGTGAAAATTGAGAGAGATCCCTGTATAGTCATAATTCTTAGCCTTGGTCCAAAGAAAAGACGGGAATGTGCCCCCTCCTTTCCTTTTCAAGTGTGAGGGAACTGTGAGCCTGGAATACTACATATACTATCATACTTGGTCTGTGTGTTGGCTGGTTTTACTGAGCTGCTTCCCTCTCCCCCTTTTTTATATTTCTTTTTTATAAGAGATAGCTCTCTTGAGAGTTTGGGAATGGGACAGTACTAGGTGGAAAGGAATGTGATATAAAAACACTAGTTTCCCCAACATCTCTCCTGATATTTCCATTCCCAATCCCATTTCCCAACTCAGATACAGATACACCCCAATAAAAATTTGGCTGAGTAGAGTACAGTTTGAGAAACAATTTACTTTAAATACCCAATTTCTCTTTTCTTTGGAAGAATTAAGGTCCTATTCCTGGGTTAGATCTTTACCGCCTCTCACTTTGACAATTGTAATATCTGCTCACTTGATCTTTGGCTTCCAGTTTCTCCTTTCCCACGTAACCACAAACATAACCTTCCTGAGCATAGTTCTTGCCATATTACTCTTCTACTTAAAAGACTTCAGTGACTCCCTGCTGACTCTAAAATACAATACAAACTTCTTAGTTTAGCATTTAAAGGTCTTCAGAGTCTGGTCTTAATCTTCCTATCCAGGCCTTTTCACCCTTTCTCCCCTCACACCCACTCTCCATGTATGCCAAACTGCTCAATTTCCTGCCCTGTCAATTCTGCGTGTCACTGTCCATCCCTGAATGTTTACATAGGCCGTTGCCCATACCTGGGATTTACTCTGTCATCACCTCTTAGATTCTGTAATTTACCATAAAGGTGCTGTCTCCTATAGGAAGCCTTCCCTGATTCCCCTGGTATCTAGTGTTATTCCCTCTCCAAATGACCTTTTTAACAATTTGTATTTGTTTCTACTGTATCTTATATGCACCCACTACTAGTATGTCAAGTCCTTGAGGACAAGGGCTGTTTTTCATTTCTGACTATATTTCCCAGGGCCCAGCACACTACCTTACTCATAATAGGCACTTAAACGTGGGTGTTGTACTGAATTTAATAAAAGGCAACTCTAGTAGTAATAGCTAGCATTTCTAGAGGGCTTTAAAGTTTACAGAGCATTTTACAAATTCTACCTCATTCGATCCTCCCAACAACCTTGTGGGTAGGTGTTCTTATTAGCTCCGTTTTATAGGTGAGGAAACCAAGGCCAAGGAAGAGTAATTGACTTGCCCAAGGTCTCACAGCTGACAAGGGTCTGAGGCTGCCTTGTCCCTACCCACCTGTGGAGTAGAGATACAAACTACCCTGGAAAGACAAAGACTCTGAGACTCCTTCCAGCACTAGGATTCTATGAGTTGATGCCAGTAGGCTGGGAGGAGTTATGTAACTTGATTACCACCCAGCAAGGCAGTGGTAGAAACAGAACTAGAACTCAGGGCTCTGGATCAGCAGAGGCCTCTACTCTTATTGTTCAGTGTTCCTTCCATCCTCTCATTTGTTTACCAGAAACCTCCTGGCAGCTTGGGCTAGAACAGGTACCATGATAATCCACTTTTTCAGTATTCAGTGCCCTTTAGGTGTGATCAACTGGGCCAAGCACTGAGGAGACAAACACTAGAACTAAACAGTCTCTGCCCTTTAGGGCTGTATATTCTTTTGGGGGGAATGAGATACAAGTATTTACCCACAAGGAAACAAATAAGAGTAGTTTCTAGAGAGACATGGTGATAACCAGGGGATTAGGGAATTCCTCTTATAGGAGGAGGCACTTGGGTTTTGCTTTGCAGGATCTTGTGAGTAAGGCTTTCTTCAATATTATGCTTTGCACTGGAGGTCAGTCAATTAGTAAGGAGTAAACAGTAGATAAAGGCCTGGAGTCAGGAAGACTTGAATTCAAATGTGACCTCATACACTAGCTGTGTGACTCTGGGCAAGTCATTATCCCATGTTTGCCTTAGTCTTCTCATCTGTAA
The DNA here is from genome assembly GCA_028646575.1 of Pseudocheirus occidentalis. Classification (NCBI taxonomy): domain Eukaryota; kingdom Metazoa; phylum Chordata; class Mammalia; order Diprotodontia; family Pseudocheiridae; genus Pseudocheirus; species Pseudocheirus occidentalis. The sequence continues at coordinate 10,951,848 of CM053602.1, read as the reverse complement.
AATGAGCTGGAGAAAGAAATGACAAATTGCTCCAGTATCTTTGCCAAGAAAACCCCAAATAGGATAAGGAAAAGTCAGACAGGACTGAACAATAACAAACCCAAATAGACTAGGTTCTGTTCTAACCTGTTCTTGGATCTTGTCTTATTTAAGTTATGTGCTCCAGGGATCTTGCCCAAATGTATCTTATCAAAGTCTAGATGAGGAGAGAGATTATTTCTGTAATCATTCTAGACCATGGATTTTCTGTTGGGGGTGGGGGGGCAGCCTCCATTCTAAATTTTAATGACACCAGCCAGCCAAGTTTACTACTAAGACATGAAAAGACTCTAGTAAATTTGCTCAGGATATAGTTGGCCAGCCTACTGTTTTATTCCTTTATGAAATCATTAAAAACATTAGGGTCAGCCATAAATTGCCAATGGTGGTTAATGAGCATTCCATTCAGGCCAACAATACATTCAGCTAGTTAATGCCACAGATCATTACTGCCCTTTTAACATTTTTCAGCATAACCTTCATTCTTTTCTGGAGGATCGGCCAACTTGCAAAAGTACTGTTAGTCCAAAGAAAATTAGCATTGGATTTTGGTTGGTCTGCTTGAAAATTTTGGTTGACATAAAAAGGTTGGAGTTCTATTTCATTACAAGTCTATTAACAAGGATAGAGTTTAATAATTAATGAAAGAGACAACTTTGGAAATTTTGATTTAAGATAATTGAATTCATAAAAATAAATATTTTGACATTTGGAATAGGGAGCATTTCAGCTCACAGATAATTGCATGTTTCTTGAGAATAAGACCATCACTTACTTGATCTAGTAAGCTATGCTAGGTAGGTTGGCCCTTGTTGCCACATCCTCTGGGTGTACAAAGTTGACTTACGAAGGATACAATTTTCCACAATCAAATCTCCGTCTTCTTCTTTCTATTCATAACAAAAACTACTAATTCCATCTGACATTTGGTTGGTGATCTATCTTTTCCAAACATTTCTAAAGTCATTATCTTATTAACTCAGAGGGATTAATAAATATGTTCAAAGTGACACAATTTCTCTTTATTTTGAATCTAAACCTATAATTTCATCATTGTACTATGATGGATGCAGATTGGCAACTGGTCTGTAATTTATAGCCATAACAAATTCTCTAGAGTCATTGAGAATATGTATATGGTCATATACCTAGTATGGGTCAGTGGCACGAATTGAACCTAGGTCTTTCTGGTTCTGAAGTTGACCCTCTCTTAAGCTCTGCTGCTTTTTCAACTAGCAACAGAGCTAATATAGCAAACCCGTGTTTTCATCTATATACCAATATACCTTTGGTTTAAATTTTTTACATTTTTGCTCTTTTTTTCTTAGCATATAGTTGAAACCATAGGAATTTTCAATAGTTTTCATTTCCAGATAGTTGCTTCTTCTCTCCTCTATCCAGAGTCAACCCTTTTAAAAATTTACAAAGAGAGAAAAATGTAATTGATCAAAACTAAGCAGCATGTCAATGAAATGTCAGTAAATACAACGGTCTGTAGGTACGTAGATCCTCACCTCTCTGATTATGGAAGGAGATGTCTTTTCTCATCTCCTTTTCAGCGACAAGCTTGGTATTTAGAATTGTACAACAATTTTTCACTTTTTCTTTTGGTTCCCTCCATTTATATTTCTGTAGTCATGGTGCATATCATTCTTCTCATCTGATCTTATAAGCCTTCTCACACTTGGCTGTTTTCTCACATTCGTGATTTTTTATATTGCATTATATTCATACACCACAGTTTATTTAGCTCTCCTCCTGTCAGTGAATATCTATTTTGTTTCCAGTTCTTTTTGATACCTCGAAAAGTGCTGCTAAGATTATCCTGTTGTATGTAGGTTCTTTCTTTCTTTGGCCTCTTTGGGGTACATACACCTAGGAGTGAGATTTTAAACCTAGGTCTTCCTAATTTCAAGGTCAGGCCTCCTTTCGCAGTTCTCTGTTGCCTCTTCATTTAGTAACAGCCAAAAACTCGACCCCAGGTCTCTTACTCCAGTGTTTTTACCTCTAGGCCAGTTCCTTTCAAAGTCACTTCCTCCAAAATTGCCTTTCTGTACTACGTTTTTCAATCATATTGACATTTTGTCTTCTATCTTAAGAAGGTGCCAGGATCATATCATCATACTTCAAAATACCAGTCAACTTTTGCTTTGTTGACTGTTTTCCAGTTGTTTCCTTTGTGTCTTACATAAAAGAATCTGAATACCTAGGTCTTATAATCTTCCCAGGAGAAAAAAGTCATGTCTGTCATCCTCCAAAATTAGACAGTTATCCACATGACATAGATAAGTCAATCTTCTTTGACTTTTTTCTCTTCCATACATTTGTATGGAATTAACAGAGAGCCAAATAATTTTGTTTTCCGATATCAGAGAGTAAGTATACATGTTTCAGTCCTGTTTTCTGCTCCTGTCTCTAGCCATGCTCTACTACTTGTATCTTTCAGAACTAGTGTTGGGTCCAAATTAATTCATGGAATTTCAGGTTGTAGAGGTAGAAGAGACCTGGGAGTTTATGTAGCATCTGATATGGAGAGAGACAAGATGACTTGCCTGTGGTACCATAGATCATGAGTACCAGAGCAAGGACTTAAGCTTCCCAATAGAGTTCTTGCTCTGCACTACCACCCTTGGAAAATACAAAATAAAGTCAGTCCTAACTGACTGTGATTGGCTCCAGTTATGGCAACATTATGATGGACTTTCTTCAAGAATCAACAGCTTATCTCTGGTCCAAGCTTCAGCTTCAGATAGAAGCCATTAAATCCAAAGATGACTTCTTTGAAAAGCAAACACAAAGAGTAGCTAAAGATCCATTTCTAAACCAAGAAAGCCCTGCCAGTATTTAAGAAAGAGGCTATATCTGGCCATAAGCCACAGGTCAGGTCATGTAGATGACAGCAGGTATGAAAGTGAGCCTGAAAAAATAAGTTGAACTCTCCTACTTTTCCATGCCTTCACCCCACATTCTTGGAACATAATTAGGCAAAATGACACTATCTTTTCCTCTGTAGTAGAAGAAACTGAGATCAAAGCAAGGGGTGGGATTGTTTTTAACATGTGCCCTGGCAAATCAGTTTGAATATCATCACCTTTATAGTGGGGAGAGCATTGAATTTAGAGTCAAGATGATTTGGATTCATATTCCGCCTGATACTACATGTCTGACCATGGACAAAACAAACTTTTTTAGCATCATTTTCGTCATCCCCCCAAAATGGGAATAATTTGGCTTGTTTCTCTCTTGCAGAGTTATAGCAATGGTAAACTGAAATAACATAGGTAAAGTGCCTGCTAATTTTGCAAGCAGTATATAAATGCAAGCTAATATTACCATTACTACTTATTTTAGAATCTTCCAAGTTATTTCCAAGTCTGTGGTACCATGGTTATATAATCCCTATCCCTATTACCTTGGCTGCCTTCCTTGTTTAAAAAAAATATTTATTTACTTTTAGTTTACAACATTCAGTTCCACAATCCCTTGAGTTCCAAATTTTCTCCCCCTCCCTCTCCTCTCTCATCTTTCCTCCTGCTCTCCTCCCTCCCACCCCACCCCCAACTGCCTTCCTTTTTTAGGGACCTTTTGAGTTAGTGTGTATTTTTCAAGCAAGTTTCTCCTATGTTAGGCCTTATTTATTCCTATCAAAGCTATGTGTCTGTTCCACATAGATTAAAGTAGAGTGTTAGATGGAACTAAACATAGGCGGCCTTTTCGAAGCAGAAGTCTGGCTAAAATGGACAGAATCTGCATTTCCAAGATGTTGTGATCTAAGATGTACATAAATCAAAATGAGAAGAGACAGCTCCTGCTTTCTGGGGGAACCACTTGAGAATTTGCTGCCAGTATGCTTTTTTTACTGGCAATACACTTTCGAAATTAAAGTCAGCTTTGTTCTGCATTGTTAAGGAGAATATGGCTACTGAAAACCTTAAGGGGCCATTCTTCTACTCCTTGAAAATTGTTTCAGCAAGTTACAGAAGCCATAACCTTCTAAATATGTATTATTTTGCTCAATAGACACACATATACGCACACATACACACACGTCTTTCAAAACATTCGGCTTTTTCTGTTATGGTGTGCTTTTCACTTACCAATACACTAATGCCCTAATTCATACATCCAGAGAACCTACTAATATTAGGAACTATTCAAAATTCACATGGTTCAGTAAGTACATTCAGAGGAGATAGGCGCAATCTTCAATATTATTCCTTTATGAAATCTCTAGAATGGTTAGATCAGCAAAATTGCTATTAAGAAATATTACTTTAATAAAAGCAAGCATAACTAAAGTGATTATTTGACCTAAAATAGAAATCTTTTTTTAATATTCATCATACTATTTTTAAGGTTTTGCATTTTTTCATTTAGGAGCATCTGTCTTGGATTAAGCCCCAAATTTCAGTTGTCTTGAAAACAATTTGATTTACTGACTCATTTTCACACTTGCACTTTTTGTCCTTTGCTACTGTAACAAGATTTATTGGATTGTTAATAGAGATCTGAATGAGACCATTTGAAAAACATTGTTTACAGCAATAACTCTTCCCAAGTCCCACAAATGCAAATGCACTGAGTTTAAAGTTAGTTTTTCTACCTCATGGTGAGCTATTTCCCAATGTTTTCTTAATTCATTTAGTTACTGACTCGTGAAAGGTGGCAGCATGTGAGAAAGGAGAAGCCATCAATTTGTCCATAGAAGAACTACAGCGTTGTGTTTTGTATTGGAAAAAAAACCAATTCCACATACTGATTCCATTAATGTACTCTGACCCTGATTTAGACAGAACACTAAATCAAGGATGGGTAGGGGGTACACATGTAGGTTAGAGGAGACTCTTGTGTCCAGGTCTAGATAATACCTATTTAAGGATCTAGCTTTTCCTCTTAAATTTTATTGTGTTTTCCTGGGAAAGGAAAAAAAATATCTTTGCTTATCAATGGATTTTCTGTTCCATCTTGGAAAATGCTCTAGCCAGTGTTACCAACTTTCTTCTGACAGCCCGATATTTTGTGATAAGGAGGAGAGGAAGGAAGAGTACTCTTGGCTAAAAGGGTGTGGATCAGTGTGCTCTTAGATCTGTCTGAGGCATCATGGGAGGGTCCTTTGGAGCCACTACATCTTAGAGCTATAGTAGAAACAAAGTGATGAGACTCTTACCTGAGTTTGTCTGACTCCAAACCTGATATTCTTTCCACTCTATGCTGCCTCCTAATCAGGAATCCAAAGAAAGATATCTAATGGGCTGGAAGTTGAGGTTCAGGATTAACAGCCCCTACCCCCGAAAATTATCTTTACCATTCTGTTAGCCTTTAAAAGCTAAGTCTTTAAACTTCTGCAGAAGTCTAGAGTTTTCCTTCTGGCCAGGCCTTCCTTTCCAATCCAGAGCCCATGCTCTATCATCTTCTGTGACTTCTCCATCATTTATGCTTATTCTCTACTAGCTGCGGTCTGGGAAAGGTTCTGATAAATTATTTATAATCTAAGGTGTTAATTGCTAGTATAAGCTTGAATGCATTTCCCTTCCTGAGGATATTTGTATTCTAACTCAAAATAAGGAATCTCTATTGGTAGAATACCAGGGATACACAGTGCAATTATGATAGAGAGCTTTTTAGTGAGTTGACCATCTACTTTGTCTATGCATATGTCTGCCCTGATATTCATTTACCTTCCCCATTAAGAATCTTGAAATATATTAGAGAGGAGACAGAGCCAAGATGGTAGAGTAGAAACAGCACTTCCACACTGCTCCAGCTTCCACCTACTCCAGTATATGTAAAAAATGATTCTAAACAAACTTTAGAGCTACAGAACCCACAAAGTGACAGAGAGAATCAAAGCTCCCACTGAAAGAACCCTGGAAAGCTGGCAGGAAGGGTCTATCACAGCGAGCTGGGAATGGAGCACAGTCCTGCCTAAGCTAGGGTTTTAGTCCCAGGGTGGCACTGACTAGCCATGGCTGGAGCAAACTTCACAACAGTAAATCACCAACAGCTGTAGCTATTTCCAGACTTCTCAATCCATAAATGCCGCAGACAAATTAAAAGGTCAATATTGAACTTTGTTAGTCCAAGGGGATATAGGAGAGTGTAGTCTGGCTGCTACTCCCAGAGTGAGAAGCAGCAGAGGCATGTCGGCTTCAGTATGGCTGCTTCTGAAGCTACTGGACTGCAGATTTTAGGAGGACCAAGCAACCATTCAGGGAATGGTTGCTCTTACTTTGACCTGCTTGGATCTGGATCATGGTCTTGGGTGGTGGTCCTGGGGTGTGTGACCAGTGAGCCAGAGCGTGTGGGGGTTGTAGAGAGGGTGCCCATCTAATAGCTCCAGCAGCTGCAAAAATCCCAGAAATTTGGGACATAACACACTCCATTCTGGAATTAGACTTCTATTGTGGCAAAGAGCTCAAAAGTCAAGTAAATGGCTGCCAATATGAGGAAGCTGTGGAAGCACAAACAAACTATAGAATCCTTTTTTGGGGACAAAAAGGATCAAGACATGGAGTGGGAGGAAGACAGCAAAGTCAGAAGTCAGCCTCCAAGAAAAATATGAACTGGTTACACACCACGGAGGCGCTCCAAAAGGATTTTGAAAATCAAGTAAGAAAAAAAAGAAAGAAAAAAAGAAAAACAAAAGAAAATCAAGTAAGAGAAAGGGAGGAAAAATTGGGAAGAGAAATGAGAATGCTGCAAGAAATCATAAAAAGCAAGTCAACAGCCTGCTAAATGAGACCCAAAAATACACTGAAGAAATTAATATCTTAAAAAATAGACTAACTCAAATGGCAAAAAAGGCCCAAAAGCCAATGAGGAGAAGAATGCTTTAAAAAGCCAAATTTGCCAGATGAAAAAGGAATTTCAAAAACGCACTGAAGAGAATAATTCCTTCAAAATTATATTGGAGCAATTGGAAGCTAATGACTTTATGATAAATCAAGATACTATTAAACAGATCCAAACTAATGAAAAAATAGAAGGCAATGTGAAATAACTCATTGGAAAAACCACAGACCTGGAAAATATATCCAGGAGAGATCAGTTAAAAATTGTTGGACTACCTGAAAGCCATGATCACAAAAAGAGCCTAGACACTATCTTTCAAGAAATTATCCAGGAAAATTGCCCTGATATTCTAGAACTAGAGGACAAAATAGAAATTGAAAGAATTCACCAAACACCTCTTCAAAAATGTCTCAGAAAGGAAACTCCTAGGAATATTACAGCCAAATTCCAGAGTTCCCAGGTCAAGGAGAAAATACTGCAAGCAGTCAGGAAGAAACGATTTGAGTATTGTGGAAACATAATCAGGATAACACGAGACCTAGCAGCTTCTACATTAAGGGATTGTAGGGTTTGGAATATGATATTCCAGAGGTCAAAAGAGCTACGATTAAAACCAAGATACACCTACCCAGCAAAACTGAGTATAATGCTACGGGGAAAAATATTGTCATTGGATGAAACAGAGGATTTTCAAGCATTCTTGATAAAAAAAAAA
>CM053602.1:10903129-10943802 GCA_028646575.1 Pseudocheirus occidentalis | reverse complement strand
AAGACTTTTCTTAGTAAGAGGATATTTGAAGGGACTACATATATATATATATATATGTACACACACACATATATATGTATATATGGGAGGATATATGTATATATAAATATATATGTGAGTGTGGACATTTGTATGTTCATGAATACATAGACAAGGCATAGCATGAGTTGAATATGAAGGGATGATATCTAAGAAATAAAATTAAGAGGTGAGAGAGGAATTTATTGGGAGAAGAAAGGGAGAGATAGATTAGGGTAAATTATCTCATATAAAAGAGGCAAGTGAAAACTGTTACAATGGAGGGGAAGTTCAGAAAGGGAATGGGACAACCTGATTCTCATTGAATTTGGCCTAAGGAGGGAATAACATACACACTCAACAGGGTATCTTACCCTACAGGAAAATAGGGGGGTAGGGGATAAGAGGAAGGACAATAGAAGGGAGGGCAGACTGAGGGAATGGGTAGTTAGAAGCAAACATTTTTGAACAGGGATAGGGTCAAAGGTGAAAACAGAATAAATGGGGGGAGGGATAGGATGAGGGGAAATATAGACTTCCGTGATATAACTAATATGGAAATTATTTGGGTAACTACACATGTACAATCTATATTGAATTGTTTATCTTCCCAGTGGGGCTGGGTGAAGAGGGAAGAAGGGGAAAAAATCTGGAACTCAAAGTTTTAACAAAACAAATGTTTAAAAATTTGATTTTTACATGCAACTGGGAAATAAGATATACAAGTACTAGGGTATAGAAACCCATGTTGCCCTACTAGAAAGTTAGAGGGTTGAAGGGGGAGTAGACAAGAGAGAACAGATTGGGTCAAGGGGCATTCAGTAGGCTTGCTATTTTGGGGTGGGGGTAGGGGAAAGACAGGGAAAAATTTTTGTAACTCAAAATCTTGTGGAAATGAATGTTGAAAACTAAAAATTAAAAAAAAGAAAACAAAAAAGAAACAAACAAAAAAACACAAAAGGAAATATTTTATAAGTTGTCCGTGTTTGAATGGCTCCAGGCACTTAAAAATTCTACCCTTTCCTTACTCTCTGAATGAGTGTCCCTATTTGACCTAACTCCATGATTTTACAGAGGAAGAAGCTGAAGCTAATTGGACTCACAGTGCTAATTAGTGGCTGGGCCAGAACCAGAACTCTGGTTACTTGACTTCCAGGCTAATGTTCTTTCAATTAGACCACACTGCTATATCTTCATTTCGCTAAACAAATTCACCATAGGGACTTGATTAGGGAAAGTTGACTTTATTATCTATACTGGTGAAATCAAGTATCCAGTACCTATACCTATCTCTGTTTCTAAAAAAGTAAAATAAAATAAAATCAAGCCCTATTGCCAGAGCTCATTGTAGTGTGGAGGTGGCCATGGTTTCTTGAAGGCTATGCCAAGGGCTCCAAATATAGTCCTGGTATCAGACTTGACGTTATGTCCAGAGAATAATATAGCTCAGAACACAGAAGCTCAGCACTACTAGGCCACTCATTAGGTAGTGGATTCATTGGTCGGTGTGTATATTTAGTGAGATCATATTAAAGGCAAGGACAGGAGGAGTTGACAAAAGGAATCTGTTGAAAAATCAGGTTTGTGTTTGAGAAATGAAAGGGACCAAGGCTGATAGACTGTATAGGAGCCTCCCCCAAATATATCATAAATACTTTTTTTTTCCAAAAGAGAGTCAGAAACAGAAAGGTAAGGTATATTTATTGTGATTATCCATTGATTCTTTTGTTGTTTTGCACCTGTGATTTCATTGCTATAAGTTACACTTGGCATGGAAATCCTTTCTGTCAATAGAGGTAAGTAATTTATCAGTAACATAAGAGTTCTGGAGAGTCTGCTGATACAATGAGAGGTTAAGTGACTTGTCCATAGTCACATAGCTACTGTAATATTTGTCAGAAGCAGAATTCAAACTCAGGTCAAGCTTTCCATTTAAAGCCAGCTTTCCATTGGCTTATATCACATAGCCTACTAGTTCCCTATATAGTTTAGCTGATATAAAGTAGTTGTCAAAATGAAGAGACCAAAAGGCACAAAGAACAGCCTTAGCCAGCAAACACTTGTTCTCTTTGCCAAGTGGAGAGCCACAGCAGCAGCCAAAGCCAACAGTGGTTTGTTTACAATCCAATCTCATTTTGTGTGACCCAGCCAAGGACGATGATAACATCATCCTCTTTATGTTCATCCTCATCTCATTTATACAGTAGTTTAAATTCATCTCTTTTTAGCTTCACAATAACCTGTTATATGGGTGATATTATTATCTTCCTTTTACAGATGAGGAAACTTAAAATAGTTAAGTGACTCTCCCAAGATCACATAAATAATAAGTGTCTGATGTTCAATTTGAATTTAAGCCTTCTAGACACTAGTCCAACACCGTCTGTTGTGCCACTTTGATACCTAGAATAATAGCTCACATTGAGGTAGCTTTTTAAGGCTTACAAAGTGTTATATCTCTGTGTGTGTGTGTATAGACTTATTTGATGCTCACAACAATCCTATATAGTAAGTGCAGTTGTTGTCCCCAGTTTGCAGATGAAGAAATTGATGCCATGAGTGATTAAGTTCCTTTCTCAGGAGTCACAAGTTTCAGAAGTGCTATTTTAATACCAATCGTAACAGTCTATCAAGTATGCCACCTCAGTGATCATGATTAGCACTGTTCACATATATAAAACAAAAAGCAATTCAAGGGAAAGCTAAGTCTATAGAAAACTTGGCCTGAGATCCAAATGCCCAAGAGCATTCACAGAGGAAATGGTCAAGACAACAAATAGAGGTAAGATGGAGCAAATATGTCAACATCTTATAACATTCTGTCTTCATCTGTAGAAACAAAGGGATTGCTATAATTGGACCCTGGTACAGTAGTCTCAGGTGTGTTAGGTGACAGAATAGAAATGCCACTTGGAGCCATCAGCTGAGGAAGAGTGGTTGGAGCAGGATGAGTGCAGATTGAGGCTACCTTTGCTGGAGACGATTGTCTTCCAAACATTTATGGGTTTCTTCTCAAGATGTCTTGTACAGGCAAAAAGAAGAAAATAAAAGAAGCATCAGTGGTTGTATCGATTCCCCCAAGGGCAATAGAGCATCAGTGATTATTGATACATTCCCACTTTTTTCATCTTCATCATGCTTTTATGAGAATTATTTACAAGCGCATTGTGGTTATCCTCAATTAAAATATGAGAAGGGAATGGTCAGGCTTTATCACATCACATCTTTTCAGTCACATGATTTACTGGAAGACTTAGAGAGCACACTTGTGTTTCTTGTTCATCAGTTATTGCCCCTCGCCCAAAAAAGGCAATGAACTCAAATACTCGATAAAATAAAACACATTTTAAGGTCTTTTATTGAACAAGGAGTCTCTTCTGCGTATGTTAATATAATACTGCATTATGTGATGAATGAAATAAAGGTTAACTGTGTTCAGTAACCTTATTACTCACCCCTACATATTTAATGTTCCAGTGACACTGGCCTCTTTGATGTTCCTCGCACAAGATACTCCATCTTTTAAGTGAGAAGCTTGTCTCATATTTTACAGAAAAATAAAAGCATTTCTGTTGCTCCCTCTTTTCCCCTCCTCCTCATCTTAGATGCTTCTTCTTACTATCTGCACCCCAACTCTGTCTCACAAGAAGAGGCGACCCTTCTTGCCATGGACAACAGCTCTGCCTACTCCAGTGATGCCATTCTATTCTGTCTTCCCTAACTCATTTTTCCCTATACCATCCCCCCTCTCTCTTTCTTATCTTCAATCTCTCCCTGTCTTCTGGACGCTTTCTTTCTGTTTAGAAACATGTTCATGTCTCCCTATCCCACCCAAACCCTCACAGCTTGTATCTCTTCTCCTTTTGGTGGCTAAACTCATTGAGAAATCCATCTAGAATAGGTGCCTCTACTTCCTTTCCTCTTACTCTCTTCTTAAGTATTCTTAAGTCTTGGCTGTGTGGCTTCTAAACCAAAACTATTCTTTTCAAAGTTACCAATCTTCTATCAAATTGCCAAATCTAGTGACCTTTTTGAATCCTCATAATTTTTCAGCTTTCACACAATTGATCAACTCCATGATCAATAACTCTGCTATTCTCCAGGTTTTTGTGACATTACTCTATCTTGGTTCTCCTTCTTCCTGTCCAATAACTCCTCCATCTCTTTCGTTGGATCTTCATCCAGGTCATAGATTCTAAAGGTGAGTATCCTCCAGGTCTCTATCCAGGACTCTTTTCTCTTATCCCTCTATAGGACTACAACTTTCATGGTTTCAGTTATCATCTCTATGCTGACACTTCTCAGATCTACTTAACTAACCTTCACTTCTTTCCTGATATCCAGACCCACTTTTAGACAGACTTGTTAAACTCAATGTCTCAAAGACATCTTAAATGCAACATATCCCAAACTGAATTCAATACCTCCTCCCTCCACCTTTGTGAATCCCTATTACTGTAAAAGGTACCTTGGTGTCATTCTTAATCTCTCTCTCTCTCTGTCTCTCTGTCTCTCTGTCTCTGTCTCTGTCTCTCTCTCTCTGTCTCTCTCTCTCTCTCTGTCTCTCTCCCTCTCTGTCTCTCTCTCTCTGTCTCTCTCTCTGTCTCTCTCCCTCCCTCCCTCTCCCTCTCTGCTTATTTCATTCTTCATCAGGTCATTTAAGTCTTCCCATGTTTCTCTGATAGTATAAGCTCTTTACAAGTATAGCTTGTTTTATTCTTTATGCTTGTATTATCAGTGCTTAGTATAGTATCTGGCACATAGTAGGTGTTTAATAAATGCTTGTTGATTCATCACTTGATTGCTTCACTCATTGGATTAATTCAGGAAGGTAGTCCCTTATAAGAGGAGTCGCCTTTGTCTATGGTCTATAAAAATGAACTGGCAGACCAGTTAGACATCATGTTTGGCCTTTATTTTCATGTTTTCCCCCTTTGAGACAGACCAGAGCACAGCAAAGCAGTCTTGGTCCTAGAGGGGAAAAAAAGTCTGCTAGGTGGCACTATGCCGATTGACTCCTAGTCACTCTGTCCTGCCTTGTTTTCTCTCTTGAGGCATCTAGACTGAAGAAGACCTAAATTCAAATCCCATTTAGTACCTACCTTTAGGGCCAACCTCTTTTAACCTCAATCTCTTCATCTACAAATGAGAAGGCTAATAATTCATACTTCACAGTGTTATTAAGAGAATCAAATAAAATCTATATAAAGCACTTTGCACACTTTAAAGTGATATATAAAGCTAGCTATTGTTGTAATATGTTATTGATATTATTCTTAGCTTGTACATGTTCTCTCACTGCAGGAACTAGAAATGACTGTCTTGGGGTATACGCATGTATACACACACACACATACATATATACATATATGCATGTGTTTGTGTGTGCATATATATGTATATATATATATATGTACATATACAGGGCTTCCAGGTGTCCTGAAGATGAGATTCCAAGCCTGTGCTTTCCCAGCCTGAGAGATGGCAAGAACCAGGACACTGATAGATGTCCCATCAGGAATTCGGTACCATCTCTACTTGAAACTAGGAAGCATGCCTGAATTCTCCATGAGGAGCCTTCAGATGCCTCCAGATAAAGGCTTACTACCCCAGAATAATCTTATCAGTTTGATTAAGGAACTAATGACATTGATCAGGAACTCCTATGATTAAACTCTCTTACAAAATTTATTTTCTTCAACTGCTGATATGGGTAGACATTATCTATCATGGGTAGACATTATCGCATTGTAACTGTGCCTTTAGACTTATTAGCACCATGTGCTAACCCACTGAAATCATCAGCCCTAGGCAACATTTGTATGTAAGTTCATACTTTACTCTCAGGATGTAGTGGGCATTGGATGAGGCATTAATTCTTTAATGGTCATTTAATACAATAATATGTTTAGGATATTAAATGGTAGCACCCTCCACCCATCCCTGTACCATCTATTTCTTGATTTCTGAGTATATCCTCCTGTTCTAGGTTTTATGGAGAATACAGAATGAAGGTTATATGTAAATGCCTTCACATGAGGCTCATAATCTTGCACTGGACATAACAGGCATATATATGAGAGAAAATAAAATATCCTTTAGCTTATGTTCCAAATGGTATGCAGTAGTTGATCCCGATGAGATATATGGTCTGATGTTATCCAGGGATGGCTTCCAAGAGGAGCTGAGTTTTTCATTGTCTTTTAAAGAGGAGCAATTCATTGTACTGGTTGGTTCGAGAGGTATATCCATGTGTGGGAAATACTCTCTGCAAATACAGCTTCAGTCAAATAGGAAGAGTATAATCTGAGAAGCAAAAATAAGATTAATGAGGTAGACAAAAGGGCAGCAAGAGATGAAAACAATTTCTTGTTTATTACTGTCATGCCTGTTGATGGAGAGTATTGAAGCTGAGAGTTAAGAGTCCATATGCCAACAAAGATCCACTGGACGACTCTGGTATTGTTTGAATGGTCTGCCATGAAAAATCATTTGCTGACAATGAATAGGGGTGCTACAAAAAGATGACTGGAGGAGATAGATTTGGGGGTAGAAATGAGGAGACTCATTAGGACAGGTTATTTTATGCCCCTTTTTTGGTAGGAGAAGAGAGAAAGATAATGATGAAGTAGGTCAGAGTAGACCACATGTGACTGATGTCAATAAAGAACTTGGATTTATATATTCCTTTAAGCTTTGCAAAGCACTTTGCATATATTATCTCCTATAATTGTCTCAGCACTATCCTTGGGAAGTAGGCTATTGTTATAAACTTAAAGACATTAAGTGACTTTCCCAGGATCACACAGCTACTAAGTATCTCAGGCCTGACTCGAACTCAGATCCTTCTGACTCCCAATCCACTATTCTCTCTATTCAGTTGAGCTTCCCTTGCTATAAAGGTGAGAGAGCCAGCCACCACAATCCAGTCCAGGCTGAATGTCTTAGTGGGGGGGGGGGAGTCCAAAGTGTTGAATTCCTTTACCAAACCAAATTTTGAAAAGGGTATATGTGACCATATAGTTCTGGCCACCTGCCTAGGAGTAGAACTATAGGAATGTTACAACCTATGATGTCACTGAAGTGGTGACCTCTAGGATAAGACAATTCCCTGATACTGGGCAGGCTGTATGTGCTCTGCAATTTCTATTCCTAGAGAATTAGAGAGGGCCTGGAAAGATATCTTGACCTAGCCAGATGTGTCAGAGGAAGTGGGCTAAAGAATTCGAAACCATTTGTGATGTGAGAGACCATCTGATATGGGCTCTAAGGCCCTGAAGAAAATAATACATAGGCGATCTTTAGACTTAGTATGGGCACATTGATTTGCTCTTCGATTTTGATCTACTTTGCTATTAGTTTCAGTAGCAAATAATCTTAAGTGTCAATAATGGACATAGATATTCCTCTCTGGACACTACACACACTCCCTTGAATTATCTCCATCCAAATCACATATATCATAAATCCATGTACTGGAGTGCCAGGCAATTCACTTTTATGTAAAAATAACTTAACTCGACCATTAGTTAAAAGAACTTGAGGGAAGAGTAAGTATCCTTCTTTCTATTAAAAAACCCACCTGAGTCCTTGAACATTTTTCCCTTTTTTTCTTAATTGAGTAATAGACTATAATGAAAGGGTTCAGCATTCATCTTCTTTGAAGAATCTGTGCCTTTATCCCAAGTATTCTATATTTCAGTTTGCATAAAAATCTTTGAAATCCTTGACTGGTTATTAACGGCTTTCCTCATCTGAATGTTTAGCCACAAAGAATGATTCTTGCCTCATCTGCTGATAGAAATTATAGATGAATCCCTAGCTGAAGAATACTGGGAGTGATATATCAACAAGGTTTTTTTTTGCACTTGGAAGACCGGGGAGATTGAATTTCTCATTTTAATACATTTTTTAATGAAACTGACCCTACAATAAAATTCATTACTGACTAAAATAAAAGGGACTTCATTTCTTGAATATTAAAATCTCCATGAAAGTCAGTTGAAGAGACTATTAGAAGAGTGGCAGCAATAATATACTCCACAACAAAAATGACTTTTGTCCTTGTGTTTCAAAGCGAAGAGAAGAATGCCTACAATTCAGCTTCGGAGAATAAAACAGGTTGGAAAAGGGTGAATGCTGGGCAAGGAAGATATTGCAGTCATATAGTCTCTGCCATAAAAAGACTGGATTTTATTTCACTCTCTTTTTCTATTTGTGTTCATTGATAATTTGTGGTTTTCAAGTTTGCGTGTTTCATAAATTCATGAGGTTATTGCTTTCCATAAAATGGCAAAGACTAAAATTATTACCACATAAAGAATTGGAAACCACCTGTGAGGTGAAAGACCATCTTATATGGTCTCTAATGCCTTAAAGAAAATATATATATGAGATCTTTTAGACGTACTATGGGCACGTTGATTCAGATTTTGATCTAATGTCCTATTGGTTTTAGTAGCAAAATCATCTTTTGAAGTGTAAATGAACTTCAGATATCAAAACAATAATGAAATTTCCAACGCAATCAAAATTGTAGTGACAAATGAGGCTATGTAAATGTGTAACTTAGGTGTGTCTGTCTAGCGAGGGCTGGCTGTGTATGTCAGCTGCCTGTGTGATTTGATGTGTGGGGCATTAAGGCCCTCTATATCAAAATGCCTCCATTATTGGTCTGACATAGTCCTTGGAATTCTCAACGTTGCAGTCATATCTGTCAGTTGACACGTGTTTATAGAATTATAGAATGTTATCATTGGAAAGAACCACAGTAATTATCTAGTTACAATCCGCAGTTTCTATTTAGTGGATGAACTCACAACCAGAACCCAGGTACCTTGGGTCCACTAATTCATCATCCTCCTCATCAATGACATCAGTATTACTATCATCATCATCATCATCACCATTAGACAGCATGGTATATGGTATAGTGGACATATATATGTATGTATATGTACACATATATGTGTGCATATCCATATCTATGTGTATGTGTTTATGTATATATGTATATATCTGGATGTGGGCATATATACATATACACATACACATACACACATGCACACACACATATATTTATATGACTCTCAGAGCCAGGAAGATCTAAGTTCTTCTTATGTGCTACTTCGGACATGTGCTCCCTTTGTGACTCTAGGCAAATCATTTAACCTCTCACTTCTCCAGTAAACTCTCCAAGATTATAAATTGCCAAAAAAGTGCTAACCATTTATGGGGAAATTTTCTCTTCTGGGAGTTCCTAATACCAATTAAATCTTAGGTCCAATCCCTCTTATGATTATGAATATTACTGATTATGATGAATAATAACATGTGTGTATCTCACTTTAAGGTGAGCTAAACATTTTCCATGTTATCCAATTCATACCTCACAACAGCCAGTTAAGGTCGATTCTATTATTATCCCTTTTTCAATAGATGAGGAAACAGGTTAAAAATAAGTGACTTAAGTCCCATAGCTTATATATGACCCCAGTTTGAATTCCTGTCTTCCTTACTCCAGGTACAATAATATAATTATGATGTCACCAAGCTAATTCCTGTTTGCTGTATATGGACAATATCAGATTACGTGGCTTCACTAAAAAAATTAAATAGCCGCTTCATTTTGGTGAATATTTTTCAGGTAATATCTAACATATAAGTGTACAATTCTTAATATACGCCAAGGAATGATGGAGATTGAAAGAGGTTACATTGCACCCTGATAAAGGTGATACCTAAAGGCACCTTGGACTGTAGATAAGGAGGAAGAGGCTATGGCTGAATGTGCTGAGACTTACTGGAAACCTGAAATCAAAGCTGAAAGGAAAGACTTGAATAAAGCAATGAATACTACCATATTATCAGACTTAATAACCTTTTTGGAATAGTTAGATAGGCTGTAATAGATTTAAAAAATATCCTAACCCCCCAAAATGTACATAAAATATTAGTTACACATGGAATCTATAACCCTAAGGCAACTATAGAAAGATCAATACTTCCACATCAAAAAGGAAGAAGAAGATTGATAGACATTCTTAGAGCATATGAGAAAGAGTCCAAAACCTACAGAAATACTTTTGGAATAAACAGCCTTCAGTAACTAATAGTAAAGGGCGATAACAGGTACATGCCATTGGCTTTGTTAAATGATACAGAAGACCGTTTCCCTGTGGACTGAGTTTATGAAATGACTTAGACTGAAAAGTTGAATCAAAAGATCCTCCATGGCTGACATCCACAAGAATGCATCCTTCCATTTTCTGGTGTTCATGAAAACTTAATGTTTCTTTCCTTCTCTTGTGCATCCTGACTCCAGGGGCCAAGACGAAGATTTGGTATAGTCCACTGCTGTTCTCAGACCTCTCTGCCTCCATAACTTTGAAATCCCCATTTTTCCTTTAAAGTTTACCTCATCTTATCTAGCACCTTGTTTCTCTTATCTATTGACATCCAGGCCATGTCTGTTTCCCAGTAATCCCAACTTGGCTCACAGCTTTCTTCTTTACCCCTATCCCTTTCCTCATGGAAAACTCTGGCTTCTCAACTTCCCTTACTCCCATGATCTCTGTGTCAAATCTACTTCAAATATGTTTAAGTATTGTCATACCTTAGACAGCAACCCTACCCGCCTACCCATGAGACTTTAGCAAAGGCACTTGAGATGTAATAGCTACATACAATACTTCATTCAGAGTTGGCCCAATATATTGGGAGTTAGGAATGAGGAAAAAACTAATGCCGTCTTGTGGCTAAAGGGAAACCTAGGTAAACAAAGAAAGAAGTACAAAATAGTGGAGGTCAGCTTTTATGGAACCAAGGGTAATGAGGTCTGTGTAATATTTTTTAGGGCTTGGAGTTTGATTTTTCTTTTGTTTTTCCTTTTTCTTTCTTTTGTCAGGTGGATGGGCAAGGGAGTGTAGCTTCTAAATGAGTCAAACTCCTAAGACATAACCATTGAGGAAACAGAGACTTTAATTTGGAAATCTATCTTCAATATTTTTAAATATATTTTTATTTTCTTAAATATTTCCAAGTTCCATGTAAAATTATAATTAATATAATTTTGCATCATATAATTTATATACTTTAAAATTTAAAAAAAATTGAAATTCAAATTATTTCCCTCTCTCCTGACCCCATTCCTTGAGAAAGTGAACAATTTGATAACAATTATTCTTTTTTTAAATAAATTGATTTGTTTATTTGCTTTTAGTTTATGAGATTCAGCTTCACAATCCCTTGAGTTTCAAATTTTCTTCCAATTCCTTGAGTTTCAAATTGTCTCCCCTCCTACCCCCCGCCCCCGTCATGGCAAACATAGTTCTGTTGTAGTCATGTTGTAAAAGAAAACAGCCAAAACAATAAAACAATACAAATAAGGTAAAAATACACTTCAATCTACATCCAGAGTTCATCCGTTCTCTCTCTAGAGGTAGACAGTATTTTTCTTTTTTCTGATATTTAATATTTCATATTTTCCCAATTACATGTAAAAACCATATCTAGCATTCATTTTTTAAAATTTTGAGTTCCAAATTCTCTCACTCACTCCCTTCCTCTTTCCTTTCCCCCCTCCCTGAGAAGACAGACAATTTTATATAGGCTATACATTTAGAGTCATGCAAAAACATATCTCCATATTAGTCATGTTATGAAATAAAGCACAACCCTCCCCCCCAAAAAAAGCCAAGAACAATAGGGACAGTTTTTAAAAGTGTGCTTCAACCTGCATTCAGACTCCATTTTAAGTGGATAACATTTTTTATTTTATGTCCTTCAGAATTGGCTTGGATCATTAGATTGCTGAGAATAACTAAGTCATTCACAGTTAATCATCCTGTACTATGGCCATTACTGTGTACAGTGTTCTGGTTCTGCTCATTTCACCCTCCTTTTGTACATCTAAGATTTTCCATGTTTCTGAGAGCATTCAGTTCATCATTTCTTATAGTGCAAGAGTATTCCACCACAATCAGATACCAAAACTTTTCCAGCTATTCACTAGTTGATGAATATTCCTTCCATATCCAGTTCTTTGCCACCACAAAAAGAGCTTCTAGAATTTTTTTTTGTATTATAGGGCCCTTTCTATTTTTTTTTATCTCTTTGGGATACAGTCCTAGTAGTGGTATTGCTATGTTAAAACTGGGTATGCCCAGTTTTTATAGCCCTTTGGGCACAGTTCCAAATTATAGTTCAGAATGTTCAAATCAGTTCCCAACTCCAACAAGAATGCAACAATGTGCCAGTTTTCCCACATGCCCTCCAGCATTTATCACTTTCCTTTTCTGCCTTCCAAAGAGTTTGTGTTTTGATCTTCCTTGTCACCATAGTAAGTTTCTTTGATCAGGTTCTTTATTGTTTTTGTTTATTTTTTCCAATCTATTTCTTGCCTTTGAATTTTATGCTAAAGTTGGTGTCTGGTGGAGGGGACGCTGTCCCAAGCTTTAGGATTTTTTGTGCAGCTGTTTTCAGAGCTAGTTCTGAGAGTCTGTAAGTTTTCAGATTTTTTTTTTGGAGAGGGAAGGCAAGGCAATTGGGCCTAAGTGACTTGCCCAAGGTCACAAAGCTAGTTAGGTGTCAAGTGTCTGAGGCAGGATTTGAATTTAGGTCCTCTTGACTTCAGGATTGGTTATCTATTCACTTTACCACCTAGCTGCCCTTGTTTTCATTTCTTTCAATGTCATATGATCTAATAAGAGGTGTGTTTACTACTCTACTGACCTGTGTTCCTACCAACTATGCCATAATGTAAAGGATACACAAGCAATTCCTCAAAAGAATGCTACTGGGAACAGCTTTGAAGGTTCTGATTACACAGTATAGTGAACACTCTATTCCATAACAAATCAAAGGAAAATATTCACAACAAATCAAGATACAGTATCCACAACATTACATCTTATCACAGAAAATTACAATATAGCGTGCACCACAGCTTATCATTAAAATAGCCACATAATTTTCACCAAAGTGGTCACAGTATTTAGTACAAAGAACAAAAGAACAATCATCTGCTATCCCTAAGGAGGTTTGCCTCCTTACTTAGTCATTCAGTCATGTCACAATACAAGTCAGTCTTCTACTCATTGAGCAACTAGATTAATTTAATCAGTCACTTATTTATCAATCAGTTACTAAGTATCACTAATCACTAAATGCAATCATTAGTAAATACACAAACCTTCCACCCCTAGGTCTTTGGTAAACTTCAGTTTCATCACAGCATTCAACATCCAAGGAGAAGCCTTTTCTTCATCTTGACTCCAGTGGCTTCTCAGATTCCCTGGATCCCCTTCCATGGTCCCAGCGCCTACCTGAATATACCAAACAGTCACCTGGATTCAGAGGCAGACAGCTCACAGGTCCTTGTCCAGTCCTTAGGGAATTTCCTGCAGCACACAGAATTTCACAGGGTCCAGCACATCTCAAAACCTTCACAACTTCTGTTGCTGGGAACTCAAGGATCAACCAAACCACAAACAATTAGCATCCTGATCATGCTTCTTAAGTCCTCTAGCAGTTTGGCTGGTCCTAGGACCCAGAAGAAATCTAAACCTTCCAGGCAACAGCAGCAACTCCGGCCTTCTAGGCAGCCTCCTTGGCAGCAACTTCAACCTTCACCAGATTCTGGTCTCAAGAAAATCCTTTCTTAGTTCTCAGTCAGCTTCCAAATGCTCACTGAGAGACTCTCTCTCTCTCTCTCTCTCTCTCTCTCTCTCTCTCTCTCTCTCTCTCTCTCTCTCTCTCTTTCCCTTTCTCTCCTGGCTTCAGTCCCAACGAGTCTTCCATCAGGAGCTTGTCAAGAGAAAATTCTGCTTCTTCCACCAGGAACTTATCAGGAAAAAAATTCTGAATGTCCCTCTCTGGGGCTTTTCTTATACACACACACACACACACATACACACACACACATTGGCTTCCTGTCTCAGCTGAACCATTGCTGTTATGTCAGCAACAGGAGACAGACTTCACACTTACTGTTTCCTTCATAGAGGCTTGATTAGTTACTAAAGGCTAAGTACCTGCTAACTTGACATAACAAAAAAGGGATCTTCAAATTTAAATTAATTACCATTACATTCTGTGAGTGACCATAAACACCCTTTTTTGCCTTGGAGGTATGACTAGGGTCCCTGATTCCTTGGGACTACAAATTATGGCATGCTAGTATTCTTCCTCAATCTAGAACTTCAACCTAGGGCAATGACCTGGATTCTCATATGGACAATGCAACAGAGTCCTGCACCCAGTCCCAGCAAAGATTCCCCTGTGGTCTCCTTCTGACCAGTTTGTCTGCCTCCCTTACCATCTGTGGGCTGAGAACTCCATACCCCCTGCTGATGATTCAGGTGCCCTTGTGAACTTCTCCTGGCTTGACCCTGCATTGCCTGTGCTGAACTGCATTTCACTCTCATCCTTTTGGAACAGACCTTTCTTGCTGACCTCCTAGGTTCTCTTGGGCTAGAAAATTGTTTCAACCCATCCTTTTGTGGGTTCTGCCACTCCAACATTCATTGTGAGAAATGATTTTAAAGTTGTTTGAGGGGGAATTTGGGAGAGCTCAGGCAAATTCTTGCCTTTTTTCTGCCACCTTGGCTCTGTCCATCTTCAATATTTTTAAAATAAATCTTCCTATTATATATGAGACAGAAGAGACTGATAGCTTCAAGGGTGAATTTCAGATTGCAGTCTTACCAGTGGTCAACAGAGTGTCCAGAACCCAGGTGTTAAAGCAAAGAAGAATATATGCATTGGAACGGGCTAACGAATTTGTTCATTGCCATTATATTTCTTCCTGATTTTTAGCTCAAGTTGTTTCAATTGTGTCCAACTCTTCATGAC
Organism: Pseudocheirus occidentalis; assembly: GCA_028646575.1. Taxonomy (NCBI): domain Eukaryota; kingdom Metazoa; phylum Chordata; class Mammalia; order Diprotodontia; family Pseudocheiridae; genus Pseudocheirus; species Pseudocheirus occidentalis. Next base: position 10,928,931 of record CM053602.1, on the reverse strand, counting down.
CCCATTTGATGTTTTCTTGACGAAGATACTGTAGTGGTTTGTTCTTTCCTTCTCTAGCTCATTTTAAAGATGAGGAAACTGAGGCAAACAGGGTTAAGTCACTCATCCAGGGTCAAACAGCCAGTAAGTGTCTGGGATTGGATTTGAACTCAGGTCCTCCTGACTCCAGGACTGGTGCTCTATCTACTTAGCTCCCCTACTCTGTCCTGAAATTTGATATGAAAATAAATTATTTTTGGATGACATTGCTCTGTCACAGCTATGCAACCAATTTCTTTTGTGTAAAAATATCCGGCTTACACACACACACACACACACACACACACACACATACACAGCACCCTTATCCAGTACTCTCACTTTTGTGCCATTTGAATGAATCCTTTATGTATCTAGGATTCAGAATCTGAAACCCAGAAAGGTGTGGAACTATTAGAGCTCTAAGATGAAATACTATTGGGAATATATTTGCAAGTATAAATTCAGAATTTTTCAACAGTGGTTAAAATACTAGATTAACATGAAGAAGGAGGAGTTTCTCTGATGGTCAGGGAAAGGAGTTGGGAGAATGAAACTCAAAATTCATTTATACAAAAATAACAACAGAAACAAACACAAAAGCCCTGCCCAGCTTGGTAAAAATCTGCTTCACTTTAGGTTGTGCAAGCGCTTAGGAAAAATCGTTTCAGAAAAAGAAGATTCTACTTTGAGACACATGTTTAAAATAACACAGATGTTTAAGATATGGATACACTTATGAGTGAGGCACAAAGAGAGATATTCTTTAGTTCTGGAGCAGAAAACAATCCCCAGAATCTCATTTAATGAAGATGTTTTTTATCCTTGGTTTTCAAAGAAAGAGAAGGAAGGGAAGAGAGAAGGGAGAGAAGAGAGGAGAGAGAAAGAATGTACCTCTAGGAAAAGAATAGGAGGATGTGAGTTTATAGAACATGAGAATTAAAAGGAAAATGGTTAGGGGGAAAACAATTGATTTCAATTCTAATGGCATCATCTGAGAGGCCCACATCATTAATTGCCTAAGGCCAGATCCACCTGACAGCAGCTGCTATAATTGAAAGTTTTGGTCAGCCCATTGTTCAGAGTGGACACCTAGGTTGCCCAATGGATAGAGTGCTGGACCTGAAATCAGGAAGACTCATTTTTCTAAGTTCAGATCTGGCCTCAGACTCTTCCTAGTGTTGTTACCCTGGGCAAGTCACTTAGCCCTGTCTGTCTCAGTTTCCTCATTTGTAAAATGAACTGGAGAAGGAAATGACAAAACACTCCCATATCTTTTTTGCCAAGAAAAGCCCCAAATTGGGTCACAAAGGGTTGGCCATGACTAAAAATGAATGATCAACAACAATTCCCCAGAGACATTTTCTCAGATATATGAGGGGCTGGGAAATCAAGAATTCAGTTAGAAATAGAGCTGGCTTTTGACAAATACATGATAGTCTTCTTGTGGCATCTGAGCTGCCACAGATCAGATTCACTCTATCTTTTGTTAACATTCCATGGATGCAATGGCTGCTAGACAAAGGGACACCAATGAAGTGTGAATTGCACTGTGGACAACATACAGTGGTGGTTTCCTCAGACAGACAAAGCTTTTCCATACCTGCCAACTCTATTTCTAACAGAATTCTTCTCAACAAGTCTAACCCCAACATAAAAAAATATAAAATAATAACAATTTGTAGCACAGGAGAAAAAATATTGTAACCTGTTATTTGGCATTACAGAAAATTGACAAAATATTTTCTGAGTAGAGAAAATGTCCTTAAGTGGGGCCAATAATAAAACCAACTACCAGTGTCATTAACTTGAACTGAAAACCCACAAATGGGTTATCCGGTCCCAAAGATGAAAACATATTTCTAAGTGGAACCCTGTAGTGCCTAATATATTTCCTGTCCCACTTCTTCATGAAATGCCATTTTGGCATATCAAAGGCTTCCATATTTGTTAAGCATCAAGGCACTTATTTGTATACTTGTTTAAATAATGCCTGTATCTGATCACCTGGTCCTCTCTATCTCCCTGTCTCTTTCCCTGTCTGTGTGTCTCTTTCTCTCACTCCCTCTCCCTCTCTCTCTCTCCTCTCCTCTGCCCAACGCCCCATAGACACACAGACATGTATTCACTATCTCTCTCTCTCTCTCCCTCTTCCCCTCTCCCCCCATCTCTCATTAAATGTAAAGTGTGACAAAGAGTGTTTTGAGACTACCCTTCTTTGGGGCAATCAGAAAGAGATAAGACAGTAATTGAGAAGGAAAAGTGAATGACATGATTGAGCTGAAGTCATTAAAGGTTTTCCCATAACAATTATATGCCATCAAATACATGCACAATAGCAGTATCTTCCACAATGAGGATTCTTGGGATAGTAGAACAAAGACCTCTTCAACCTTTTTGTGTCATGGAATATTTACCAATCTATTGGGGTTTATGGACCCCTTTTCAGAATAATGTTTTAATGCATGAAATAAAATACATATCATTACAAAAAAAGTCAATTGTATTGAAATCATTTTCAAAACATTTCTTATTTTTAAAAGTTTTTTATTCTAAATATTAAAAAGTACATAAAATAAGATGAACATTGCTATATAAAAACTAAAACAAGAAAAGAGTATTGTGAATTGAGAATCTCTATTATCTCTATTACATACAGCTTCAACATATAACTTTCAAAGATTATCAAAATATTTTTAAAACCCCAGGTTCACAGAGCCCAAGTTAAGGATCTCTGTTCTAGAACATAAAATATCCAGTTCGTGTTTTTTCTGTTTGGGGAAAATTAGACCTTGGAAAAAAAATCACAGAAATGTAGAACTGGGAGAGAGTTCAAGGAATCTTTTTCCCTCTAGCTCCTTGCTTTCAAACAGCTGACTGACATCCAGGAATTTGGTTGTTTATCTTCTTCTAAAAAGTCTACATGAATAACCACATTTGATATCTTAGTACAATAGTGTCTTATATCAAAACAACAAGGATGCAATTATTGAAACATCTTGTAGTCATTCTTGTTAACAGAACTGAGGAGAAACTAAGCACTTGGATTTTTTAAAGGTTGTGTTAACGTTTCACAGAAACAGAATTGGCAGGGGATTGTAATGGTAATGAGAATTTGAAGATCTTCCCTGTCTCTTGTATTGGCAAGCTAACAGGTACTTAGCACTTAGTTCCAAGTTTATAATTGTGTCAAGTATTAAGACCCAGAACTTGTGACTCCCACAGTGGGATGGACTTGTTGAAGTAACAGGAAAGGGCAGAATAGGGAGGAGCTAATATCGTATATAAGGAATACCCAAAGCTGAGAGAAACTAGAACTTCTGAGAGTGAGCATCATGGAGGCAGAGCAGCTACTGCTGGAGAGGGAGAGAGAGAGAGACAGAGACAGAGACAGAGAGAGACAGACAGACAGACAGTCAGACAATGGCCAGAATCCTGAGAACTTGTGAGAACTGCTACGGATTGAGAACAGAATGGAGACCAGAACTTGTGGTGCCAGACCTTCAACTGAGAACTTCTGAGGAATGAGAAGAGAGGAGAACTGGGAGGAAGCGTGGCTGTGGTGTAGGTACTTTGTCCATTTTGATGTTACTTTGTCAGATTTGTCTGCAAAAAGAGGACAGTGATGTTGTTATAGAAGCACTGAGACATTGCTCCTGGTTCAGAATCCATGAAAGAGCATTTTCTTATTGTATGTTTACAGAAATCATGGAGGAGGGTCTTGATGCCAGAGGGCCTAGGACTATCCTAATTATTTGTGCTGATTCCTCAGACCTTGTTGTTGGGTCTATGTTGATTTCACAGGCATAAAGTGAATTGGTGAGAATGCCAGCAATGAGCATGGAAGTTATTGTGGCTTTGTTAAGCTTTGTCTTTCCAGGAACAGAAACTGTGAAGGACTTGAGGTTGACTAGACTCTGTGAGCTTCAGTATGGATCAGGGACTGGACAAGGAGCTAGACAACAAGGACCTGGAAGGAGCTGGGACCATGGAAGGAGGACCATGGGAGCAAAGAGCCAGCCTTGAGTCAAGATTAAAAGACCTGTCTTTGGGTATTTAATGCAAACTGAGAAGATCGTGATTTACTGGGGGGGAGGAGGGGGAGAACATTGATATTTACAATTAGATGATTGAGTTAAGGACTTACTAATTAAGGATGATTGGAAACTAATTTCCAATCAAGAAGAAAGAAAACTTTTTGATTGAAGAGATTAAGACAATCTCTAGGGGTGGAAAACTTTTGTCCTTTGTACTTTGTGTCATTTAAAGAGGCTTGCCTCCTTAAGAATGATTGAATTGTTATCTAAAGGAATTACTAAAGGAATTGTTATCTTTTGCTTAAAACTGTGACCACTTTGGTGAAAACTATGTGGCCATTTTAGTGATAAGCTGTTAAGTTATAACATTGTGATTGCTATACTGTGATGTCCATGATTGTTTTGCCTTAATTTGTTACTGAATAAGTAGAGAGTTCACAATACTGTGTAATCGTAACCTTAAAAGCTGTTCACAGCAGCAGTCCTCTGGAAAGCTGCTCATGCTTGGCTTTAGAGGGCTTCTGAGGCATCTAGTTCAGCATTCACAGAGGAAGCCAAGTATCACCGTAGATAGAATACTGTTCTTGGAATCAAAAGCCCAGATTTCACGTGTGGCCTCAGATACTTATTGGCTATTTAGCCCTGGGCAAATCACTTACCTTCTGTTCACCTCAGTTTCTTCAACTGTAAAATGGGGATAATGGCAGCATATATCTCACATGGTTATTGCAAGAATGAAGTGAGAAATTAGGTGCTATATAGATGCTTATTCTCTTCCTCCTTTCCCATTTCCCTACCAGAAGAGAAAGCACATCCCCCTGGTGGTTGGTGGCTTGACAAAAACTCAGGTGCCTCACTCTATTGCCAAGTCTGGATCTTCCTGGCATATGAAGGCAAAATAGGCTTGACTAATGCTTTTTCCAAATAGGAATAACTTAGTGTTAGAGTATAAATCATAATATCTGCCCTTTCCCTGAAATCCCATGTCATTTATTTTAAATTACATTTTTATTGATGGCAGTCTCCATTCTGTCACCATATGAAAAAAAATCTGTAAGGAGAAACTAGAAGAATTAACTGTGATGCCAGAATCAATGTAAGAAGACTTGTCCTGTGTTGGTATTTTGAGGTAACAGCATACAATATAATAAAATGTCAGAAGTCCTAACCAGAACGCTCCAAAAAAGTGAATTTTTGAAATTTCATCAGTCAAGAATTTCTTATTAATAGAGTGCCCTGTCTGTACATTAGGAGATAACAGACACACCTAGAAAAATTTAGGTGCGAGACAGTATTTAATATTGTGCAGAACTTGTAGAATAAAGATGATTCAGAAAACATGAATATGCAATAAGGTGATAATATGACACAAATATCAAACAGTTAATTGACTTCTGTATCTGATTAATGGACCGCTATCAGCTTGGAAAGAGGTCTCTTAATGTTATACCTCAGTAGTCTTCCTTATCTTTGTGCTGTTGAGCATTTTTATAATTGGTACAATAGGAGGTAGGCCAATTATATAGTAAGAACAAAGGATAATTAGTTGTTAGTCCAAGGGTTCCATTGCTATCTGCACAACATCAAGAGTTCCAGAGGAAGTTTCCCAGTACATTGAGTGAACTTCCTGTGAAGGATTTTTAGAAGCCAATGAACAAAATGGAAGCTAGTTGAAAGGAAATGGATACTATTGATGGGAGTACTCACTTGGATGGGATCACAGATAGATCAGATCAGTTTTGAAGTTTCAATGACTTGGATAAAGGAAGTTGGTATACTTATTAAATTTGCAAATAACATAAAGCTAAGAGACAGAGCTAATACATTGAACAACATAATTAGGATTCATAAATATACCAACGAATTGGGCTGAAGGAATGAATCAAAGTGTAGTGGACAGAGTCCTAGCTGAAGTCAGAGAACCTTTCTTCAAATCCTGTCCTGTGATGTTTACTTTCTTTGTGACGTTGGGCAACTCATTAAACTCCCTGGTGCTCAGGTCCAGTAAGGGGGTAGAACTATTTGACCTCCAAGTTCCCCTATACGGGTTTAGCTCTATGATCCTAAGACTATATTTAATAGAGATAAATGTAAAATCCTACACTTAGAGCTTATGTCTAGATAACAAATTATATGAATGAGATATCGATGCAGAGGGGGTTTGAAAATACAAGAACACTTTTAAAAGAGTCAACATGACTTTATCAATAACAGGTCATGCCAGACTACCCTCATTTTCTCTTTGACAGGATTACTAAACCATTAGAGAAGGGCATTGCTGAATATATCATTTAACTAGATTTTTACTCAAGTTTTTGATAAAGTATTTTATTTTATTTCTGTAGAGAAGATAGAGAGATAATAGTTGGGGATCCTGCAGACAGTTTAGCTAAATTTTGCAAAATTTTTGACAAAATGTCTCATTACTCTGTTTTTGTGGAGAATGTGGAAAGATATGGATTAGCAATAATGCCATCATATGGCTTTAGAACTAATTAAATGGCCAGACTCAAAGAGTAGAAGTTTGGTTAATGATTGACTGTTAGCATGGCAGGAGGTGTCCAGTAGAGTACCCAAGCAATATGTGCTTAAGCATGTGCTATTTAACCTTTTTATCGATGATTTGGATACAGGCATAGATGGTATGTTCATCAGATTTACAGACGCCACAAAGAGAGGGGGGACAACTGTTACAGTAGAGAGCAGGCAAGTGTGCAGCAGACTCAGTGGATGATAAGCTAGACCATTTTGCTAAACCTAATGTGATAAAATTCAACAGGAATAAATGCAGTCTTGCACTTGGGCACCAAAAATCAACTTCATAAGTCTTAATAAAGGGGCTTGGTAGACCACAATTGTTCTGAATGAGATCAGTGTTTTTTAATGACTTGCAAGCTTAGTATGAGACAGCACTGTGATGTGACATCCACCAAAGCTAATGAGATCTTGGCCTGTATTAAAGGCCCAAAGAGTTCCAAGAACAGGGAGCTAATAATTCTACCTTCCTCTGCTCTTGTGAGTGTTTACTAGGATGGCCAAAGGTTTTTATGCTATGTTATATCAAGATTGAAACACTTTTGTTTGCTTGATTTGGAAAAGGGAAGACTCAGGGGTGGATATTATTGCTGTTTTCAAGTATTTGAAGGTCTACTGTGTGGAGGAGGGACTATATATGTTACCATTTGCCCAGAGAGTAGAAACGTAGTAATGGGGAAAAGTTGCAAAGAAGCAACTTCCTTGGGCTTGAAAAACAGGAACACTTAGAGCTGTCCAAAAAGTAGAATGGGCTACCTATGAGCCCTTGCAGGTCTTCATGCAGAGGATGAGGGATCATCTGTTGGATATATTATAAGGAGTAATTCTTTCATGTTTGGGTTGGGATAGATGGTAACTGATATCCTCTGTAGCTCTCAAATTCTGTGATTATGTGAAATATACAATTATTCACATATGCCATGGAAAGATACATATTCAGGGCTGTAAAGTTGAATCTGAACATCACACTGAATCAGTGGAAGGTGATGATAACTTACAAATACTTGATTCTTCTCTAGACAACACTCACTGAGCCTAGAGATATCAAGAGATGGCTTTGTCTAGACACTTTAAGAGAAAAAAACCATGGTTAAAGCAATTATCCTTGTGCTATATCATTCTTAATTTACACATCTGAAACTTCATAATGGACTATAAACAGATTCAGGTCATGTACTAGCAAATACCCTTCTATTAATGAAACACAGGGTCCATCATCCCAAGGAAGCTAACAGATTAACACTTCATCACTAAAAGGTATTAGGAATGATAGTGTACATGCAAAGCAGGTTAAAAACCTGCAGAAATTTTTTTTTATAGTAAGCAGACATCACTGAGCAATAGTAAAGGCCAAAGGCAAGTACACACTATTAGTTCCATCAGTTATACTCAGATGGAGTCTACAAAATGGCCAGATTCCAAAAATGAAATAGAAAAACCTCATGATCAGCATCTGCATTAACTCATCCAATAATATGTCAACAAAGAAGGAAAAAAGCAATAACTTACACATATCAGTTTGTTTGTGGATGCCAAGAGGTTCATGATGCCAAATTAGGAGTAGGTCATTTCTGCTTAAAATGAGCAATTAGGCTGTCAAGATTATACAAAGAACTGGTAGAAATCGTACAACATATCAGCCAAGTACTTAACAATATAGAAATTAATGACTAGGCTAATATATATATATCAGAATGATTGTTATCTTACATATTATGAATTGACAACAAATCTACCTACTATAAATAAAGACCTTAACATATTTTTGAGCATTAAATAAATACGCTGTATCAGAGCTGGACTTTTAACAGGACAGAACTGTTCCCCACAATTGTGTGGATATAAAATTGATACTTTAAAATTTAATAACAGGATCTTAATATATGTCACCACCCCAAAAATATATCACCCTTAAACTGTATGAAATTAAAAGCTTTCAAAATTTAGAAACCAAAAGGAAGAAATCAGAACCATGTGAGAATAGAATGAGATACACATCATCCATTTTGCCTTGTTTGCTTTAGTCCTTCTGAATTTTTTCAGTGAGCCTGCAGATGAAGTACAAGGTTAGTTAGAAGATAAATAAGACTTGGCAAATGATTTGATGTTGAAGGTATGGAGAAAGAAGAGTCAAATATAATGCAGGTGTTATTAGCCCATATGTCTTGAAGCATGATGGTATCATCAAAAGAAATAAAAGTATTAGAGCAGGAATTCTTAACTTTTATGCACCATGGTCTTCTATGGAAGTCTAGTGAAGGCTATCAGATCCTTCTCAAGAATGTGATTGTAAATAAATTTTAAAAATACATAAGATTACATAGGAAATCAATTCTATTTAATATATACACATATATACGTATTTGTTTATATATACATATATATGTGTGTGTACACACACACACACACACACATATATGCATACAAATGAACAAATCTCAGGTTAAGAACCCCTACAGAAGCAATCGCATGTTTTTGCTTTTTTGAAGGGGAGACAATGATAGATTTCCTCAAGGATTGGAAGATGGTATTTCAGATAGAGGATGGATTGAATTGTTTTTGTTAATCGATCCCACAGGTACTCTTACGAAAAAATGAGTGGGAAATGAAGGATAAGAATTCTTTATATTAAGTAAAGAAAAATTTTCATATAATTATAGATCCCCAAGTGGAATTATCTACCTCAGGAAATGACAGAATCCCCATTACTAGAGGTCTAAAAGGGAAGGCTTAATGGATACTAGCTAGATGTGTTGTGGCAGAGATTCTTATTTGGTTATAGTTTGAATTAGATGATCTCTGAGGTCCCTAACAATTGGGACATTCTGTGAATCTATGAGAGATCTAGTCAAAGGATTATGCAGCCGTGATGTTAATGTTACAGAGAAAATTGGGAGAATTATCTGATCTTTTTAAGTGACAGGATCAAGGATGAGAAGAGGATAATATGGATAGATTGCATTGACCTGGAAAGAGAAAAAAATTTCAAGAGAGTAGGAAAGGAATGATTTGAAAGAAATGGGGGTCTAAGAATATTACCGTATTAATTGTTGGAGTGAAAGGTGCTTACAGTCAAGTGGATTTTAAGGATTCTTTTTCTGTGGGAGAAAGACAATTCATATTAAGGTGAGAAGGTAGGAAAAATGTTCACTTAAAATTTAAAAATGTGGGTAAGTTTGTTTTTAGTAAAATAAAGTTGCATAAGTCATAGTAGAATGGATTAGAAATGGTCAAATTATAGTAATCCTTGGCATGGGGAGGGCTTATTAGAATAAGGATGAAAATTTTCAAGGTGTTAGTTTTAGAATAAAAATGACTAGGGATTCAAGGAGCACTATTTGTACCTTGATTGTTTGTATATTCTTTGTATATTAATATGTAATTTAATTCCCTGATCGAAGTATGAGAAATCAAAGGAAAAAAAGAAAGTAATAGGAAGCAGATTAAATAGGATATGGGGATCAGCTGGATTAAGATATAACAGTGATGCATTCTGATAAGGATAAAGAAGCAAATCTGGAGAAATAAGATGAATTTTAAAATAAAAGTGATGCCAACTGACAAGGAACAAGGATGAAAGGCTGTAGGAATAAAATCAATTTCATAATACAAGTGATGGGAAGTGACAAGAAAAGAAGGTAAGATTGTAGGACAAGGACTGAGACTAATTGTAAAGAGAGAAGATAAGGTTTAGGTTCTAATATAGATTTTATGTAAATTCAAAACAGTGAAAGTTTCCATTTTAAAATTACATTTTTTCCCTCTATGTCACATTAAGAAACAGTTCAAGTCCTTTCTTAAGAGAATTGATTTTTATTTAAGACTTGCAACTGTCATGGGGAAAAGCTTTACAACATTTTACAACCTTCTCTCATGTCATCATCAGCATCATCATATTCATCATTATCACTGCTTACATGTCTATAGTGAGTTATAGTTTTCTTGGGAGACAGTGTTGATTTGACATATAAGGAAATTGGAGTTAACAGAGGTTTTGATTTACTTAATGACACAGTTAGGGTCAGAGATGAGAATTGAAACCGCTGGATACAAGTCTAGTATTCCTTGTACTCCACCATGCTCTGATGCTACAGAAAGATTGATGGACTATGAGCCACCAAATTTGAGGGTCACATCCTAACTCTGCTACTCCCTACCTATGTGACAATGGGGAAATCTCTTCACCCTTTGGGGTCTGAATTTCCTAATTTATAGAATGAAAGTGTTGAACTAGAAATGTCAGTGCTTCTTAAACTGTTGGTTCTGACCCCATGGGAGTTTAAGAAGTGCTGAAGGGGTTGCAAGTGGAAAAAGTTTAAGATACCTTGAGGTGACCTCCAACTCCAGATTTCTCATCCTATGATCAGATCTTCTTAGAGTAAAATTGTGTAATCCTTGTATAACTTCATTTTAACACAGTATTGGACAGGTGCCCAATTCCTATATATTACTGTAGCCCAGTGGTTCTCAACCTTCCTAATGCCACGACCCTTTAATGTGGCATGTGGGTGTATCTGCATGTGGGCAGACTCACCTGGAGATGGATAGAGGAGCTGTGTCTCGGTTCCTAAGACCATCAGAAATATGTGTTTTCTGATGGTCTTAGGTGATCTCTGTGAAAGGGTCATTCAACCCCCAAAGGGGTTGCAACCCACAGTTTGAGAACTGCTGCTGTAGCCAGATAAGACTGGAATTTGAGAAAGTGTGGGGAAAAAAGATATTGGCTTTGATAAAAGATTATTTCTAGTTTCTCTTTCTCTGTTCTTTATGATACCACCTTATTATTATTCTAATCTCTGGGCAGTGGTCAATCTAATAAAATTATAAGCAATAATTTGCTCTGTGTGGTAAAGTTGGTCATGTAAAAGCAACCAAAGATAAGTACTGCTCTGCCTATGAATGAGGAAAGTGAGAGAGAGAGAGAGAGAAAGAGAGAGAGAGAGAGAGAAAGTGTGTGTCTGTGTGTGTGTGAACTTTGCCTATACTACTTAAGTCTGTTTATTCATGACTCCCGCATAGGACAGGGTAAAAAGCCCAAAGTCACATGATTAGTTTCCTCTGCTATTGAAGATCTTAATGATAACACACACACACATATATTTATAAACCAAAAAAAGTTTACACACACACACACACACACAAACACACACACACAATTTTAGCCCAAGAACTCCTGGGCCTCCTTCCCTGAAACTTAAATGGAGACAGTTTGTAATTTATTTCTATGTATGGCATAATCCATTCACCAGCTCCTGCTGTTGCAGCCTCTTTGTTCTCAAAGATATACATAGATCACAAAGCCGTTATGCCCAGTCATAATTTTGTATGAAAACATCAAGAATTAAGAACAGCTTAAAGAAATAAAGAATGCATATCGAAAGCAACTGCTGGCTACTGGCACAGGGGAAGATGAGGGGGATGAACTAAACCTTCATTGTCCTTTCGCAGATTTGAAGGAGTGAAAATAGTCAGAAGCTTCAGGCTTTTACGCTCACAAAATCAGAGGTTTGGGTTGTTGTAGTTGTTTTTAATTAGCAAAGGTTGTGGCCACTGGAGCCATGCCCACAACACTTAGTCTCTGAATTCACATTGCAAAATGCCAGCTGGCACCTTCCTCCCTTTCTGTCTCTTGGTTCCCCTCCCCCATCTCTCCACTTGTCATTGTGCCATTATTCCCTCCCTTTCCCTTTGAAAATGAAGTCAAACATTTTACCCATCCACCTAGACTACCCCAGTTCCCCCACCCCACCCCAGTTCCATTGCTCATTCTCAGCATACTAGTCCCAAGGTTCTATCCCAACCTGAAGTAATTTTTCATCATGCATTTCTCTCTCTCAGGAAGCACTCAGACTGCATAAGAATTGCTAGACAAGAGATGATGTGACCAAGAAAATTAAGGACCAAAAATTTTCTTCATTTCCCACTAAACTAGAAAACGAAGACCAAAACCACCCCTCCCCCTGAAAAAATACTTCAGAGAGTAATTATGTACCAGAGGCAGATCTATTAGAGATGAATCTATAAGACATAAAGTCAAGAAGCCTAACAAGGTAATAACTTATAAATTAATAGTAAAGAATCTTAATCATGAATAAAATCTCAGACTTCCACCCCAGCCCCTCCCACCTCCATACTCTGACAGAACTCACAAAGCAGCTCCTGGATCTATGCTTTGGGATTTGTGTGGATTTCCCCTTCTGAGGAAGAGACTCTGGCTGAACCCTCTACTCCAGCAGTTCTCAAACTGTGGGTCAAAACCATTTGGGGGTTGAACCACCCTTTCACAGGGGTCACCTAAGACCATTGGAAAACACATATTTCCAGTGGTTTTAGGAACCGAGACATTGTTCCTCTATCCATCTCCAGGCAGGTCCGCCCACATGCAGATGCACCCATATACAAGTATTAAAGGGTCATGGCATTAGGAAGGTTGAGAACCACTGGTCTAGAAAATACACCTTAAGGAAGGGGAAATGAAACCCACCCTCAGGTTAGTCCTCGACCCTCTGAAGCTACATGGAGTATGGGCCAAGACCAGTTAAAAGGAAATTCTTAAACATGAGAGGAAATTGAAGCAATGTTGTGGTTCAGCTTCAATGGTATGCACACCATCAAAGGAGGAGGATTCAGGAAATGCCTGACTAGGTAATACTTTTTTTTTCTCTAAAAGAATGCAAGCTTGCACAAAATAATCAAAGAAGAAAAATCTGATTTAAAAAAAACCTTATAGTACAAGGAGACATATCAACAGATAATATCAACATATTTTAAAACAGACATATCAACATATTTTAAAACCAGGTAAAAAGATTCATATTAAAACATCTAAAAGTACAATTATCTTTAAATAAATATCACTAGATAAAATAAATTGAATCAATGCTTGATGAAACACAGAACATTCTAAAATCCAAGAAAGCATGAAACCACAACAGGATATTCCAGATTGATTCAAATTAAAAAGAGAAACATAAGGTTAGAAGGGAATACATGTCAGAACTTAAGGCTTGCACAGCAGAAATATCTAGCAGAATCTTTTTAAAAAAACTTGAATTCACACTAGTGAGTCTTACAGAAAAGCAAAAGATAGAACATCAAACTGGAAACACAGGTATATTGAAATGAAGGAGAGTCTAGAAGAGGAAAAACAAAAGGCACAACAATTCTAAAAGAACACATGCTCTCTATACAAGCCTAAGTCATTCATCTCCAAGAAAGGATGTTGAGAAATAACTAAAGGATTATAGGTTTCCTAGAAGAATGTGACAAATAAAAAAATGGAAAACAACATTTGAACCCCTGTAAAGCCATATACAGCAGCTTTCAAGAGGATGGCTGCTGTGAGCAGCTTTCAAGGTTCTGATTACATATTATAGTAAACACTCTATTTATTCAAGAACAAATTAGAGAAAAACATTCACAGAAAATCAAAATACAGAATTCAGTGCTACAGCTAGTCAGAGAAAATCAAAATATAGCATTCACAGCAACTCATCACTAAAATGACCACATAGATTTCACCAAAGTGGTCACATAATTTCTAACAAAGTACAATCATTTAGTCAATCAATCACTTAGTAACTCGATCATTCAGTGGTTCTCTTTTAAACAAAATGTACTCTTTAAACAATTAATAATTTAGTTGAGTCCTTAATTCAATCAGTCTTAAGGAGGAGAACCTCCTTAATCCTTAAGTCACTCATCCTTAAGGAAGCAGAACCTCCTTAAGGGACACAAAGTACAGTAGTCAAAGTTCTCCACCCATGGGGTGCAATTAAATTACAATAGCAGTCACTATTGAGTACTCTCTTAAGGGGTAGTAGGAAATACAGAGGCCATCTACCCCTCAGTCACAAATAAGTTACAATTTCAAGGTCATAAGGAAGTTGCAACTTTAGTCAGTCACTACTCAGTATCCACAGAGAGATCCCTTCATCTTGACCCGAGATAGGCTCTCATATTCCCTGGATCCCCTTCAATGGTCCCAGCTCCTACCTGGATTCACCAAACTGTCACCTGGGTTCAAAGGCAGACAGCTCCCAGGTCCTTGTCCAGCTCTCTGTGCAGTTCCTGTTCCACACTGAGGCTCATAGTGTCCAGTTCACCTTAAATCCTTCACAGTCTCTATTCCTGAAAAGTCAAGGTTTAACAAGGCCTCAAAGAGACAAAGCACCAACACCACAGTCACACTTCCTCTGGCAGCTCTGGCTGACTGTTGGAAGTCCTCAATAGCTCAGCTGGCCCCTGGAAGAAGCTCTATCTCCACAAGTTCAAAGGAAATTCTGACTTTTCCAGCTGGAGATTTTCATTATATACAGTATTGCTCCTCCATGTTCAGCCCCTTCCTGTTATGTCAGCAACAGGGGTTCATACCTTCTGTTTCTTTAAAAGAGGCTTAATTTGAAACTAGGTGCTAAGTACCTGTTAGCTTTCCAATACAAAGGGATCTTCAAATTTCATTACTATTACAACTCCATAATGTAGGAAATAATATAATTGTAAAGTAATAAAATTGTAAAAATGCAGATTGAACAAAAGAGAAGTATTTGACAATTCTGTGAAAATAAACAGATGGAGTAGATTATTCAATTTTCATAACACAAAACAATAGAAATATAAAAATGCTAAATGATTAGCTATGAATGACAGAATAAATAGCTAGATATATTACCTTATTTCTACAGATAATTTAAAAAAAAAGAAAGAAAAATATTGACCCATTGGTTTAAATACAACAGCAGCAACAACAGATGGACAATTATAAGATGTTTTTAAAAGCACAGAAGGAGATAAAGATGAAAATGTAATTTGAAGAAATAGGCAAAGTGATGGTGGAAGACCAGGCTTAAAACACCAATGAACATGTGATTTATCATGATCAAATCTATGCACAAACAAAGTTCCTACTGTCTCTTAGTACTAAGGAGGACTATGGGAAATGGAAGATGTTGCAAAAATCATGGATTGGAACAATATGAAAGAGGGTTATACTCTTAAAATATTATAGGGAAGGGGTACCACTATTGAGCACAACCATCAGAAAAGAGATATATGTTTGTAATGGAAGAAGAGGACATTACAGTGGTTCTAATATGGAAGAAGTTACTACACAAGTAGTCCAACTCCTTTTAGAGAATGTTGTGGCTCCATGGTAAATGTTTTATCTCAGAAGAAGGGAAATCTGAGTTCCTGGTGACAACTACCACCAAGAAGTGTGGGAGAACATGCAACTAAGGAAGAGATTGTGTGGAAAATGGGAGGAAGAGTGATAATGTGATATTAAAAGGATAGATTTGGGCCACACAACTTTGGACATAGGGCAGTTTTTACCTTGAAGCACAGTTTTTATTATCATCTCTTCTCTCATCAGTGTATAATTCCAAGAGTGATGCCCAACTCTTGCATGAGGAAAATGAGATGATGGGCAAAGTTTACACTTAGTCTGTGCCAGACACTTCATAGTAATATGAAAATTAGAAGAAAGAAGTCAAATCTGGTACTCCAGGAGCTTTAACTCCACGAGGAACTCACAGATAGTAACAAAGGAATAAATACATATATACACAATGAATCAAAGATTAATTGTTAATAATTGACTGAGGGAGCAGAGCAAAGATAGCAGAGTAGAAGCACAAACTTGGTGTGAGCTCCCACTGCAATCACTTCCAATACATGTAAAAAAATGACTCAAAATTTTAGAGCTACAGAACCCACATAGTGACAGAGAGAAACAAATCTCCCACTGAAGACAGCCTGGCAGGACGATAGGCCAAGCACAGTATCTTATGAGCCATGCTTCTGGTCCCAGGTTGGCCTTGACCAGCAGCAGCTTGAGCAGACTTCAGGAGAGTGAATCACCAGCAGCTGTGGCAGTTTCCAGACTTCTCAACCCATAAAAGACAAAGACAAAGTAAAAGGTCAGTGTGGAACTCTTTTAGAAGAGGGGGACAGAAGAGTGTGGTCTGGACCTTGCACCCAGGATGAGAGGTAGCGGAGGTCTGGCACCTGCAGCTGCTGTCACATGGATGCTTCTGGAGTTCCTGGACTGCAGATTGGAGGGTGACCATTCAGAGGGTAATCACTCTTGCTTTAACCTGCTTACATCTGGATCACGGTCTTGGGATGTGTAGCCAGTGTACCAGAGCTTGTGGCAGCTGTGGACAGGGCTCCCTCCTAATAGCTCTGGCAGCTGTGAAAACCCCAGTAATTTGAAGCCACATTCTCTACTGTGGCAAAAAGCTCAAAAGTCAAGTACTTGGATGGCAATATGACCAAGTAGAAGAAGCATAAACAGATCATAAAATCCTTTTCTGGGGACAAAAAGGATCAAGGTATGGAGCAGGAGGAAGATATCAAGTCAGAACCCCTGCATCAAAAGCCTCCAAGAAAAATATGAATTGGTTACAGGCCTTGGAGGAGCTCAAGAAGGATTTGTACAGCCCACACATTCTCTGGTTCTCTGGTCACACACCAAGGACCACCACCCAAGACAGTGATCCTGATCCAAGCAAGTCAAAACAAGAAGGTTTATCCTCTGAATGGTTGCTTGGTCCCCCTACAATCTTCCGGCCAGGAGCTCTGGAAGACGCCATGTGGCAGTGGCTGCAGCCACTGCACGTCCTCTACTTTTTGCTCTGGGGGTACCAGCCAGACCACGCTCTTCTATCCCTCCCTGGACCAACCAAGTTCCCCACTGCTGTTTTACTTTGTCTTTGGCATCTCTGGATTGAGAAGTCTGGAAATCACTAAAGCTAGTGGTGACTGCAGCTTAGGCAGGACTGTCCTCAGTTCCCAGCATGCTGGGATGGACCCTTCCTCCTGGCCTGCAAGGCTTCCTTCAGAGGGAGATTTGTTTCTCTCTGTCACTGTGTGGGTTCTGTAGCTCTAAAGTTTGTTTAGAGTCATTTTTACAGGTATTGGAGGAGGTAGGAGCCAGAGCTATGCAGAAGTCCTGGTTCTACTCCGTCATCTTGGCTCCACCCCAAAATAAAATATTTTTAAAAAATGAAAGAAGAAGAATTGATTGAAAAAGAGGAGAATTAATTAAAATAACAAGGGAACAAAAGACCAAGCAAACAAAAGAACTTGGAAAGGACAAATATTGCAAATCTATATGAATAGAAGTAATAAATGCATCATTTTCAGATAATAATGCAAAAATAGTAATTAGTTAAGGAAACATAAACAAAAGACAGACTCAAATGTAATCAATAACAAAATATTAAATAATGAGTTGGCCAAAGAACAAGTCATCAAAAAATAATGATTATCTAAAAGACAATGATACTCATGAAACAGTATCCGTACATTTCTGGCATTCATATAAAGCAATGCTCAGGAGAAAATATATTTCTAAAAATATACATTAAGAACATAGACAAAAAGAGGATTAATGAATTGAATATGTATTTAAAATTTAAAAACTGAAATCCAAAAGAAGCACAAAAAGGATTGAAAATGAGCACAAAAAAATAAATTGGAAATAAAAAAGAATATAAAAATGAGAAAACCAAAAGCTCTTTCTTTGAAAAGATTAATAAAATTGTTAAGCCTTTAGTCCACCTGATCAAAAAAGAAGACAGAAAATTAGATCAGCAAAATAGCAAATGAGCAAGGTGAAATCAGGATAAACCCAGAATATATATACATATGCTTTGCTATGCTATGCTAACCTGTATTTTGCCACCAAAACTGAGAATATAATAAAAATAGAACATTACCTTCATGTATGTAAGGTACCCAAACTTATAGCAGATCAAATTGAGATTTTAAATATTCTAATCTCAAAAAAGGTAGAACTGTCAGGGTGACTAGGTGGCACAATGAATAAAGCACTTGCCCTGGAGTCAGGAGGACCTGAATTCAAATCCAGATTCAGACACTTAACACTTACTAGCTGTGTGACCTTGGACAAGTCACTTAAGCCCAATTGCCCAGCCTTCCCCCCTCCAAAAAAAAAGCAAAAAAAAAAAAAGGAATACTAGCTTTAAAAAAAACTTGCATAAAAATAGAACAAAAGAAAACAAAATCCTCATGCTCCTCAGGAATTCTTTAAAATTCTTAAATAACAATAAAAATACTATATAAATTATTCTCAAAAATTGAGAAAGTACTATATTTTTATAAGATATACATAGTTCAATAAGTAAACTGGGATAGAGTAAAGCAAAGAAGTCAACATACAGACATTATTATTAAACATCAACTTTTAAAAAATGGCACTACTTAAAACAATAGAAACAGACCAATGGAACAAGCTAGGCAAGCAAAATTCAGAAATAATGGAACTTAATTAGTCCACTATTTGATAAACCAAGTAACATAAATTACAGTGGAAAGAACTCCTTGTTTGATAAGAATTAATGAGGAAATTGTCAAGCAGTCCAGAAGAATTTACACTTAGATAAACCTGTTATGCCATATTTTACTATAGATTCAAAATTGACATATGACCTCAACATTAAATATTATAACCTAAATAATTAGAAGCATATCACATGTCTTTCATAGTTATGGATAAAATTTGAATTTTTAACCAAACAATAGAGAGAGATACAATTATGGAAGATAAAATAAATTATTTTAACTACATGGAATTGAAAAACTTCTGCACCTACAAAACTAATGCATCTCAGAAAAAAAGAGAAGTGATAAGTTATGAAAACAATTATCTAATATCTGAGTATTTGATATCTAATATGTTTAGACAATAAAAAGAATATATATTATATATAAAGAACATATATAAAACATATGTATTATATATAATATATATATAAAGAATATATATAAATATGTATACACACATCAAAAGCCTCTCCCCAACAGGTTAGTAATTAAAGGATGTAAACAGCTCTCAAAAGTAGCATTGTAAAGTACTAACTGTATTAAAGAATCTTTTTAGTCACTATTAATGAAAGAAATGCAAGTCAACATAATCTTGACATTCCACCTCACCGAGTATTTCACCTTATTTCACCTAGCAAATTGGCAAATTGAAAAAGACTGGAATAGTCAGTGTTGGAATGGTTGTAGAAAGACAAGTGCGCTAATATGTTCTTGGTATATATTATGAAAGACAATTTGTAGTTTTTTCAAATAAGATGCCTAATATATCCATATCCTTTTACCCAGAAATTTCGCCACTAGGTAATTAATTCAAAGAGGATTTTGCCAGAAAGAACGATTTGCTATCCACCCCAATTTTTATACTAGCACTCTTTGTGTTAGCATAACATTGGAAGTAAAGTACCTCTTTCCGTTTGTTGGAGGGTGGCTAAAGAGATTATAATATATGCATGTACTATAATACAACTGTGCTGTAAGAATTGAAGAGCATGATGAACGCAGTGAGACATGGAAATACATGAACTCATATGGAATTCAGTGAATAGAGCCAGTAAAACAATATATACAGTGACTATAAGTACCACAAAGCAACAGAATCTTAGTTTTGTGGCATTTTGTGCACTAAGATTGGCCCCAAAGAAAATCTATGAGGAGACATCTCACCCCACTCCTTTATAGAGGCAGAAAGTCCAAAAGTCTACATTATGTAGAAGGGAATGATTTTTAGTATATCAATCAGTTCTGTTGAATTTTTCTCTTTGACTTTTTTTATTAAAAATTGTTTTAAAGAATGGCTCTCGAGGAAGGAAAAAGGAAAGTATGCAGAGAAATATGTGTGACATAAAAACAAAAATCTTTCAGAAAATGTGAAGAAGAAATAAATGGATAAAGTAAAATTAGAAAGTGCCTCTTTTGATATTCACTTATATGCTATTCCCTAAACTTTTCCACCCTCATTCCTGGCTTTCTTCACATGAGTATATCTTTGTTAAAAATAATGGTATTCTGCTACATTTCTTAAATATCTCTTGGTGTTTTTTGTTTTGTTTTGCTAAGGTATAGTCTTCCAGAACCACATATTGGTCATGGATGTCATCCTACCAAATCTCAGTAGTAACTATGAAGTGATGTTTTGCTTCTTGTGTTAGAATCTCTAGTTCTTCTCCATTGCCTGTACTTTGTCCATTTGCTTATAAATATCTGAGGTCATAGCTTTTATTAGTACCCCCTTTCCTGTATTTTGATTTCTTTGAACTTCTGACTATATCTGCTTCCTACCCTACAGTTATTCTCAGCAATATTTAATTGACATATTTAGACTGGTAATTTCATTCTTAATCCTTCCTTTTCTGATTAAATCACAAATTCTAAGGTCAAATTCTAGTTTTCCCCTAACATTCCTATCATTTCCCCTGTAGCAACATCTTGCTCCTCAGTAAAAAAAAAAAAAAAAAAAAGATCTGGAAGATAATACAGTGCGTTCATATTGTAGTCTGAAATAAAATGCTGATCTAAGGTCTTTTCCTGTAAAACTTTTCCCCAGGTTTGTGTTCTCAGGCTTACCAAATCCTAGAATGCTGTCCATATCTGTTTCATTGGTTCACTTTTCTATTTTTATCAAATATGAAATAATTTTGATAATTATACCTTTATGCCACAGTTTGAGATGGGGTAACATGAAGCCTCTCACCTTCTTGGATTATTTTCATCCTATCCCTTGATAATCTTTCCCTTTTGTTCCTCCCAGTCAATTTGGTTATTAGCCTGTCTTACTGTATAAGGTTTCCTTTTGCTGTAGTGTTAAATTTAACTTGGGTAATATCATCATGTTTTCTGTATTGATGTGGTCCAGCAATGAAAATTGAATGTCTTTCTCTCTGGTTGATTAGGCCTTCCTTTATTTCTGTAAAAAGTTGTCTCAGCTTATTTGTATAAGTCCTTTATGTGTATTCTTAAGGTAATTCTCATATAGTTCATGCATTTTGAAATATTTTGTAGAATTGTTTTCCTCTTCCCTCAGGTTTTATTGTTGACATACAGAAAAGCTACTGATTTTTTGCAAATTCATTCTGAATCCTGTTTATTTAACGAGGCTGCTAATAGTCTTGGTTCTTATTTTGCCGATTTCCTGGAGTTCACTAAGTAAACCACCTTAAAGTCTGCAAATAGAGATCGTTTTGCCTCTTTTTTGCCTCTTTCGGTTTCGTTATGTTCTTTTCCTAGCCTTATTGTTCCATCTAGCATATATCACACTATGTCAGAAAGTGGAGGTGGAAGGAATTCGCACTGTACACTTCATCTTTTTCAGAAAATTGCCTTTGTTCTTTTATAAATAAAGTTCTAGTCTAGCCCTTGACTTAACTGACTTTTGATAATATTAAGGAAAAGTACCTTTATTTCTTTTCTGTTTAGTATTTTTGACAAATTATAGTTTTATTTTTGTAAAACACCTTTTCTGCATCAATGAATTAAAATAAACTTTTTCCATTATTTTTTGTTATTGATATGATAGGTTATGTTTATACTACTCATAATCTGGGATAATCAATCTTGCCTTCCTGGTAGAAATCCAATATGATCACAGTGAATACTTTTTTGAACATTTATTGATATAACCTTATTTCTTCTACTTGAATATTGTTTTTATTATACTATCCACTGGTAATGTTGAACCATAGTTTTTTTCTCTCTGATATGATAGCAGGACCATCAAAGGATCATAGATTTAGAGATACAAGGGGCTTTTGAGTTTATATAGTTCAGCCCCCTTATTTGAGGATGTTGAAGCCTGGGCTGATTAAGTAACTTGTGCAAGGTCATGTAGTAAGTGGCAGTGCCAGGATGTGAGCCTTAGTCCATCTTCTCATTTCAAATCCAACACTTTACTATGCTACACTGCCACTCATATTTTTTCTATAAGATACAGTTTGGTCATATACCTCCTTTCTCTATTTTTATGACTACTTTATGTGATGGGAGGAATTATATGATATTTAAATATTTGGTAGAATTCACTTAGAAATCATCTTGTTCTATCAATATTATTTTAAAAAGCTTTTGAGAGTTAATTTAGGAATTGATCAGTTTTTTTCTGAGAAATTAGGTTCTTCATAATCTATCTTGTCTGTTTGATTAGTTTGAACAGCTTGAATTTTTATAAACATTCATCCATTCCATTTAAGTTCTCAGCTTTGCTTTGATCTCATTTGGTGACAGGTTGCTATACCAAGTTTTCAGTCAGTGCTCTCCTGATGTAGGGAGAAAGCAAGGAATGCCTCCTTCACCTTGAGTAGACCTCCTGTGTTTAACTTCTGTGAGAACAGCATTGAGATGCACAGGAGGAGTAGGCATAGGTGGGTCACAATCTGCATCCTTGGAAAGAATTCTTGAATAGATGAAGTCACAGGTCTATTTGAGCATATAATTAAGTGTGGTAGCTTATGATATTTTCTTCATTTCATCTACCTTTCTTGTGAATTGTCCCTTTTCATTTTCATTCTTAATAATTTGGTTATATTCTCTCCTTTTAAGTTAATTAGTGCATAATTTATCAATTTCATGAATTTTAGACAATAGTAATAAAAGGAAAAAAATCGGGGAGAAAAAGATCTGAATTAATGAAAATGTGTTCATTTCTTCCTAATTGCTTCTTACCTAGCCAAGTGACTTTATCTGTGACTCCTTTCTTGGATTTGTCTTCTGTGGATATCTGAACGTTTCTACTTCTCCTGTGTCCTCTATCTGGTATATGAGAGACATAGTGATGTTGGACAGAGAACTGCCCTAAAAACCGGGGGGACCTGAGTTCAGGCCTCATGTCTGGCAAATACTGACTATATGACCCTGAGCAAGTCATTTAATCTCTCAAGTCTATAAATTGCATAAAATGCTAAAAAAATCATAGAGTTGGTCCCTATCCCTATATATTATCTCCTCTCCTGTTTCTTTGCACTTTAGTACTCTTTGGCACAGATTTTCCAGAACAACCAAATGTATTCTGCTAGCTTGTCAGTTTATCCATCTCCTTCTTAATCAATTTACTGCATTTGTTATTGCTGCCTGTCTTTTCCTCCTGGGTACTCTCTCCTGTCTGGGTTTTTATGACACTAGTCTCTCCTGGTTCTCTTGCCTATCTGACCACTCCTCACTCTCCTTTGCTGGCTCCTCATTTATACTGTGTTCCTTAACTGTGGGTTTCTCCTAAGGTTTGGCTACAGTCCCTCTTCTCTCTCCTTCTGCACTCTCTTGGTAACCTCATCAATTCCTATGGGTTTCATTACCATCTTGATGCTGATGATTCAAAGATATTCGAATATCCAACCCTAGTCTCTACCCTGAGCTTCAGTTACACATTGCTATTTGTCTATTGAACATTTCAAACCAGATGGCTCATAGGATTCTCTAAGTCGGCATGTCCAAAACTGAATTTATTCTCTTCCTCTAGAACTTTCCATTCTGGCACATTTTCCTATTTCTGTCAAAGGCGTAGCCATACTTCCAGTTTCTCAGGTTTGTAACCTTGGCCTCATCCTCTAACTCCTTCCTTTTCTTCACCATACATATATTATCAGTTGCCAGATATCTGGATCTTGAGCTCACAATAGAGGGCAGACTCTGAGATATTGATTTCAGTTCCATAGCTGGACCCATTGGAATGAATGATTGAAATTGCTAAGGGAGAGTCTTTGGGAATAGAAGAGGAGCAAATATACACCCTTGGGCCACATTCATATTAAGAGATTGAGGATTCAATTGTTTGACTACGTGAATGGAAAGGGGAATGGTAGAGTACCTTTAAATTAATCACGTCGCCTACAAGGCAATATTAATGGGTCTAGAAATATGAATGATTCATGGCATTCAATAAGTTACAAAATTATCAGAGACTTCAAATGAGTCTAGTGTTACAGTGGTGGGGTTTGCAAATTTAATTCCTTAGGAGGCCAATTAAAATTTCTCTCTTCTGTGGCCACAAACTTAACTCCTATGTACACCCACACAAGCTCATTAATGTGAACCTTTGCTCCCCAAGAGGAGTAGAAAGTGATAGATTGTGGGGTGGAATTGAAGGGTTCAGGAGAGTTAACTATACATATAGATCCATTTGGAAACTAGATTCAAGAGCACACTTTACAAATTATGTATCAATAGTACTTTACTCCCTCAAAGTCACAGTTTCTAGTACAGTGAAAGGAAAGGCTATGTGAAGGGTATTGGGGTGGGAGTGTGGAGGATGGGGAGCTTTACCATAAATATGGTCATATACTTCAAGGATCATTGATAATAAGATGCAGAGATGACTGGGGACATCTCTGTTTATGAATTCTAGTTTAAAACAAGCAGCAGTGCTGGCTAGTAGTCTGGTAGTAAGGAAGACTTGGGTTCAAGTGTTACCTCTGAGACAAACTAGCTGTGTGACAATAGACAAGTCATTTGACCTCTTAGGATACTTGATAATGCTTTAAAAGTATATTTTAAATTAAATTTAATATTTCCCATTATCAAGCATTTAGATTTTCCCGTTCCCACTTGCCTTTTCTCTCCTTGCCCTCTACTCCTCCCTACCAAAAAGAAAAAGAAAAAAAAAGCCCTTTTAACGCGTAGGCATAGTCAGGCAAGTCAAATTCTGCATTGACCACATCCAAATTGTGTATCTCATGCTGTACAAGTCCCATCAACTTCTGTGTTACAAGATGGGTAGCATTTTCCATCACTGGTTCTCTATTGTCCTGGTTGATCATTGCACTGATCAGAGTTCTCAAGTCTTTTGCAATTTTTATAACGGTGATGTTTTTGTGTAAATTGTTTTTCTAGTTCTACATATCACTATGTATCAGTGCACATATGTCTTCCCAGGTTTCTCTGAAACAACCAACCCCCTTTAATTATTTCTTGTACCATAACAGTGTCCCGATATTTATATACCATAATTTGTTTAATAACAAGGCAATATTAACAAGTTGGGAATTTTAGTGATTCATATTTCTCCAATAGCGGAGCAGCTCCTTAGTTTACAAATCTTTGCCTCTACAAAAACAACTTCTACAAATATTTTGGACATATAGGCCCTTATATTTTTCTTTGATCTCCAATTAGGCCATAGGTCTGTTATTGACTTTATTGGCTCAAGGGATATGTACATTTAAGAAACTTTGGGGATATTGTTCCAAATTGCTTTCCAGTATGGCTATGCCAATTCCTAGCTCTATCAGCAGTACATCAACATTCTTGTTTTCCTCTGTCTTTCTGACATTTGCCGTTTTTATTTGTTGCCAGTCTGATGGGTATGAGGTGAAGTTTCAGAATTGCATTAATGTGGATTTCCCAAATTATTAGTGATTTAAAATATACTTTAAAAAATTG
>CM053602.1:10887381-10902629 GCA_028646575.1 Pseudocheirus occidentalis | reverse complement strand
ATATATATATATATGTATATATGCACACATACATATATATGTATGTATAGGAAAATATATGTGTATACAAATATTTTGTGAGCGTGGACATATGTATGTTCATGCATACATATTATGCACAGGATGAGTTGAATATGAGGGGATGATATTTAAAAATTAAAATTAAGAGGTAAAAGAGGAATTTATTGGGAATAGGAGAAAGGGAGAGATAGATTAGGATAAATTATCTCCTATAAAAGAGGCAAGAGAAAACTGTTACAATAGAGGGGAAGAGCAGGAAGGTGAAAGGAAATGGAACAACCTGACTCTCAGTGAATTTGGCTTAAAGAGGGAATAATATACACACTGAATTGGGTATCTTACCATACAGGAAAATAGCGGGGGTGGGGGTAAGGGATAAGATGAGGGATGATAGAAGGGAGGCCTGATTGGGGGAGAGGGAGGTTAGAAGCAAACATTTTTGAAAAGGTATGGGGTCAAAGGAGAAAATAGAAGAAGTGGGGGTGGGACAGGATAGAGGGAAATATAGTTAGTCTTTCACAATGTAACAATTAAGGAACTGATTTGGGTAACTACACATACACACAACCTACATTGAATTGCTTATCCTTCCAGTGGGGGCAGGGGTGGAGGGAAAAAGAGTAAGAATCTGGAACTCAAAGATTTTAAACAAATGTTTAAAAAATGTTTTTACATGCAAGTGGGAAATAAGATATACAGGCACTGGGCTATAGAAGTCTACCTTGTCGTACTAGAAAGTTATGGTGGGGGGGATGTGGGAGGACATAAGAGAAAACAGATATGGGAAGGGGTATTCAGTAGGCTTGCTCTTTTGGGGTGGGGGTAGGGGAAAGATGGGGAGAAAAAACCGTAACTCAAAATTGTATGGAAATGAATGTTGAGAACTAAAAATAAATAAATTAATGAAAAAGAAAGAAACTGAGGCACGTTGAAGTTGTTCCTTGAACATGATTATATGGCAAGTATATGTCAGAGGTGGAACTTTAAGTCCAGTGTTCTTTCCACTGTGTAGCCCTGCCTCTCAGAATCAAGTATTGAGAAAATCAAAGGAACAATCTCCTTCTTTGGATTGAGTGTCTATTTAAGAAGAGGACAATATTTTGAAGTTAAGGTAGATTCAACTCAATTTGATTCATCAAACTTTTATGAAATGCTTACTGTGTGCTAAGGGTACAATGGCAAAAAAAAAATACCCATCCTCAAGAATTTTACATTCTAGTGGGGAGAAAAAGCATGAATAAAACCAGTAGCAGTAGTCTCCATAGTTCTCCTAGAAAGACTTCACAAAGTGTTTCCTCAGCCTCTTTTTTTTTAATTAGCAGATTTTTGTTTTGACATAGTGGACACTTCCCCCAAACCATCCACAATGCCTCCTCCTCACAAAGTACATTCATTGAAAACTGTTAAGCAAAATCGTCAACGAACTGTGTTGAACAGAAAGTCCTAGAGATATACTTTCTGGGTAATTAATAATCAGTTTATTATTTATGGCTAGCAAATACTCAAATGAGGTCGGTGGACTTCTGAGAAGACAAAGATGAACCTTGGGGGCCACTGAGTGTTTATATTCCCTTGGAAGAGTGGGTGTTCCTGACAGGTGGAAATCAGTTCCAGGATTATATCCACAATACATGAAATATGTGAGCATCCATCTTAAGAAAAGCAAATCAATTGTAAAAAGAGCTCATTACATCATCATCATTATTACTATTATTATATAGAGATAAAACTGGATATAGGACAGGAAGGACAAATGTGGAGGTATATAAAGACTTTCGTGATAAATTCTTTTTGCTATTAAGGACAGAAGAGCTATCACATTTGGATTCATGTCATAGTCCTGGATGTGCAGAATAAGAAAGAGAAATGGTCTCAGCAAAAGCAGATTTGATTTGTTAGGGGAAAAACCAACAATACTGTCTCATAGGTTCTCTTAAACGATTGTCACCTATGCATATGTTAAAATCATTATAGATTCCTGGTAAGATATAACAACACAAGTGACTCGTTTGACAACCAGCTGATTTTTACTATGAAATAAGGCTTAAAACAGGGAGATAAAAGCTTCTGAAAGTTGTTTGCCTGCCTAATGGAGGAATATCCAGTGTAGGGTTGAAATGGAAGAGGCATTTGCTCACTATACCTGGTAAAGAGCTGCTCCAGCTGCTCTTTTTTGCAAATGACATTTGGCTAATGGTTTCAAGCCTTTGTAATAAATCAGAGTCTCTGAAATGACATCCACATTCACTCAAAAGAAATTGGATGGATTATCCATCTCGGAAGTTCCATATAAATGAATAACTATTATACAGATTATGATATGTTGTTGCATAGACAACCAATAGAGCGGGTATATCAGTGCCCGTATCTTGAGTAGATGCTGTAAATCGTCAGTAAGCTGGGGCCAGAGTAGAGTGGGAGGAGGTGATCAAGCTGGATTAACTTTGGGAAATTGTGTAGATAATTTGAATGGCCTCAAAATTCTTTCTGAAACATTTTTTTAAATACCAATATTCTTCCAAGTACTGTTATCTAGCTGTGAGCCATGAGATCCTACAGTCTCTGGAGGATCTGCCAAAGAGCATTGCAGAGGTGGATATGAGCAGACTGTAACACTTTAAGAGATGTGGCATGGAGGAGTGACAACCTTGCACAATTCTGCCTCACCTTAATCCAGTTCATGTACAAGTCAAGCCATTACTCCATGATGTCATTGGGCCCTTTGGAAAACAAAGGACCACCAACAACAACAACAACAGTAATAGTGATATTTTTAGGACAAAAGATCAGCTGGTCACATAACAGGAATAAAAGATAACCAGTAGATAGCCCAAGTGCTTATTGGTATCCATAAATGAAACTCATAAGCATTAATTAAGCATATGCCAGGCACTGGTGATAGTTTCGGAGGATATGAATGCAAAGAATAAAACAATTCCTACTTTCACATAGCCTTTTAGTATGAGGTATCCACATGACATCCAGAGAATGAAAGGAAAGCCCTCACTGTGTTGGGTGGACCCCATGTGGTGGATTTGGAGGAGAAGAAGGATGACATTCTCACAGGATAGATAGGTCTTGATGGGTTATGATGTGCAACTTTGGAGAGAGCATTCAGATCAATGAAATCATAGATCTTTTGAAGTAGCAAAGGAAAAAAAATAGCTCTCATGGTTTTTACAAGAAAAATAGGCATCCAAGGAATTGTTTCCTACCTTTTTAGAAATCGCTATTGCAAGTGTAGACCATTTCACCTACATTGTGTTTTCATTAAACTTTTACAGATTTTTATTTCTTTGAGAAAAGCTCAAAGTGTTAAACAATCAATTTACAAATGAGCATGCTATAGAAAACTGGGGACCAGTTATTTATACTTGGGAGGGGCAGTCATAGGAACTTTTAGGAAACCATGGTGCCATGTAAACCTTTTTTACCTTTGGTGTATGCAACAAGACAGGGATCATAGGATCATAGATTTTGAATTGGAATGGAACTTAGAAATAATCCAGTTCAAGCTGCTTTTTTATAGATGAGTCTCAGAGAGAAGTTATTTTTCTAAGATCACACAGGTAAGTAAATAGGAGATACAGAATTGGAACTTGAGTCGTCTGATTTCAAATCGTAACCTCTTTTACTGTACCATGCTGCTCCATGTTAGGGCCCACTCCTTACCAATTCACAATTAACATTTTACAGTACAAACGACAAGGTGTTTGCCATTAAAAGAAGGATTTTTCAGTGCCATTGTTATCTAAGGTTCTCACATTGTGGTTTAGCTGTTTCTTAGGCAGTGATCTTGGCAAGTTCCCCTCCCCCCCCCATCATATATTTAGCTTGAGAAAGAAACAATTCTTTCTAGAGGTGGTTAGATTAAGAAAACTACTGGACCTGAGCTTTTCTGCATTATGTCCAATACGAATCAGTTCACTTAAATTCCTTCTTGAGAAAAGTCTGACGTTCAATTGAACTTTGTGGAGTTTGTTTGCTAGTAGCTGCCTGGATATGTTTGAAAAACCACTTGATGACACAGTTTGCACCTCAAGGTATTTTGGAAGATAGAATAGGAACAGTTGGCAACACCACATCAGGAAATCAGAGTAGAGAAGATATGCTGGAATGGTCATTTGGAATGGAGAAAGAGCAGAGTCAAATCACTTGAAAAATGAAGTGCAGCTTTGAATGGCAGAGTGGCAGGGGAGCTCAGAGGTCACCTTCCCTGAGCCCTTACTGCTGCCTTCCAGTCCTTGATTCTTCTCTGATTGTCTCTGTTATATCTCTTGCATTAGCTAGTGCTAACTTTTAGTTCTCTTCTCAAACCACCTATACCATTACACCCCTCTGCCCCTTTCTCAGTAGAAGACACCTCATATTGCACTGAAAAAATCGAAGACATTTGTTGTGAACTTTCTCTCTTCCCCAGTTTCCTATTTGAATTCACCCCAGCATCACCCCACACCCTTTCCTACTCCACCCCACCCCTTCTTAGAGCTTCAGGTGTCTCCTACTTTTACCAATGGCAGCATCTCTTTTTCTTCCTTTGATTCCTGTCCTTCCAGTCAGTTTTAGTAGGCTACTCCTTTGATCATCTCTTTCTGATTTTCTCTCCCTCTGGTTCCAGACTTGATCATCTTTTTCTCTCTAATGTCCTACCCTTCTGATTCCAGACTTCTTCCCTGCTGCCCACAAATACTCCCAGGTCTCCTACAACCTCAAAAAAGTTAAAAAAACAAAAACAAAATTTTCACTTGACCATCTATTCAAGTTCTCATCCTGTGTATACACACATATACATATATACATATTTATATACACATCTATCCATATCTATCTAGTATCTATGTATCTATCGATTGATCTATCAATCTATTTATTGATCTATCTTCTCCCTTTCATAGCCTAACTTTTAAGAGAAAAGTTGTCTACACTTATTTTCTCTACTTCCCTTTCATTTCTCATGTTTTTCCAATATGGCCTCCTTCCTCATCACTCAACTCAAGCTCTTTTCTCAAGGTCCCCCATGAACTCTTTATTGCTAAATGCAATGGCCTTTTTTCAACGCTTAACCTTCCTGACGTCTCTGCAGTCTTCTACACTGTTAAACATCTCCTCCTTGTGATTATTGTCTCTTCTCTCAATTGTGATACTGCTCTGCTGTGGTTTTCTTCCTACCATTTAGGACAGTCTTTGTGTCTCCTTTGCAGCTTCATCATAGATGTCCCTCCCACTATGTATTCCAGGGTTCTATATTGGATTCTTTTTTTTTTTTTGCTTTTTGGAGGGCAATTGGGGTTAAGTGACTTGCCCAAGGTCACACGGCTAGTTTTTGTGTCAAGTGTCTGAGGTCGGATTTGAACTCGGGTCCTCCTGACTCCAGGGCCTGTGTTCTATTCACTGTGCCACTTAGCCGCCCCCAGGGTTCTACATTGGATCCTATTTTATCTGCGTATATTCCCTTGGTTAAAAGGTGAAGCATTTAACTTAGAGGTCAAGCAACTTGACCTAAGACATAGAGCTAATTCTTGGCAGAGACAGAACAAGGGCCCAGGTGTCCTGACTTTCCTTTTAGTATTCTTTCCATTGTACCAGGATGATTGGTATTTTGATAGGTCTAAAGTCTTAAGTTGAAGGGCTGAATTGCAGATACCAGCCAAGCCAAGTGTGTATATCTCCTAATGAAAGGCACGGCAGGAGAAACATCAATTTTGATGAATGATGTGGACTTTTTAAAGGCTCCTGGTATTGATTGGGGAGGCAGCAGACCTGGGCTCAGCTCCTGGCCCTGCCACTTACTACCTCTTTGACTGGCCAAAGTCATTTTGCCTTGTTGGACTTCACTTTATTCATTTGTGAGCTAAGCCATGTCTAAGATGTCTTCTAGATCTCTGCCTATGACCTGTGCTAATCCTTGGAAAAATGGAAATGCTTGACTTGGATCAGAAATAGGCAGCATGGTGTAGGGATCAGGGAGCTGGACTTGGAGTCAGGAATACCTGTGTTCAGATCCTCCCTGGTGCCTCCTTGTTGTGTGACCATGGGCAAGTGATTTCACCTCTTATGACCCCAAGAAACTCTTGAAGACTAATTATAGATGAGCTGCTAATTTCCATCAGTAGGGAGAGTTTCTTCATAAGTCATTCCTCACATCTATGAAATCACAGGTCAAGGCCACAATTAGTGACTAAGCAAGCCAAATTTCATACTCTCCACAGCAGAAGGTCAGGTTTCTAGCTTGTTATTGTGGCTGTAGTGAGAAAGGAAATAACCCACAAAGCACTTGAGGACATAGATTCAGAGGATTATCACTCTGCAGCTGGAAGAGATCTCAGAGGTCCTTAGCCTATTTTCCCTCTCACTAAATGGTATGGTAAATCAGCTGAACTTCAGAGTATACTTCTTTCCTTGGCTGTCAGGCTGTATATAGTGATTTCTGATCCCTTTTTTTCCCTCCTCCAGCATTAGCATGGACACAAAGAGCAGAAATTCAGTGGAATGGGTTTGTACATGGATCTGCTCTCCACACAACATGAATTGTAGGTAAGCACAGTCTCGTGGAGACTAATATCATGTGTGATTGTTCTGTACTCTGTTGAGAACCAGTCTCTACTAAGTATATGAATATATTTGCATTATTATTTAAAGTAATAACCAGAGAAATCATGGTAATTTGCCTGTTGCATTATGTCAGGCCAGAGGGAATACTGCCCGATGCTGTAGAAAAACACTTAACTTCCCAACTGTCACTTTGAATAAGCATTATGCTCTTTGAATCATTGAATCAAGCTCTAGAATATACAGAGTCATTCATAATTTCCTCCCTGCGGTTTTCCCAAAACAGTAGGTGCTTGAGCGTGGTTAAAAGTAAGGTGCAATTTCCCAAACTGGCAGGGAGAAGCAGGCTCTTGAGAATGTGCTGCTGGAGGAGACTTTGATCTCCGTGCTTCTGATTACCTTTAGAAAAGTGGGGTAGGCTAAAAAGGATCTTGACTGTAATGCATCTACCGAATACTGTCCCCCATTCCTTCAAACACATTCAGTGGTGGAACATGGTCTAGCCTTAGGATTTCAAGGTTGCCTAATTATTGGCTTGCGGATGAAAGGCCCAGAACTGGACTTTGAAGTGCTTCCATAACTAAATAAATGATCTTTAGCCCTCATGAATTAATTACCACATTGTACAATGTAGACTGACTTGTTACACCAAAATTAAGTACTATTTAAGATACTTAATTTAAAGTGCGACTCAGATTACTGATCAAATATAAATCATAAAAAGGTATTTTTCAGTTCCATAATCATGAAATTATTTTTATGGGTATAGACTAAGCAGAACCGATGATAGATTGGTATGAACAGTGAAAGGAGATTCCAGGTGGTAATGGGAAGTAAATTAATAGCCTTCTTCCATACTCTGGTGATTCTCCTTTGAGATGTGGTTTCTTCTCCAATTTCCACTAACATTTAAAAAATTGATATTCAACTCTGACGGCCATAAAATGTCAAGTAATATATTTAAAAGTTAAAGATTAGTTTTTGCACAGTGAACTAGGGTTGAGAAGCAGCTTAATTCAAAGGTTTGGAATGGCCTTTTCATAAAAAACAATGTCTTCCATGACCAATCTCCAGTTCTTCTAATGCACATCTTTATTCAAAGATTGTGAGCATGAGGGACTGGTGTTGCACATTCTTAGTAAATTTGTAATTTTAGTAATATGATATAATGTAATAGCAATATAATCTTAGTAAATTAATAATCGCCCAATTAATGCCGTCTCATTTGAATAGAGAAAATAGACCACAATTTTAGGCTTAAGGCATTTTAGGATTTGGACATGCCTATTCTCTAATCAGCACTTCTTAAACTGTGGCTTGCAGCTGGGTTTCAGAAATGCTAAAGGATTGATTCATGGAAAAAGTTTAAGAAGCTGGGCTTTAAGTGTCTTTAATGATTGTGTGTCAGATTCTTTTGAAAGCTTTTCAACTTGGAAATAGCATCTTGTTTACAATAAACATGGCCTATTCTTAATTCAGTAACTCAAGGAGCTATTGCATTTAGCATTTATCTTGAGTCCAACTTATAGGTATAAAAATCCCCCAGGCAGTCCCTGAATATCAAGAGAATTACAAAGGGAGAGGCCCATTTTCCTTGAAAACCTGGTTATTTTACAACTAAGGAAGGGAAAAAGGGGAAAGGGAGCTTTCTTCCTTTTTGCTAGATACTCAGTGTTTAAATTTGTGGCATTTGACTTCTGTACCTTCCTGTAGATTCTCCCTTCTCACTTATTTTAACCCCCGAAGATCCATCCCCTGTCTCCATTTCCCTGCCCAGTGGTTTAAGGCATTTTTTTTCTGGTTCTATGATAATCTATCTAAGTCACCTCTGCCTTTCTAGCAAATTATTAACATTAGAATTTTAATTTCTCTGGGGGTGGGGGAGGCACAGGAGTACCTAGTCAATCTTACAAGTCAGGGTTTTCAATGGATTCAGGTTCAAATAAATCTAGCAGTCATCAAGTATATCTGTCTGCCTAATTCTATCCAGTAGGTGGGATGGGGGACAGAATATGGGAGCTGGAATCAGAAAAACCTAAATTCAAATCTAACCTCAGACACTTACTAGCTGTGTGTCTCTGGGCAAGTCACTTAACTTGTTTGCTTCAATTTCCACAACAGTAAAATGGGGGTGGTAATAGCACCTACCTCCCCAGAATCAAATGAGATAATGGTAAAGTGCTTAGCACAGTGTCTCTCTCACACACACACATACACAGTAGGTGCTTAATAAGTGCTTATTCCCTTCTCTTCTCAACTATGCCAGGAGCTACAGAAGTACCAAATTAGTGCCAATTAAAGTCCCTGTCCACAGAGAGCTAAGCATCTTGTCTATTTTTGAAGCAAGTGCTTGTACACCTTCAGGTAATTTATATAACTATAATTATATAAGGTAATATATAACTTAAGGTAATTTGAGTCTGAAATTGCTTATATCACACACATTATGAATTACTATAAAATGTATTTGAATATATATAGGAGCCTCCTTATCTATCAGTCCAATCCATTAGCCTTTGGTCTAGTTCAAGGTATTTTATCCAGTATCACCTATCTGATGGAGCCTTAACCCTGCCACATACTAGTTTCTCCTTTCCTCTTCCTGCCCCCAAATCAAGTGAATCATTTTGGTGTTAAATGGCAATCATTTCTTTTTCTTTATTGATCTCAGGGAAATATCCTGTGAGTTTTTAAATGCTCTATAAATTGCTGATTATACTGTCTAGTGCCTTAAATTAGCCACTGAATGAATTAGGACACAGAAGGAAAGAAAATATCCCTTAATAAAAGTACTTAAGAAAATTATTTCAAGGACTTTATAGCTCAACTACATAATACAAAAGTTGGTATAGGATAGAAAGCTGCTCTGGAAATAGTAGAGTGACAAAACATTGTGCAAAGCTTCAACAAATCACTATTAGATGCCAACCAGAGCCTTCTCTATGTTTATCACATTCTAAGCTTTCTGTAATAAGCTCAGAGGGTAATATTAAGAAATGTGGGTACAAGATTGCAGACCTAATATTTTTTATTGATAATCACTGAACTGGACATAAACAAGAAACTGACCATTAATTTTTATTATGCAAATAGTTCACTAAGGTGAATATTTCCCCACCTGCATATTTCTCATTTTAATACTGACAACTTCCCTGAAAGAAAGTGCACACTGGCCATTAGATTCACTGTTCAGAGGATTTAAAACTCCAGAGGGCCCTGTTAAATTCGGCTTTATGTTGGCATGAGTATCTGCAATTGTGCCTGTAATTTACATTTAGGAAGAGCTAAAGTCCTTTTTTCTTCTGTCCTTGAATGAATAAAGCGGCTTAGTCAGTACAGGAAATTAAATGAACTAGTTCTCTTTTTTTTCCCCCATTTCTTCCCACATATCACTCTAAAGGCTCAATTTGAAGCTAAACTCATGGAACACTGCATGCTTTGTATTATATTTTCAAGACAATTTTGTTGTTGCAATCGTGACTTTCTCCAAAAATGTAATATTCTATTACCTTCAGGTATACCTCAGAAGGGATAGGAGCTTGCTGACTTAGCAGTGTTGGACTAGCTGGGCGTGATAGTTGGTATCATTAGTTCATCACACGATGGAGCATGTTAGGATTCTGTCTTCTTAGCCAGACTTGGCAATATCACGATTAAAAGTTGGCATTTATTTGTCTTCTAGACATTTCGAATGAAGTAGGGAAGTGGGGAGTGCATTATACTTTGCCATTCCATTGTTTTCAACAACATTAGGTCTTTGGAAGATAAGTCTAAAATGCTTGAGATTGTCCAGATTAAGGGAGCCTCTTGGTTTATTAATAAAGAGCCTCCCTCCACCCTCTCCCCTGAAATAATATGTTGGTTTCTAATATGCCATTTTAAAAAATGATGCCTCATTTTGGTTTTCTTTCACAGTGTTTTCCCTGTATCCCACTTACTTGACCCTCCCTTGTAACAAAGAGAAGTTATACAAAGTGAACAAAGCAGTCATAGCTGAGAGCATGTGCACTGATCTCAGGCCACTGCTTCCTTTCTGAAAAGAAGAATGCCTGGTATTTTTTTTTTCATCTGTTCTTCAGGACTGAGGTAGGTGATTACAGTTAATCAGCTTTTAATTGTTTTCTACATTTTTTTCTCCTTTTTCAGTTCTTATGCTCATGATATATATTCTCCTGGTTATGTTTCACTTTGTATCACTTTACATAACCCTTCCCACATTTCTCTGTATTCCTCAGATATGTAATTTCCTATGAGACAATAGGATCATACAGTTAGAATTGTAAGAAACATTAAAAATCATACAGTTATACCTCTTCATTTTATAAAAGAACCTGAGACTGAACAAAGTAAGATTTCTTAAACAAAGAAATTTAATTTCTTAAACAAAACAATTTCTTTTTTTTTGTTTGCTTTTTTTGTGGGCAGTTGGGGTTAAGTGACTTGCCTGAGGTCACATGACTAGTTTTTGTATTAAGTGGCTGAGGCCAGACTTAAACTCAAGCCCTCCTGACTCCAGGGTGGGTGCTTTATTCACTGCACCACCTAGCCGCCCCAAAACAATTTCTTAAACACAGAAAGTTGCCAGAGCTAAGATTCCAAAACAGTTTGCTGTCGATGGATGCAGCACTCTTTCCATTTTCCCTCTAAGATCTGTTACTCTGACTGGATACCAGATTCTTTTTTGCTATTTGGGGCTGCGACAAAAAGTGTTTCCTGGAATAATTTTGTATATATGTACTTTTCTTTCTGTCTTATACTTTATCCTCATGTTTATGGTGTGTTAAGATAGCTAACTCAAAGAATATAAGTGATTTAGTGATTTTAAAATTGATTTTCATATCCACCTTTTCTCTCTCCAACCTCTGTCCTCCCCCACTGCATCTATAAAAGAAAGCTGAAAAAAATCTGTTTCAAATACATTTAGTCAAGCAAAACAAATTTCTCCTTTAGCCAATGAATATTTGCTTAATGTGATTAGTATCTATCTAAAATTGAGCCAGCATTATATGAATTATTACATATCAGCATTACTATTTATATTATAGCATTATTAATTATAGCATATTAGCATTATTATTGACAATAAATATTCAAATAAGATCAGAGGTAAAGCAAAGATGTCCTTTACCACCATCACTATGCAAAATAGCACTAGGAATTCTAGCTACAGTAATAAAATAAGGAAAAGAAATTCATGGAATAAAAAAATAGATAGGCAAAATAAACCAAAAATTGTTTTTGATAATGTCTGGGTCAGTTCACAGTTCTATTAGCTGTGCATTAATGTGCCTATTTTCATGCATCCCCTCTAACAATTGTCATTTCCCTTTTTTGTCATTTTGCCAATTAGGTAGGTGTGAGAAGGCAATTCAGGGTTGCTTTAACTTATATATTATTGGTAATTTAGACCTGTTGATAGCTTGAATTTCTACCTTTGAAAATTCCTTGCTTATTTATTCATATCTTTTGACCATTTTTATGTTGGGAAATGACTCTTGTTCTTATAAAGTTGAATCAGTTCCTTATATATCTTTGATATTAAAACTTCATCAGAAAATTTTTTCCTCAATGTTTTTCCCCAGTTACCTGTTCCCTTTCTAATTTTACTTACATTGGTTTTGTTTGCATATAAACTTTTAAATTTTGCATAATTACTATCCCCCATTTCATCTTCTGTTATCCTATCTTGTTTGGTCAAAAACTCTTCACCAATCCATACATTCCACAGTTAATTTTGTCCTTGTTCCTCTAATTTTTTTATAATGTCACCTTTTATTTCTTAATCATGAGTATTCTGAATATTCTGAATCATGAATTCTTTTGGAGGTTATCTTGGTTTATAGTGTGAGGTGTTAGTCTATACTAAATTTCTACCAAACTGCTTTCTAATTTTACCAATAGGTTTTTTGGTTGAACAGTGAGTCTTTACCCTAATAGTTGGGATCTTTGGGTTAATTGAA
This sequence comes from Pseudocheirus occidentalis, assembly GCA_028646575.1. Classification (NCBI taxonomy): domain Eukaryota; kingdom Metazoa; phylum Chordata; class Mammalia; order Diprotodontia; family Pseudocheiridae; genus Pseudocheirus; species Pseudocheirus occidentalis. The sequence goes on along the minus strand of CM053602.1, from coordinate 10,890,099 downwards.
TACTGTGTGATTGTGGTCACTTGTTTCTGTATGTTGTATGTCTACTCTCTTCTATTGATCTACCACTCAATTTTATAACTAGTATCAACTAGTTTCGATGATTATTTCTTTACAGCATACAATTATTTAGACCTTTCTTTGTTGTAAAATGTTTTGTAGTTGTACTTTCTTAATTCTTAGGTTTATTTCAGTTTATAAACTTTCAGGTATTTTGTATATTCTGGTGTTATTTTGATTAGTGTTTCTTTTTTCTTCATGTTGGGTTTTGTTGGTAATGTACAGAAGTGTTGATGATTTCTATGGCTTTATTTCATATCCAGTAACTTTGTTGAATTCATTATTTCGATTAAAATTTTAGTTGATTCTTTGGGGTTCTCTAGGTAGACCATTATGTTATCTGTAGAAAGTAATAGTTTTATTTCATCTTTGCCTATGCTTCTTACCTTTATTTCTTTTTCTTGTCTTATTGCTATAACTAGTATTTTTTCGTATTTTATTTAATATTAATAGTGATAATGCATTATCTTTTTGGACAGGCATCTGACTTTTCTCCATTATGTAAAATGTTATTTCTTGGTTCTAAATAAATATTTCTATCTTAAGAAAAGTTGGTTTGTTTCTATACTTTCTGGTGTGTTGAGGTTTTTTGTGTTTTTCTTTTTCTTTTTTACAATAGATATCTGGTTTCAAAAGTTTATTTAGCATCTACTGATATAATTATGTGGCTTTAATTTTTTGTATTAATATTGTTTATCATGTTTATAGTTTTCTTTTTCTATTGAAGCAACTCTCCATCGCTTGAACAATTATGAGTTTTCTTATGTTTCCAGCCTCAGCTCACGAATTGGTACTTTGTGTCAGACGTGACCCTTTCTCTAGACTTTATTCTTTTCACTTTTGCAATGTACATGCCAGTGCCACTGCCCTGCCTCACAGTTCTGAATGGCAAGGCAAGTTTCTGGTCCCATATATGCCTTTTTCCACAAACTTGAACTGGGACATGGTACTAAGCCTGGAGCTGGGTCTATTTGCCACTCTTTGCTTCAATCCTTGGTTTTTACCTCCATTTCCTGATGACTCAATGTAGTGGCTGACTTCAAACATATCTTTATATTTTCCTTATTTCATAATGTACTGGGAGTTGTCTGTTTGCTTCAGCCTTTGTGGGAGGCTGGGCAATCTCTGCCTAACACCATCTCCTGGATGCCTTGATATGACTTCTGTATGCTTGAAATAATGCTAAATTTTGGCCTGCTGGAGAACCTCTTATCTCAGGGTACAGGAGGTAAAACTTTAGACTTATTTTAATTGAAGCACCCAGGTGACATAATGGAGAGAGTGCTGAACCTAGAATCAGGAAGACCTGAATTCGAGTCTTGCCTCATTTACTAGCTTTGTGACTCTGGGCTTCCATCTACTCCCGTTTCCTCATCTGTAAATTACACATAATATTAGCACCTACCTCTCAGAGTTGTTATAAAGACAGAATAAAATATTTGCAAAGTACTTTGTAAACCTTAACATAGTATATAAAAGCTAGATATTATTGAAATTTCTCTTATTAGTGATTTGTAAGTTATTCATATGATGAAAAAATGATTTACAGTTCTTTTTTTAATTGCTTGTTCATATCCTTTGCTCACTTTTCATTTAGGGAAATGGAATTTGATTTTAAATAATTTGTTAGTTTTTTTATATCTTGTATGTCATATTCTGATCATATATTTTATTAAATATTTTCCCCAATCATCCACTTTCCTTCTTTATCCTAGTTGTATTAATTTTGTTCATGCTAAAATTTTCATTTCATACAGTCAGAATGATCTGTGCTGTTTTTTGTGGCAACCTCTCTCCATTCTTTGATTAAAAATTTATATCCTAGCAGTAATTGTGAAATGGACCTGAACTGGATTGTTTTATTCTAATGTTTTTTTAGTTTTAGGACCTTTAATATTTGTCCATTATCCATTTTGATCTTGTGGTATATAATATTAAATGTTAATCTAAACCTGATTTCTACCAAACTCCTTGATAGTTTTTAATATAAAATTGTTATTTGTTTTCTTATTTACATCATTCATTTCCATGAGATTTTTGAGTCACAAATTTTCTCCCCGTCTTTCCCCTACCCCCAGCCCCAAAACAGCAATCCCAATGTAAAGCCCCTCCCCCAATCTGCCTTCTTTTGTGCCCTCCTCCAACACCCCTCTAACTTTCTGGTAGGACAGGGAGAGTCTCCCTACCCCAGTCGGTGTATATCTTAATTCCTATTTGCATGTATTGCAGAGCTTTCAATTCTAGATTCTTTCAGTCCCTCCCTTGTCACCCACCCCCAATGGAAGGATAAGCAATTCAATACAGTCTGTGCATGCATAATCACACAGGACATCTCCACAGTGGACATATTGTGACAGTCTGATCATATGTCCCTCCTTCCTATCCCTCCCTTCCTTGTTCTGTTCTCTACCCTGTCCCTGTCCCTTTACTGATGTGTGTGCTTCCAGCATCCCTCCCCCTGACCCTGCCTTCTCCTCCATCATCCCGCCTCTCATCTCCATGCCCCCTACTCTCCTGTGTGGCATGATACGCAGTTTAGAGTTTATGTCATTCCTTCCCTAAGCCAAATTCAATGAGAGTAAATGAAATTAAAGTTGTAACAGTCTCTCCCTGTCTCCTCTCATTCTAGTCTTCTCCCACCTCAGAATTTCACCTTTTAAA